>LN483396.1:664540-786733 GCA_900002565.1 Culicoides sonorensis
ATTTCAACTCGTGGATTGTAAAATTCAAGCGATTTCAACTCGTGGAAATTAATATTCGAGCGATTTCAACTCGTGGAAATGAAGTTTTGAGCGATCTCAATTCGCGGAAATGAATATTTGACTTTTTTAAACTCGTGGATAATAAAATTCGAGCGATTTCAACTCGTGGATTGTAGAATTCGAGCAATTTCAACTCGTGGAAATTAATATTTGATTGTGTTAAACTCGTGGATAGTAATATTATAATCCACATTCACCGAATATTAAAATCACGAATTAAAAAAAAATAACATTCATTTCCACTAGTTGAAATCGCTTGAATTTTACAATCCACGAGTTGAAATCGCTCGAATTTTATTATCCACGAGTTTAAAAAAGTCAAATATTCATTTCCGCGAATTGAGATCGCTCAAAACTTCATTTCCACGAGTTGAAATCGCTCGAATATTAATTTCCACGAGTTGAAATCGCTTGAATTTTACAATCCACGAGTTGAAATCGCTCGAATTTTATTATCCACGAGTTTAAAAAAGTCAAATATTCATTTCCGCGAATTGAGATCGCTCAAAACTTCATTTCCACGAGTTGAAATCGCTCGAATATTAATTTCCACGAGTTGAAATCGCTTGAATTTTACAATCCACGAGTTGAAATCGCTCGAATTTTATTATCCACGAGTTTAAAAAAGTCAAATATTCATTTCCGCGAATTGAGATCGCTCAAAACTTCATTTCCACGAGTTGAAATCGCTCGAATATTAATTTCCACGAGTTGAAATCGCTTGAATTTTACAATCCACGAGTTGAAATCGCTCGAATTTTATTATCCACGAGTTTAAAAAAGTCAAATATTCATTTCCGCGAATTGAGATCGCTCAAAACTTCATTTCCACGAGTTGAAATCACTCGAATATTAATTTCCACGAGTTTGAGTCATGTAAAAAAAATACGGAAACATGGGGTTTTTCGAAAAATAATAATTTTTCTTGAAAAAAGTATGAGCTTTAAGCCTTTTTTAATTATCAAAATCTTAGTTTTAAGTGAAAAATTCGATAAAAATGTAGTGCCGCTGGAGTGCCGTACAGTGCCGCGCTCCGGCACTTTAGTGCCGCTAGCGGCACTAAATGCGGCACTTCAGCGGCACGTTTTCTTCTAACCGTGATGTAACACTACTTCAATCATCAATTTTCAATTCATCACTCGACCAGAATCACCTAATCCATGTTTACATCGAATCAAAATTGCATAATAACAATTTCTTCATCTTACAGTAACACTTAAGAACCTCTCAAAAAAACACACGCGCATTTTAATTAAATATTCAAGAACCTTTTTATTGTAAAATTACAAAAGACACTTTTCAAATACGATAAGATCATGATAGAAAGAGAGATTACAATCAATAATATTAATGTAAACAAAGATTACTTGAAAAAGTTGCGCTTCAATTTAAAATTAATTATTTTGTTTTCATTAGAAATTAATATCAATCACTTCCTATCTGTGTTAAATAGGACAAAACGTGTGACTCGAACTATGAAAAAAAAACAACAGCGAAAATATTATTGAAAAAAATGCGTAGTAAATCTAATCAGAAATGGGTCAATACACCGTGATGTAATATAATTGTCAAGGTCAGGGAATGAAATTTAAATATTCTTTACGCGTTTTTTTTTTAATGTGTTCTCTCTAATCTCTCTGGAATTGTGGTTAATTTTATATTTTTTTTTATGGTAGGTTTTTATATGTGAATTAGGTGAAAGAAGAAAAAAATTAACGGGTTTTCTGTTCGTTTTAATCACTTTTTACATTTTGGTTGTATACTTTTGACACACTGACATTGAAATCTTAATAATCAAAATAAAAACCAAAAAATAACAGTTTCAACACTTATTTGGGTTGTTTGAGTTGAGCCCAGTTGAATTTATTCGTGAATTGTTTCTTTATAAAATTAGATTTCAATAAATTTCTCAAGTTTTTATGTATTGCGTCGAAATTAAATTTGAATTTATTAATTATACTGATAATAATTCTAGACGTAATTTAATTAAAAGAATATTTTGAATTAGTGCACCTTGCAATCACATGCTTGAACAGATGAAATAATAAAAATATTAAGAAAAACATTATTCCAAATGATGATCTTTCAATTGCAACGTGATTTGAATTTCCGTGTCATTTTGGTGAAACCATTAAAAAAAACGAAATCCTACGTCAAGATATAAAACAGTACAAAATTAGTGTCATTTAGTCTTGAAACAAAAATCACAATGAAAATATGCAGAAATTAAATATTTTATTTTAAATTTAAATACGCAAATTAAATTCTAAACTAAAACAATATTTTATATTTGTTCATCTCCATATACATGGAGTGTGTCATGTGCAATGTTATATCTAAGTTATTGCAATATATAAAATTCATGTAATACAAATGTTACGTAAATTCTAAGCACACACAAACGGAAAGCAAATATGTAGAAAGAACCTTGAAGAGAGTTGAATGATCACCCGGAAAAAAACTTCCTTGAACTTTACATTTCCTAAGCAACTTAGTTGAAATAAGTGAAAAAATAATACGATTGTTGCGATTCGCATTTAATTAAGTATTGTGCATATTTGTGTATCAAATGACGCAGCAGCAGCACATAGAATATTTATTTTAATTGAATTGTGTTATTTAATGAATAAATTATCTTTTTTTAAGCTGTGAAAATTATATAATGAAATATTTAAATGTGTGATATTTGATCAAATGATGTTAATTTTAAGTTGATTGGTTTAAATTTTAGGATAAATTCTTCTGTTTTATAGAGGCGAGAAATTCTTGCAAAAATGATTAAAACAATCTCAAGCTTGATGAAGTAAAATTTTTATGTTACTCTTCTTGTCTCTCTCTCTCTATCTTTCATTATCTTATTAACATGCTCCTTCTTTGGCTTTTTTGAGGTCAGAATAGAATTTTGTATTCCAAAAACTTTGAATTGTCCAAGACTTCAATTAAAATGCTCTTAAAATAAAAAAAAAATCTATTCTTATATTTCAAGGTCAATTGAAATGAAACGCAATTTTATTCTCAACTTCTTAAAAAAATCTTGAATTTCTTGAGAAACTAGTAAAGCTTTCTTTTATCTTAACATATACTTACGATATATTACCGGCAATTGGACACAAAACATTTAGTTTTTTATGATTCCCCTTTTATTTACTTTAAAATACTCACTTTAATTCAACATTTTAAGATAGAGAGCTGTGCAGTATTGTCACTCATTTTCACGAATCACTACAATTCACTTAAGTACACAAAATCTAAGTATATAACATAAATTTTCATATAAATACATACAAAATATACTCTGTGGCATGAAAATTCGTTGAAAAAAGTCATCAAGTATCTTAAAACATGTATTCAGTACCTTTAAATACAATTTATTGGCTCTAATGGTCATTCTTTGTTCGATTTCTACTTTTAAGTAGGGTTGCCAGATCCTTCCGTATTGGGGTGACTCTTTTTTCGTCCTTGCAATTCAATATGATTGACTTTAATGGCATTTCGATTTCTAGACAAGCAGTTTTCCCAATAAGATATATAGAGAGAGGATATCAGGTTTCTGTCACGGGCTATCTAAAGTCATTCTGGTAACCCTACTTTTAAGGGATCAATAAGCAAATTTACAGGTCAAAGTTCTTCTGTATAACACTTGTCAAAAATATTAAGATATTATGATGAAATTTGGTGATTGGGTTTTCAGGACTTGACACTCACTTGTACAAGTGTTTTGATGGTATGTACACTCTCAACCCAAAACCAGTGAGACATTAGTGGGAACTAGAGCTTTAAAGAAGCTCTTTCTCACTTTTTCAATTAAAATCAAGCCAAATTCAAAGAAAAAAATAATTTTTTTTTAATAAATTTATCATTGAGTTAAATTCGACCCGAATCTTGGCACCCTCTTTGAATTGGCTTTTCACTTCAAACTATTTTTACAGGCACTGGAAAACACATTACATTCAAAGTATATAATTTTAAGGTACTCACCTCCTTTTTCTCCAAACTTTCTTGCCACAGTGCACTTAAAATACATAAGGTATTATGTTTTAACTCCGCCTCTTATTATATTACTACAAGATACAACAAAAAAAAAAACCGCTCTCACAATATTGACATTGTACAAAAGCACTTCGTGTATTCAAAGAAATACACGATCACTTCGTATTTGAGCAAAGTCAAACAGAACTGAGTAATATCCTTCGACTATATATCTTTGATCTCTCTCATACTGAAAACGGTTAAATACGGTTGAGCCTTAAATAAAATTTTAGATAGTTCGCGGACTTTAACACAATAAGACATAATAAAAAATAAAATAAAATAATAAAAATAAAATATTATAACTGCAAGAAAAATTTATTATTTTAATTTAAAGCATAAAATAATAAATTTAATAAAATTAAAGAAAAAAAGATATTAAAAGAAGATGAAAAGAAAATTTCAATCCAAAATATAAAGAAAAATGTCAAGACATTAAATTAAATTAATAATAAAATCCAATCCATATTATTAATTTAATATTGCAATAAAAAAATTAATTTAATTTAAATTAAATAAAAAAAAAAATACAAACAAATAAGTGCCAAAAAAATAAAGACAATTAAATTAAAAACTATTTTATAATAATAATTAATATTTAAAAAATTAAAATCAAGTGAAAATAAAGTTTGTTGACGCACTTTTACATAATTTTTTACAAAAACAAAGTAATGCCGATACCTTGTTTGAATCTCACACAATACGTAACATTTTAACATTCTTTTGCGGCTTTTTGCTCCTTGGATTATTGTTGCAACACCTCATCAGTCTAATTGTTGACTTGAAGAAACTTCCACCGGGTCCCTACGGAATTCCAGTGCTTGGATATTTGGCCTTTGTTGGAAATGAAAAACACACAAAATTCGGTGAATTGGCCAAAAAATATGGTACGATATTTAGTGCACGCCTTGGTTGTCAATTAAATGTTGTCATTTCGGATTATAAAACAATACGTGAAGCATTTAAAACATATGAATTTACAAATAGACCAAAGACACCACTTATGGATGTAATAAATGGTTTTGGTAAGTAAAAATAATTTATTTGTAAATTAAAACAACGCAAAAAAATTTAATTCAATTTATTATCAAAAAACGTCTTTCAATCAAATGTAAAAGTTTTTATTGTATCGTGCACTTACACGACAAAAAAAAATTAGTTCAAATAATTATTACGACTTTATAAAATTTCAATTGAAACAGAGATAATGATAATTCTAATATCAGTGATTTCATTATTCTACTTTTTTATTTTATTTCTAATCATATCAAAAAATTTTATATTTGATTAGAGTTAATTTGAATGATTGTCCAATTTTTATACAAACAAAAATGATAAGACAATTTTAATATAAAACACAATTTTTTTTTTTTTTAAATATTAATTCATGTAATTTTACAGCTTATTATGCGTAGCACGTGTTTGAATATAATCTTGATCAAAATTGTAATTATATTCTCACATTATAATTACGTTCATATTTACATACAATGCCTTTGTCGTGTAATTATTTAACATTGGCACGAGTCTTTGAATTTTATTTTGCATTTTTTTATGTTGATGCAATGGAATGCAAATTTTAATAAAACATATTTTTTTTTAATATTCCAATCGAGAAATTTTCTTCATTTAATTTAAAAAAAAAATGTTTCCTCTAAAAATATCACGAAAAATGTCAGAAAATCATCAAAAAAATTAAAATTAAGAGCATTAAATGATCATTTCAAACCAACATCAAATAAAGCACTGATTCCTTTCAATAAATTTAATCTTCGTTAACCGATCTTTCAATTAAACGAAGAAACTTAAACCGCCTTAATTTTCTCTCAGAGAATATGAGAAAATGAGAGAGAGATAAAAAATTTTATGAATGAGTCGCATTCTGTATTACAGGTGTGTGTATGTACATGTTTGTGTGTATGTTGTAAAATTTACAAACATAAAATGAGATGAATCAAAGCTCAAATTAAATTGAAAAAAAAAAATACTATTTCATTCATACATTTTTTATGAATTAACATCGTAAATTTTTATATTTTTTTTGTAAATTAATTCTAATAAAATTTTTTTGTTACATTTATTTTTACAGGAATCGTGAATAGTGAAGGTCGCTTATGGAAGGATCAACGTCGATTCTTGAATGAAAAATTACGGCATTTTGGCATGACATATCTTGGCACTCGCAAAGAGCAAATGGAAACTCGCATTATGGTTAGTATTGTTTTAACTTAAATTTTTAATTTCAATTTCCGCTATGCATTTCCTATGTAAAAATGAAAGATTTTCATAAAGTAAATAATAAAACATAATGTGCATTGCTACCGCATACTTAAATTAAAAAAAAAATCACTTATATATGACACATATGATATGTCAATGACCGTAAAAAGTAAAAGTTATCTAATCCAAACACATACCGGATTGTTGTGTTATGTGCTTGGAGCTGGTCTTATATTATACATACAAAGACATATGTGTAAGTGGGCTTTAAATGAACATGAGTATAAGACACTACCTATATATTTGCTTATTTATCTGTTAATAAAAGCTTTGCATTGCATGTAAGATGCATTTTTGTATGTATTTAAAGTAAAACGTGAGTTGAAAAACTTGTCTTTTTATGTATATGCGGAATTTTGTGTACATATGTTTTATTATTATTATTATTTATTTTTTCTTCTGTTTATATTTATTATTATTATTATTATTATTATTATTATTTTTCTTATGATATTAATTCATTTTATTTTTTTATTTATTTTCTTGGTATATTTTACCGGTACATTACAACACACCATTAATAACATCAACACACACACACACACATATGTGCATATATCGATACGTACATTTATCGATATATAGGCTGAGGTAAACGACCTCGTGGAAACTTTAAATAAATTTGAGGGTACTGATATCGATATGAATGGATTGTTATCGGTCAGCATTAGTAATGTCATTTGTAATTTGATGATGTCTGTGAGATTTAGCAATGATGATCCCCAATTCAAGCGGTTTAGTTGGTTAATTGAAGAGGGATTCCGGCTATTTGGTGAAGTGCACATGATTGATTACATACCATTGATTCAATATTTGCCTGGAAATGTCAATATTAAAAATAAGATTTTGCAAAATCGCTGTGAGATGTTTAACTTTTATCGTGATGTCATTGAACAACATCGTGCCACATTCGATCCAAACAATTTGCGGGATTTGGTCGATACGTATTTGTATGAAATTAAGAAAGCCAAAGAGGATGGTTGTGAACAAGAATTGTTTGATGGAAGAGACTGTGGTAAGTTAACATTTTTTATTTAATTATCCTTTGTATCCAATTTTTTTATCCAAAGTGGCTTTAACGGCTCAGGTCCGTTCAAAAACCCATCTTAATCCCTCTCTGATAGCAATATTCAAATAAATTTCCACAACTTCAAATCACAATTTAAATTAACATCGAATTTTTTCCTCTCAACAGATGAACAAATGATGCAAGTGATCTCAGATCTTTTTTCTGCCGGTATGGAGACCATCAAAACGACCCTGTTATGGGTGGAAGTTTTCATGTTACGAAATCCCGAGGACATGAAACGTGTTCAAAATGAATTGGATGCAGTTGTCGGGCGAAATCGTATGCCATCAATTGATGATGTTCCATATTTGCCATATACCGAGGCGACAATCCTTGAAGTACTCCGTATCACAAGCATAGTTCCTTTAGCAACAACACACTCACCAGCAAGGTATGTTTTTAAATTTTTATTTTTAAATGACTTAATCTCTTATACACACCAAAAAACCAGTACAATACACTTTGGCACTGATTTATTTTCTTATTGCATTGTCGAGACATATCGCATCGATACAATTCAAGTATTTTGTAGTGTAATAATAAAAATAATAATAATAAATAAATGTTATTACATTCCAATTCAAATTATTATTATTATTATTATTTAACCATACAGTTTATGTCAGTTTTGTATTTTGTACTCAGGCAAAATTAAAAAGTATGGGCTCGTCTATAGATTAAATTTATTTTTAAAATAAATTCACATACACACACACACCGTACCAATACAATTGACATCGAATCAGATAATAATTATCAACATAATTTTAATTTTTTTTTTGTTTTGAACAAGTTTTTATTTTAATTTAATATTTTTTTCTTGAATAAAGTGCGTCATTACAATACATAAATTTTAATAGTGTCAAATTGTATTTTATAACATCATCTCTATTTATAATCTCAAAATTAAATGCGCATACACACACACACATAAATATTGGAGTTATTTAGTGTGATATGATAATTACATGTACAAGGCCGTTCATTGAGCTCTCTTGTATATTCATGTTACTTGTTTCGTATTGCTTTGTTATTATTATAATATAAGATGTTATTTTTTTTTGTATTTCAATTTTTTTTTCTTTTTAAATGAACAGTTAATTGTATATGCGATTGTTAATCAGTTAACTGTTTTTTTTTTATTATTATATAACACTTACTTTATTATGATTCTAGTTGGGTGTGTAAAAATATAGGTGAATGTGAATTCGGTTTAATTTAACGGGTGGTCTAATGCTGAGTAGAGAAATCGCTTCAATTTGAGTTCTTGACTAGAAAATTTGAATTCGATCGTTTTCTATGGAGTTCAAAATGAAATTGGATGAAGAGCCGGCGCACAGTCCAAATTTTCCATGCATGACAATTAATTAACACATTTCAATAACGGTTCTTCTTGTAAAAAGAATATTTTTTTTCTCATTTTAATTTCAACACACCTTTATTCGTGTATCGTTCAAATTCAATTCATTGTCCATATCCAAGAAAGTTCATTTAACTTCTTGTCACAGACATACGATGTCCATTCATACTGAAATTATTAATATTATTATTTTTAAAGCAAATATAATTTTATATCCAAAAGAAAGTGAAAGCCCCTTAGTAGTTATATTATGCGTACTAGGCTGGTGTGATATATGATACCAATTTTTTTTTCGATGTCTGGATTTTTTTTTCGCTCACAATAAATTTCAACAAAAAAAAATTTAAATATAAAGTTCAACGTTCGGATTTTATTTTAAATTTAAATTAAATTTAATTTTAAAATTTTAGGCTGGATTTAATTTCACATCATAAATTATTGCTCATATTAAACACACACACACGCACGATCACACACTTGAATATGGTAAAAAAAATTATAATATCAGTTTATTGAACTCGAATTTAATTTTTTTTTACAACATTTTTTTTCGTATTTTAATATGACACCTCACATTCAGGTATAACTACTCACTTTTTCTTATCTAATAGTTGTCTAGCCTCACACTTAAAGCCAACCAAAAATAAAAATTTAACAAGTGTGTGCTTAAATAAAAAAAATATGAGGGACGTAATAAAACAATATAAAGTGTTTCGATTGCATAATCATTTTATTTTTTTTTGTTAAATTCAAATTCACTTTTTTTTTAAACAAACTTTTATGATTGATGGTTTTTTTTTGGTTAAATTTGATACCAACTGCGTTCAATGAACTACTTCAAGTGTGTATCACAAATTTAACAAATGATTGCCTTGATGTCATAATAATTTAGTCATGCATGTTGTCTGGGTCCAAACATGTGTCTTGTGTATGTGAAGAGAATCAAATTTCGCATAATTAACAGTTTTTTTTTGTGTAAGTTTAAATTTAAATAAAAAATTTTACAAGACAGCAGTTGAAACGTCATATTAAAATAAAGAAAAAAAAGGTTGATATTAGGAGCAACGGATAAATTTTATGAGGTGTGAAATTTTTTCACGATTTTCCACTGTTTTTGAAAATTCGACTGTTTCTAAGCAAAAGTGGATTAAGGACCTTTCTACACATTTGTAGAGGCGAACCCACTACCCCTAGTGATGTATGATTTATTGTAATAATAAAATTTCAAAATAAATTTCATCGTGGTCGGCATGTTAAATTTAAATAAAAGTTTAATCCATATTGAGACATATAAAATGAAATTAAAGGTGAATGTGTGCTTGTCCGCGTGTGAAATAATTTAAAAGTTGCTTAAATAAGCATTATTTATTGTAGCAATATATATTTAAATGAATATTTATTTAAATGTTGATCACATATTAAGTCAATGCTAAATATTGTACATGGTTGGAAGGTGTTTGAACTGTTAAAGTGGAAGCGTCTGGTTATTTTTAAATTAAAATACTAATTTACATATTTTTTTGTATCTTTACAGAGATATCGAAATAAATGGTTATAAAATACCAGCTGGATCACATGTTGTTCCCCTCATAAATAGCGTGCACATGGATCCCAATTTGTGGGATAAACCAGAAGAATTTAATCCAAATCGGTTTATCGATAGTGAAGGTAAAGTACGTAAACCCGAATATTTCATTCCATTTGGTGTTGGACGAAGGAAATGTCTTGGCGATATTTTAGCACGAATGGAATTATTTTTATTCTTTGCCTCGCTGGCACACCGTTTCGACTTTAGTGTGCCCGAAAATGCGCCGATGCCAAGTCTGAAAGGCAATGTCGGTGTAACAATTAGTCCAGAATCATTTAAAATTTGCCTTAAACCACGACCTCTGGCGACAGAACAAGAAATTCTACGGAATGTTGGATCTTATTAATAAGTTTAAATAAGAAATTTATGATTTTAAACCAAAAAGAAAGAAAATTCACATTGAAAAACCGAATTTCTATAATTCTAACGTAATTTCATATTACGGGAGCACGGTTTGTTTCCTATCACCTGAATGAATCCAATTCTCTTCATGAAAACATAAAATTAAAAAAAAATAGTAATCAGTATTATCTCATAATTACTATAAATTAAAAACAGTATCCAACTAGTCCATTTCATTCAATTATTTAATTAAAAATTATTGTAATCCAAATCAAACTTTCTGCCCTCAAGCGTTATATAATGAAAGAAAAAAAACAATAAAAAAAAATATAAATCCACAAAAAAATCAAGTTTTTCGTTTTCAAAACAAATAATATTCAGGTGACAGACAAAAATCTTATTTTTTTTTTGTCAACGTTCATACAAAATTCATTTAAAACAGAAAAAAGTTGAATAAAAAACCCTTTAAACCTTGCTTTGTGACAGTTCATGTTAATAAAATAAAAAAAAAAAATCATGTTAATCCAAAATAAGGCAATTAAAGTTTAAAAAAAAATATGTTAAATATGTAATTTTATGTACTTTAAAAAAAAAATGATAATTTATACAGTGTATAAATAAAAATAAATAAAATGAAAAAAGTACAAGATTAAATTAAAAAATTGTTCATAAATTAACGAAATTCCACCCAAATATTACGATTTAATTTTAGTTTTTAATACAAAATAAAGTTACAATAATTATGTAGGAATTTTAATTAATTGTAATTTTTTTTATTAAAAAAATTTACAAAAAAAAACATCGAAAAAATTTATGTACAATTTTCCCGCCTTATTTTATCGTTATATGTATGTAATGTGGCATTTAATTAATTTTTTTTCTCTTTTCAATTTAAATTAAAGTAAAACTTACTTTTGATTGATGCATTTAATAATAAAATTACTTTTCAATATTCAATTTTAATTTTTATTTCATTCAACAACAAAAAAAAGTGTATATAAAATTATAAGTCGATCATATTATTTTTATAATTAAACGTATTTATTTTATTCTAGGAATAATGATTAGTTTAAAAACGAATCGAATATTACTTTTAAGGCTACATTTAAAACTATCATTATAAAAAATGTTAAAATTATTATATTATAAAGTTAAACATATATTTTTTTATAAGAATATTATTCAAATTAAGTTTCATTAAAACTATTAAAAAAAACCATATGACAAAAAATTTTAAAAAAAATTGTTTTATTATTCTCTTTATTTCTCTTCAAAACTTGCATTTCAATCGATTTCAGCTCATTTCAGGTTTGTCATGATTAGTGAATATTCCGGTGGCATTAATGTGATTCCACAAATTCCTTTTGTATCGATACTTGATGGATTTTCCAACTCATATTTGAAATTATTAATAAAATTTGCACAGAATAAAAAGAGAAGCATTTTAGCCATTTCTTCACCTAAGCACATGCGTTTACCTAAATTTAATTGGTAAGTATTAGAATGATGTTAAATTTTATTGAAATTTGCGAGAAATTATCAAATAAATTAAAGTTCTATAAGTAAAAGTCAAATCTGATGGAAAGAGAGGAGGAACGTCATGCACTGGAATCAAAAAGGCACTGCCTTATTTTCATTAACTCATTCGACGCCGCTCCTAGAAATATTGAGTTTTGAAAAAAAGTTCTTCTACGATCTATTCTTTAGGTAAAAGTGAACAACTTTCTCTTCGATGAAAATTTCAGGTTTCATATAAAAATTTTACAGGAGAGCCAAAATAAAATACGTTTAAGTGCTACACAAATACATACAGAAACCTTGTACGAGAGAGAAAAAAACGCAACTTTCCTTAAAAGTTTAGCTCATAATTTTTTAGTTTTTGGTTTAAATTCAAAAACGATTCAACTGTTTGCTATAAAATATCTTAAATTAAGACTCTAAAAAATAAAAAAGATTGCCAAAGAAATTTTTTTATTTTAACGTGAAAAGTGACCTCAAAGTAGGTGTTGCGTTGACGCAACGGATGACGCGAATGAGATAAGCTTTCTGTCAATTTGTATCTCGTCTTCATTTAATACAATTTTTTTTAATTAAATGATTATTACCGCCAGAAAATCGATTTATCTGGAGAGCTTTGTTGATTCACGTCAATACGACGAATTTTGTATGCAAAAATGAACGTTAATGGAAAGATTCAACGCTCACTCTTAATAGAAAAATTTCTCTCTTGTCTTATTTGTATAGTAGTCACAATTTTTATAAAATATTCAGAGAAATTATTGCAATCACTAGAAAATCGATCTATCTAAAGAGCTTTTTCGATTCGCACCGATGCGATGGATTTTAGATGCATAAATGAACATGATCATTCAATGCTAAGAATTAAGAATAAATAAGGTAGCGCTTATGATTTTTGTAAGAACTATTTGAATTCATAGGAAATTTCAACACGGTTTCTCCCGATTTCACTTTTCGTCTTGCTCGCGCGGTTTTGCTGTCCGTCTGTACTATCATTGAATAAATGTCGCCAATCATTGAAAATGTCACCAATGATTAGAAAAATTTCGCCAATCATTAAAAAAAAAAGTCGCAAAAAAACGATATCAAATAAAAAAACGATAATAATAACTCAAAAAGCCCGAAAACAGTATAAAATTGAAATTTTCGGTCATTGTTAAATTTTTATAAAATTGGCAAATTCTATACATAGAAATGCGCTCGTGTATATCGTTCACGATCACGTTTCAAATTT
The DNA here is from genome assembly GCA_900002565.1 of Culicoides sonorensis. NCBI lineage: Eukaryota > Metazoa > Arthropoda > Insecta > Diptera > Ceratopogonidae > Culicoides > Culicoides sonorensis. The sequence goes on from LN483396.1 coordinate 678,021, forward strand.
TTCAAAACATTTTCTCGCAATTTCATACATACATTCATAAAACAAAATCACTTACCCGTTTGAAAAGGAATTAAATTGGATGACATCATGAATTGGCCATCCTCTGATAAAAATCTTGTTGGATCAAATTTCTCCGCATCTTTCCAACTTTTATCGTCCATGTGAATGGCCCACAAAAGAGGAATCACCATTGTTCCCTTTGGTATTTCATAGTCCATAATTTTTGTATTCTTTGTTGTTCCATGTGGGATTCCCAATGGAACAACAGATCGAATTCTTTGGGTTTCAGCGATTGTTGCTCTCATTAATGGTAATTTTTCCATATCACTTAATGTGACAACATCTTCACATAATGCAGCTTTAAGCTCAGCTCGTAATTTATCTTGAATATCTTGATGCAATGCGGTAAATAAAATAAACCAGCGAATTGTAGTGAATGTTGTATCAACTCCGGCACCAAAAATGTCAGCTAACAAATGCCGAAGTTGTTCATCTGAACAATATTTACGTAAATCATTATTATTTGTCTTTTCTCGTTCAGCGCGTTCGTTCAAGAAATACTTTAAAATACAATCCTTATAATGATCAAAATTATTTCTGCACATTTCAATTATACCATCATAAATTTTATGTGTTTTTAGTTTACCCTCGAGCAAAAATTTGATTGTTTTGGAATTTGATGGTAGAAATCGTAAAAATGGAAGAAAATTAACAACTCCTGATACTCCAATGTGTTTGACTCCTTCTTCTTGTAAGTGTTGCAAATATTTCCATGTTTCATTGTCTTTTTCATACGTTTGTCCAAATACAAAATCATTCATGACATTTCCAAGTGCATTGTGCAGTATATGAAATGGATTTACTGAAAATTGTCTTTCAATTTCACTCTTAAAATCTTTCGTATATTCTCGAATTCCTATCATAATACGTTGCTCCATTGAATCTCTACCTGAACCAAATTTAACCATTCCAAGCTTTCTCAGCCAATCGATGGATAATTTTCGCTGATCACTCCATTGAGCTCCTTCAGCACAAATTATACCTGAATAATTTAAATGTGAATCATAATTTCTATTCAAGTGAAATTAAAAGGAATAAAATTGAAAGTATGAATGATTCAATGTCTAGACTCGATCTTGTTATGATCTTCACAGAAGTAATTTAACACATTCTGTTACCTGGCAGCAAAAAGTTATTTTTGAAGAATATGAGTAAATTCTCGGAAATTTGGATTACGATAAATGTGTGGCGGTAACACATAAATTTATGTTACAATTCTAAGAATAAGTCGAATAATCATCAAAGATTCCAAAAATAAAAGTGTGTGTGTGTGCGTTTGCATGAGAATGAGAATATGAATGTGAAATAATATAAAAAAAAAATTACAAAGGAATGAAGGAAGGAAAAAGAAGCGCTAAAAAGAATTTTTATTCAGTTTTATTTGTAGAAAAAAAAAATAAAAAGAACAAATATGAATCATTCATGATACACGGTATTTGTATATAAGGTGATATCGCTAAAGGAATTTTATTTTTTTTTACGTTACAATAACCTTGAAAAATGTTATTTGCCTTTATATATCTTATCGTTTGACTATATACGAAAAAGGTTGATCACATAACCAAGCATTCAAATCTTTTGTCAACGTTCAATACATACCATAACCACCCATAATTCCATGTGTTATGTATAAAGGTGCTCTTCCAGTGAACTCGTCACGTTTAAGTGTATCTCGTATGAGGCCTACATCAGATAAAACTACTGTGAAAATTTTGCCAAGTTGAACACCGTAAATTGATCCATATTTTTGAGAAAGTTTTGTGAGAGTAATGTAAGGTTCAGCCGGATCCAAAAATGGCAGATAGCCAAGTAGAGGGATTCCCATAGGACCTGGAGGATATTTTCGTCTTTTAAGTGTAAGAATGCATGTTGTAATGAAAATAACGAGTATCGATGCTGATAAAATAAACCACATAATGCTGGAAATTAAAAAAATAATATCATTTAATCTTGAAATTAACGGTCATTTAGGAAAATTAATTATTTATTTTTTTATAGCATGAATGATTCAATTCAGATATTCAATTGCAACACCTTAACTATTTCGCTAAATGTTAAAACATCTCTGATAATCTTTTATCATCGAGAAACCCAAAATTATTGATGTCGTTAAGGCCAAGAGAAATGAAAATAAAATTTCAGTCAAATTCACCCTTTGAGAATCATAAGAAGGTAAGCAAATTAAATTTGACAGCCCATTTTGCATAGATACACATACAGAAATGTCAAAAATCTCGAACGTAAAAAAAACCCATAAAATATTGGACAATTTGAAATGACTACAAAAATCTTCATCATGGTCAGGATGATGCTCTTCAAGAGCCTGTCCTTCAAAATCGTATAAAATTCGAGGGGTATTTAAAGTAAACTACAACCCGAATTGTAATGCCCTCATATAATTTTATCCAAATAAAATACAAAAGTCAACTAATTATAATTAACAGTAAAAATGTTATTGTGATAATTAAACTACTTACATAAATTCTATCAAAAACTACAATATGTGTCTGTAATCACGTATTACACTTCTCTTTATTTTATTTTATTTTTATATATCTCAATTCCGGTGAACCGGCTGAATTTGTCACTGTTTCAGAATAAACTGAATTTACTTCACAAATTGAAATGTAATTCACTTATTTTATATTGACTTCAATTCATTTTTATATGAAAATATCATTCAAATTAATTCAAATCTCAGATTTTTTAAGTTTTTTCTTGATAAATGAATAATTTATTTTATTGTAATTTGTTCTGTTTTGTGTTTACTTTGATTAGAATGACGATTCAAGTAAGAATATTGAAATCCAAGTCACTATGTGTAGATCAAATGTAAAACGTCAAGAGACGCAAACTTATGGTAAAAGGAATAGAATGTGAAGATGGAAAAGAATAAAAAAACGCTAAGGTGATTAATGATGTCACTTAAAAATATGTATGTACAAAAAACATGTGATACCTTTCATTGCGTTAAGGCTCAATATGCATTCTGTCTTTTTCAATTAAATAAAAACCAAGAATTTTGAAATGAATTTTTTGAAAGTTGGTTAAAAATTGATTTTCTTGGTCCTCTTCATCTGAGGCATTACAATTTGGTATCCTCATGATAGAAAAAATTATTAGAAAATTTTCTTCCAACTGCTCAACGTTTTAATAGCAGTCGCTCAAAGGTGCTGAGAGATCCATCAAAAAACTCATTAGAGACTAAAAAACCAGTAAGTGCGTTCAAAATCAAAATAAATAGAACAGTCCCAAAAAAACCACGAAATATCCTTAACACTAAGGGGTTTATCTTATTCCAGTGGTTGCGGCACTCATCATTGGCGTGGCTCGAGGCCGCTAAACTGCAAATTTTATTTCAACTCAGCTGTGTATTTTTCGGACTAAATAATTATTCTGATTAGATTAAGATGCGTCTGCTTTTGGATGACAGTATAAAAGCTACGTTGTAAGTTAGAAATGCCCCTCAAGCCTTATAAGCATGGACTACAAGAGTGCAATAATAGTCGACTTTTTTTACAAATCAACAGGAAATGGGAAAAAAATTACATTCATCAAAAGCCGTGTAAGCGCAATCAAAGATCTCCGTGTGCTGACCATATCGAGGCGTTTTCAACTTATAGTGTAAGGTGCGTAGTAAGAGAAAGGCCAAAGGTTTGATGCTCACTATGGAAATTTCGGTCAAAACAGTATAAACGCACTAGAACCATATGAAACTGTCATGGAGCCTTGTAGGGCACTCTCTCTCTTTCTTAATTAAAAATGATTGAAACTTCAATCAAACGCTTATTAAGCATTTCAGTCCAACTTCTTTTTTTTTCTTGCATGTACCATATCGAAGTTCAAAACAGATGTGATTAAATTGCCTGTAAAAATGCATTTTAATAAAGAATAAGGTTACTATTACACAAATTAACCATATAATTGCATGTCCTTACCACGACTTGAACACATGTTTTCCAGAACAAAAGTAAACATTTTCAATACAATTACAATTACGTCAATGCCCTTTTAACTAGTTGCAATAAAAATCAGATGTTGACCAAACTGGAATTATCGAGGATAATCTTACCAGTTATCTCGATATAAAGACAACATAAAAATTGTACAAATATAAAAAGTAAATTTAAAAGTGCAGGAAAACAAACGAGAAGAGTTAAGTAAATGCATTCATTGAACTTTTCAAAAGAGTAGAATGATAAAAAAAAAAGATTAAAAGAATAAGAACAGACTCAAAACAGACAGTTACTATATGCCATTTAGATTATAAAAAATGCAGAATATGAATTTCAAAAGGAACGTTGAACTTTTGCGATCAATGCCATCAATACAAAGGATATTGAAAAGTGTGTTCTTAATTATATTATTTTTATATGTGATTTTAACAGAAATCGAAAGATGCATAATTTATATTAAGAATTTTGTATCTTTTCGATTCCAGACAACTTTTATTACATTTGTCGGTATTTTATACTACATTTGCATAGATTTTGTCCACATCATGTGAATTCACGGCGAAATTAAAAGTGTATCTCGTGGTGTTCAAGAAAGATGATAAAAAAAATAAGAGTTTCATTGACCTTATTAACATATTTATGATATGATGTGCAACAGATACACAACAACAAAAATATAATCCACGATCTTCTTTATGATTATGAATATTCTCTGTTGAATTTTTATACCTGAATTAGCGTCCTGATTCAATTTTACTTCAGCTTAGTACGAAATTCAATGCAAAATGATAGTTTTTTTGAGCATAATATTTTTATTTAATGCAGACATATATTGGCCAGACGAAAAATATTTATGCTCCTCATATCCTCATATATAACATTATTTTTTCGGTCCTCACACTTTTAAAATGATAATAAAAGAAAAAAAATTACCACAATGAATGAGGGGTGCTTGCAATAAAAAAATTTGCATTTAAAATATACCGAAATAACCTGTTCTTTTTAGATTTTTTTTTTCTTTTAATTTAAAAAAAAAGTCGTAAATGTCTCAAGTTTTATTTTATTTCATATTTTTTTTGCTGTTGCATAGCCTCTACCAAGTACATTCACTTTTTTCGCGATTTATTCGATTTGAATTTGATTCTACTCGGAGACAAAAAAAATTATATAAAATTTATTTATTGAACTGCATAATTTAGCAATTAAATTTGCGGATCAAACGAAAAAATTATGGATTTTGTCTGAGATTTCTTATCACGAAATATGCAAAATTTGCATAACACTAAATTTAACACTTTAATATTTTTTGATGATAAAATTCTTTAGCGGCTAAATGATACAAAATATGAAATTTAATATAAAAACGCAATTATTTCTTTCCAGAAATTTACGTGATAAGTTTAAAAAAATGTTGAAAATGTTAAACTAGACTTTACTGAATTTTAATAAAATTTATGTTCAATAGAAGTTGATTTTATGTTAAAAAATTGCGATTGACGTCATTCGATTAAAAAATTACTTGTCAAATTCAACTGAAAATAAAAACTAGAAAATAAATTTAAAAAATTTTAACATTTGAACTTAATTTTTAAATATTTAACATTAAAATTCCTGCTTTTTCTTTTTTAATGCATTTCATAAGAAAAAAGGCACTATTACATACGGTTTGTTCGTCGTCAAAAGGATGATTTTAAACTTATTATCTCTGAGATTGGGCTCTAGAGCCTCCAGAACATTAATAACGGTCAAAAAACGGATAAAAATTTAAAAAAATTGATGATTTTTTCTGTTGCATGGAGAAGTTTACTAAAATTAACTTTAACTCATTAGCTTTGATATAAGGCTCAGAGATTGGACTCAAAGATTAAGCTCAAAGGTTAGGCTCAGGGATTAGGCTACAGAACCTAAAAACGGTCAAAAGCCCAAAATCTCTAATTTTTTTAAATTTTTTACTAGTTTCGAGTCCCATCGAAATGCGTTTTTCTAAACCGCCCAATGGTTTTTTGAAATTGAAATTCAATCAAAAGTTTTTGTTTTGAGTTTTTGAAATTTTTTTTCTTATGTTTATGAAAAACAATTTAAGGTTTTAAAATCAATGAAACTAGGAAAACAGGTAAAAGTATGCCGATTGGAACATTTTCGCGTAAGTTTTGTGACTTTTGTGGGACTTTAATCACTATGTGTGTGCTTTGTTCATTTGAAATTGCATGAAAAGTCATTAAAAATTAAGCAAAGCTTTTAAATAATGCAAAAAACTTTTTAAAAAATGCAAATAATTTCAAGTCACTTTTTTAAAACTAAACAGACAAAAATCAATCAAAATCATGGACAATCTAAGTATTTGCTGATTTTTTTTTTACATCTCGCAGTTTGTGAAATGAGCGTGGTTCTCGACGGTTTTCCACGATTAAGGAAACTTTTGCAGCATTTCACGATTCTGGAGATTTTCGTGGTTTTCTGCGATTTTTGAAAAGCCAGCCAATTCAAAATACCAGACAAAAAACGCTTATTTTTTAAATAAGAAACCCCAAAGCAATCCGTTCCAATCCATCGCTAAGCAGGGTGATTTGTGCGAACTTTTTTTACAAACACAAACGTCAGAACTTGACAAGAAACGTCAAAACTTGACACATTCTGAATCCTTAGAATTTCTTTGAAAAGTTACCGTGCTTTCATTTAAGTAAAAAAAACAATTCAAACATAAGTTGAATGACCGCAGTTTGATAAAAAAAAAATAAAATCATATGTAAGTTTATTTCAAATTAATTTCCGATCCCATTTAAGCACGTTATTTTTAAATTTGAATAAAATGCAACTCAAATCAATTGAAAGAATTAATTTTTTTTCTGTTTTTTTTATATTGATGGAATATTGAAAAAAAAGTATCAATAACACAGAATAAGTATCTTTCAAGCTTTTAATTTTTGCTTCCCGTATAATATAAACTGGACTCTCAACATTCACGTTTTATCACACAAATGTGGGTATATGACAATATTTGTGGATCATGTATGGAGCAGAAGAAACAGCAATTTTAAATGTGTACCGTAATAGTTTTTTTTATCTTTTGTATGGATGTATGTGTGTGTGTGTGTAGTTACACATCAGACTTTGCGCGTTCAACGGAGTTCAAACACCTTTTTGAAAGTGAAAGCACTCAAAGTAAATAAACTTGGCGTGAAGAGACCTACAAATACAAGTAAATGCGGAAAAGGTGTTTGCTTTTTTTATTTTATTTTTATGTTTTTGTACGTTGATTGCTTATGTTTTTTTTTATATGAATATGAGAGTAGAATATTTTAAATAAAAATTAAATGAATGCACTCTTTGACCATATATTTACATGTTATATGAATTATTCCAAGTAAAGACATTTAAAAAGTCCTATTTAAGTGTTTTTAAGAAATTCTTGTTTCTATATAAGACATGAGAGAACAGTTATACACACACACACTACCATTGAAATCTTTGAAAATAACTTAAAGAAAAAGAATGAAAAAAAAAACAGTAACATAACAACTGTAATAATATAATAAAAATAAATAAATAATTTGGCCAAAAAAAAAATGATGTTATCAGTATATGAAAGGTAGGTATAAAAAGTGTGGTAGGACCATTGTTTAAAAAAAACTGATCACTTAAAATTAAATACACAAATACATAAAATAGGGCAATGAACTCATCGAACTTCAATGCAAAGCTTTTGAACGTACAAAAATATTAATGTATGTATGGATCATATAAAAAATATCGTAGCATTTGAATTTGGAGAGGCTTAAATCGTTGATAATTTTGATAAAATTTACCATTTGTGATATCTAAGAAAAGGAAAAACCCATATCAAGTTTTCAAAATTAGCGAAAAACTGACTGCAGGTAAGTTTTTGCAGTGGCGAAAATTGAAATTGTCAATTGTCGCATTTGAATCAATGTTTTTAGTTAGACAGTTTTTGAACAGAGTCAATACAATTAAATGACATTTTGACGTTAAAGAAGTCTAGTGATAGTTCCGAACTCGTTACTGAGCTCCTTAAGAATGAAATCTCCGTGAATGGATAGCTTCATGTAAAATTCAAGTAGATTTTATTCAATTCACCTGGGGGAGCTCGTTGACCAAGTTGTGCAAAGTGCCTAATATGATTGGTAAGAATCCTGCGATGCAAGTTCGAATGTAGTCCCAAATATGAAAATTTTTTTAGTTGAAGGATCTGCTTTCAGTGCTCTCTATCTTGCGCCACCTGTTGTCAGTTTTGCACTCTTAACGTTTTCAGATCCGAATGGACGTTGTCGATCCACCTTGCTTTAGGTCACCCAACACCTCACCGGCCGTCTGGATCATTTCAGAACAGGGCTGGGGGTTCGGTTAAGGTCCATTCGTGTTAAATACTGACTGAGCTAAATCTTAATCTGTTTACCTTTACGATCGCTACAATGTTTAATAGGGTTTGAGTGAAACTTAAGAGTAACTTAGTTGGAGGCTGGTCATATCTAATCTACTTGGCCTAAGGCTTGGTGATCCAAAAATACTTAGAGTCTCATTAAACCTTTTTAAGTTCCCTTTAACCCTTTCCTTGTTCAAAATTCAAGATTAAGTTAAAGTTAACCGTCTCACTTCTCCCACCATTTAACGTAACAAGAAAAAAAAACTCTATTTAAATATTTAACATATTCAACATACATTGAAAGCTTTTGAGTGAGCCTAATTTTTTGAAGTGCATGCACTTAGACTTATTTGCATATTTATTTTATTTTACAGTTTACATGCTATGTAAGCTTTAACTATATCAGAATAGTGGTGGGGGTATGTTTCAAAAAAAATAAGTATTAAACTACTTATAGAATTTATGCTCAACAAATACACACACACACACACACACACACTTAAACTCGCATTTAAATGGACCAGATGAGATCACTTACGCGCGTTGACAATTTAGCAGTTATTTGAAAATGTTTTTTTTTTTCATTTTATTATTTATTCTTATTTTTTATATTTTTTTTTTGTTGTAATACATAATATACAATGCTCTGAGTTCATTTACCTTTCTTAAATATATTAAATGCTTTTTATACATGTATTAAAAGACACATTCATACAACACTTTACTAGTATGTCCAGTTGAATCAATGAAATTTATATTTATTTTATAATAATTATCATGCAAATATGTAAATAGTTTATGATAGTAATAAATTAAATGCCGTTTTTTCATATATGGTTATTTTATTATTTTTTGTTGAATGATGTCAATTTGCATTTGAATTATATTAATTAAAAAAACGATGTAAAATAATCAATAGACAAGACGTCTCCATTTCATTGAATGAGGAAATTTGCTCTCTATTTGAATTTTAATGCTAAAAATGAAAAAAAATGGAGATAGATCATGTGATTTTCAAATTAACGATAATTGATGTTACATTATTTTGCAGAGATTGAAAAAAATGAAATAATTCAATAATGTCTCATTGATTAGCGAAATGTCAAGGCAATTCAGAGTCAGAGTAAAAGGAAGACACTCAGACTATCCGTGAATTGCACTGTGGAAATCTCTGACGATCATCAGAGGGTCGTCGTTTTAATTATCATGTCATCGCAAGCAGTCACCATATTTATCTTGCTTTTAACTCAAATTGAGTAGCTGACAGTAAAATTAACCCCACCGATTAAGCAAAGCTGTAATTTTGATTCCAGGAACCCTTTTCAAAAAAAAAAAAACAACTCAATTATTATAATTTATAAATAAAAAAAATACTTGAAATACTTGTAATTTAAAACAATTTTTTCATGTATTTCACTTTACACATCAAAGCATGTTAGTGACATTATCTCACACATTTTTTATTATCATTATCTGTTTTCTATACATTAAAGAGTGGTAATTAATTTTCACTTCCCCATAAATGTATAAAAGAAGTAGATTAAATGTCAATGGCTTAATAACACACACAGACTCTTCATTATGGTATGTGGAAGTAAAATACATAATTTCTTGGTATTATCATTATCATCGTTGATTTTCCATTTAAACTATTTTTTCCGCATTTCATTCATAACTAAAATGTTTTGATATAGAAATGTCATGAAACTGTGTCATTTATTGAGAAAATTATGATTTTTCTTTCATATTTTAAATATTATGTTAAAAATTTAAAAAAAAATTGTAACACAAAAGAAATTTAACCCAGATTTGAAGCAACTACAATGAAAATAATACTTTTATTAAAAAAATTAAAGAATCATAATTTCCTTTCTATTCTACGTGTAGTTTTTTGTTTGTGAAAAGTAATAATCTACTTTTTCATATTCAAGTTTTATGTGACGTACTTTAATACTGTATAGAAGAAAAAAAATCATTAAATTACATCTTAGCCTTTCAAATTTTACCTAGTTTTCATTGTGTAATACTCATGTACTTGTAATACTTATTACCGGATATATAAAATGAATGCAAGAAAGAAATATTATTATTTTGTTGTAATAAGAATTTCTCTTAATTTCGTACATTGTGTGTGTGTGTGTGTGTATGTACTTCTGTGTTGATATATGTGAGGTATGAATGAATGTTATAATGTTACACAGCATTAAAGAATTACTTCATAATAATTGTAATAATAAACAAAAAAAAAATAAATAAAACTAGCTATATGTGAAAGATTAAAATAATGGCTAGTCATACTTTCTTACTGTTATTGAATTGCCCACAATATGCTTTAACCCAGGTGAAAAAATTGTCATGATAGTAATACAGAAAGTGGATTAAATTTCTAAGAAAAAAAAATCATTATCAATGTTTCTTAAAAATTTCTGTTCAATTTGGGCATAGTTTCAATTCGGATCATTGGCTCCCATGAATTTTTCCGATTTGGACTGGTAGCTGATTCACTAATACATATCAAAGAGTAAGTTTTAATAAACTATACAAAATTAGATAAAAGAACTTATAGCTCAATATTATTTCAGGGCAAATAAGTTTAATTTTATCAAGGAGATATAACACAAAGAATTCATAAATATAAATATGTTCTTAAGCTAAATTAAATTGTCAAGGATTTTGCACAACTACATCACAATCATGACTTTTTTGCCTTGTAAATATGGCGAATCAAACGGTTCGTTCCAAGGACCTGCTTAATTATCATTTACTTTAGTCTTATTCACAGTAATATATTGCACCTTTTGGAGCCACAGTTAAGCAAAATCTTTTGAGGGTTGAACGTATGCAAGGCAAAGCATTAAACTTTATTTAAAGGCAGTTTTTGTGTTCAACATGAGGCATTCAACTGAGCATTTGTATGAAGAGGCGGCCCGTTATGGAATCTGCCCAGTTGCCCCGTATATCAATTAATAGACAAACTAGATCATCTGCTGTTTTGATTGAAAGATGATTTATCAAAATAGCTAGTCAAATTGGAAAACTTTTCCCGTCACTAGTAGTATCATCCTCAATTGGCTTTGTCAAGAAAGAAGTTTTTTGAGAAAGTGATAAGCAATCAAGCTATCAGTGAAAATTTGAGACATTGTGATAGGTGGCCACTCTGAAAGCTCCAATTTAATATTAGTTTATTTAGCATCGGTTTCATTGTACTCCTATTAGTTATAGTTTTGTATTAGTAATAGTTTTTAAATTTCTCGTAGTACAGTTAGTAGTTAGTTATTTTAGTTAGTTAGTTATTTTAGTTAGTTCTGTTTATTTATAGTTCGTAGTGAGCTTTATGTCTCGGTCTGCCTCACTCAACAGCACCAGCTCGCAGAGGCACTGAAAGTTTGATTGTTTGTTTAAGCTAAAAAAAAAAATGAAAAGAGAAAAAAGGGTTTTTATGCATAATCAAAGTGGTTTCAGATATATATGGCTCCGGTAGGTGAATTACACTTTGGATTGTTGCTTCATGAAAGGTCAGATGGAAGCTTCAATGGATAATTGTAAAGGAGTATGATGGTGGTGGCAACTCTCCTTGAAGAAGTATAAATGCCTGATCATGAAGTTGCTTTCCGGGTTTGAGTAAAATAAGGGTTTCTATTTTGACAGTGAAAAACAATGAAATACGATGATGAATTGAACTAATAATAATAATAATAATTTAATCATAAAATATTCACACTAAATCTGACAACATTTTCCATACACATTTTCAACTTGAGTACATAATCATGATAATAAAATAAAATATATTGCGTATATGATGTGCGTAACACTCGAAGAAGAAATATTGCTTGTTTCATTATATAATTATAATAAATTAATATAAATCAACAGTGAAGTTCAGCCCAAAACTGGAGGTGTGTATAAATGAGAGTTTATATACATTTAATGAAAAAGTCTTACTAAATAAGGGCCCACATTACATGTAATAAGAAAAATATATGAATTGAACGCATAAACTTTAATTCAAGCACACACACAATCCAACGGTATCATAACACAATTTTGAATTTGCTCGCATCATCATCATTATTATCGTCGTAGCACATTTTGTGCGTATATTATAATAAATAATAATAAAAATGGTATCTGTAACAAAGTGTTATGTGATGAAAGTTTTTTTTTTGCATGAATATGCGATAAAAAGTGCGTGTGTGTGATCAAAATTTACTGAAATTGCCCGAATTTCAATTCAAATCAATTGCTTAGAGTTTTAATTTTAAAATGTTCTTTTTTAAACATTGTTGTCTGAAATTAATTCAATGATTCTTTCTTTTGATTCAATTAAACAAAAAATAAAATACATTGTAATTGAATTTTACGAGAGAAAGTCAAAAAACCATAAAACTCACAAATTTTATCGTAAAACTATTTTTTACGAGATTTTTATACAAATTTTTTTTTTTAAATCATCTAAAAGTAGTTCGTTGACCTGTCTGTCTGTACTTTTGCAACTCTATTTAAATATTTTAAGGAATTATGAAACTACATATAATAGGATGAAAGACGTGATTATTTATTTAACTTTTTTTTATTTCGTTTAAACAATGAAAAATATGAAATACCGTCATCATAAAATATTTGTTTGTAAGACTCTTGCATAAAGTGTCAAAAAAAAAGATACAAGACAAATAGCTATTAAAAAAGGGTATTAAATTTATTTTTTTTTAATTTTATTTTAAATATTTGATTTAACAGATGATTTATTGTTTGTCCGATGATTGCAATTCATATTTTGAGAGTCATATGTTAATTTGTTTCAAAATTGGATGATATTTTGTAATAAAATTTAGTTTTTTTTAAAATGGATCACTTTAAAAAAAAAACTGAGTCATAGTCATATCAAAAGAAAAATTAGACTGGTTCAAATTCATCCCTTGACTTTAATTATTCATGAGCCTGTCAAAAATTCATATATTGATACTTTACCAAAAAAAAACCAGTCGTCTCCATATTTTAATTCTATTAATCATTTAAATTAATTTAATTGACATTGGAAATAATTTAAAAAAAATACCTGATTATAGCTAATTAAAAATCAAATCCGCATTACTTATCATAAATATGTTTAAAGACTCAACTTGATTTAAATGGCAAAATGATGTTATGCGTTAATATCAACATTGACATATTAAATAAGCGGTATTTTTCCGTAACTATGCAATTTTGTTAAATTTTCCTATTTGGTAATGAAGATCAATATTTTTCATGCATAATATTAGCTTACTTTCACGGTGTTATGGCACTGAATTTATTTTAAAAAAATGATTTATGTTCTTAATGTGCGTGTGTGTGTGTGTGTGTGTACCCGCTTTCATTAACATAAAAATTAAAATTAAAGATTTATGTTAAACAAAATTTAAATTGATTTTCATTTTGTGTATTCTTATTATTTTTAGTAAGAGCAAATAACAAACAAAAAAATTAAATATCTCTTATTCATACATAAAATTGCTATTTATTTTTATTATTACTTTTCATGTGGCATCACCACCGTCATTATCTTGAACAACATGATTATAAAATATACGCAATTTTGTGTATGGTGTGTACAATGTTATGGCTCGGTATATAAACGATCGGTCATTGAACCTCAAGTTTTGCCTCCTCTCTTTGACCCATATTTTATAATTTTAAATGTGGAACACTAGGTGACAGCTGATTGCACTGTATATGCAGACATGTTCACAGTATAATGTATAGAGTGAGTGTGTGTGTATTTGAAATTCATTATAGAAATGCGATGCCACAAAAAATGGATTATATTTTTTTTATTGTGAATTTTTACACTGCATTGTATGATAATGAAAGACCTGAATTGGAGTAAGAACCCAACCTGGAAAATATTTCCCAGTAAAGTTCAATTTTTAGTCTCCCTATTCCGTGAAGTGAAGAAGAAACGTGTTATACAATGAGAAAGAAGTTTAGATCAAAAGAAAATAAGAAATTAATAAAAAAAAATCATTTCACGCATATAAAAAGAACATTAAATACGCACATCGTGAGAAAATTAATCAAATTGCTGTTTAAATTTGAATGCTCAAAATGAAAACCGACGAACGGTCACAATAAGGAAAGAATGAAATTTAAAATAGTGACGTTGATTGATTTGAGAAACTTTACTTTTAGAAATCAGCTGTTAATCAGATGTTACACTTAAAATACATTTTATTGTTCATTGAATCTTTTAAAAAAATATGTCACAATATCATGATTGTTGGAAAAATTGAAGATGCTTCATCTCATCAAGGGTTGCTATTGCCTCCTAAAAAACAAAATTTTACATATCACATTTCATTGATAAAAATTTATATTTTACATTTTGAATATTCTCCTGTTCATCATTCAACAAATCCTCGATTTGACATTTAATTGTGGGCTTCCAATTTTTTTCCAACGTAACCGCACTAAAACGTCCAAGTAATCGCAGTAAAATCAATGCACGATAACGCACAAATCCATTGTGATCTTTTAAGAGATCCTCAATTTTTGAATCGAAAATTATTTTTTCAACTAACTCGGAGTTTTCGGGACTTTCGCGTAAAACACATCCCAATATGCCGAGAAGTGACCGTTTGAGGCGTTCAACTTCTTTGATGCATTTGGATTGTTTTGTCATGTGAACTGTTAAGATTTTGACGAGAAGTTGATCGACACCAAGAATTGCGATTGCATCACAAAATTGATCAAGGAAACTGGGACCACAATGCACTAAATGACATACAAGATCGTAGATGCAAGCAATTGTTTTGAGCTCGTCTACAGATAAAGTATTAATGTCACGATATGTGGGTGTATGAGATGAATTATTTGATGGAGAAATGCTGTTTGTTGTAGGTGGATTTTGTGAAAGGAGTTTCGATGCATACACCAGATTAGGAAGTAATTTTACTTCAATGTAAATCTATAAATTAAATTTAAAAATAAATATTAAATAATAATGCAATTTATAGAGAAATTACCGTTTTGATATCTAATATGAGTGAGGAAGGTCCATTCAAGACCAATGGAAGAGTAAACAATTGTGCTACTGATTCAATGACTTTTGGACTTGCTTTTGAATTTCTTAACGGAGCTACAATAATACTGACAAAATTTTGTTGTTTCAATGCATCCAAATCACCATCGAGAATTTCTTGCATTGATTTACTGATAAAAACAATCCATTCATCATTTTCAATTGGAGGATTTTGTGAATCTTCACACGAGTCCCAGCCAGGCAGCAATGTAGGCGTTATTTTATTTGTGCCCTCAATTTCATCATTTCTTAAAGAAAAATTATCATTAAATTGCAGTTAAATTATAAACAAAATTAAATTACATTTTCGCTGATTGACTTTCAGTGCTTTGTTCCAATTTAAGATTTTCTTGTCGTTTCAGTCGATCACCATCATTTTTATCCTTAGTTTTATTATCAGATTCCAATTTAACCGAAAAATTATCAAGATTCTGATTTAACTTGCGTCTTTCAAGTTGATTGCTCTTATTGAGCGAACTTCCACCACTTGAAATTTTCATATTTTTATTGACAGAGTCATTCAATGTTTTAAGTGATAATTGCGGGAAATTATCTGTCAAATTATTTATCACTAAATTTGAGTTTCCTGTAACTAGGCATGGGTTTTTCGCTGCAATGTTTTGGTGTTTTCCATGTTTTTTATTAATTCCACCAACAGCACCCTCCTCCATATCTGTCTCTATATTTTCAAGATCACTTTGTAATATTGCATGAATACTGTCGTGAGATGACATCACATCATCATCTTTTTCCACTTTCTTTTCCGGTAATTGTACATTTTCTGCGTTAATTAAATCCGTGACATCGATTTGATGTCGAAGATGAGTATCAGCACACATTAATTGGGCAGCTTGACATTCCTTCTCGAAACGCTGGTCATCTGTCATTGCTTGTGTGAATGGAGATTCTGGTGTATCGTCTTCTAAAATTAAAATGTTTCCATCAACAAAAGGGTGTTTGAGAATTTCTGGCCATTGAATTCTCTGTGTTGGGTCGATCACTAGCAAGCTCTGGAATGTTTCACTGAATTGAAGTTTTTTTTCTTAAATACAAAATTTATTACTTACATCCAGAAATGAATAACATTCCTGTGAAAGGAAACTAGGCCATTTAATGCGTCCATGACGAATCAATCGAACTAAATGTAAGATGCTTGTTGTATAAAATGGCGGTTCACCAGCTAATGCTTCATAAATGATGCATCCCAAAGACCACAAATCCGCCAAGTGATCATACGGTTTCCCCTCAAGAAGTTCAGGTGACATGTAAAGAGGCGTTCCTTTGATTGAGGTAAGAACATGCGTGCTCATTGTCATATTGCGAGCAAGTCCAAAATCACAAAGTTTTGCATTCGATTGACTGTCTAAGAGAATATTTTGAGGTTTCAAATCCCGATGAAGAATCCGATGTGAGTGAAGATAATACAAAGCTGATACTAAGTCAAAGGTTAATTTTTGTGCTTTGGGTTCCCCTAAAGAACCTTCCTCACTCAGCAATGTATGAAGATCGAGTTGAGCAAATTCAGTTACATAAACAATTTCATTTTCAGTTTCAAATGACTTTAGCATGCGTATGATATTGGGATGCTTGAGGTCTTTTTGAATGTCACATTCCCTTCTCAGCTGTTTAACATCCTTCGGATTTCGTCCTCGCTGAAATTTAATTTAAAAATTTAAATTTAAAATTAAAATCAAGTATAAAATACTTGAAACAACTCACTTTTGATAATATCTTTAATGCAACAACGTTTTTAGTCTTTTTCTCAGTTGCTTTATACACTTTACCAAAAGACCCTTCGCCAACCAGCACAGAAATTTGATAATTTTCCATTTCTAATTCAAAACTCCAAGTTTTTATTGTTATTGTAGTTAACTCAATTAAAAATGTTAGTAAACAAAAATCATATGGCAATTTAAATGAACGAATACCGGAAAAAAACGAACGGGAAATGGACCAGTCGCAAATCGATGAGTGGTTTTGAGTGTAAACGAGATAATCTGGTAACGGTAAAAATTTGAATGAAATGTAAAATTAATTTTAAGTAAAATGATTCGTTTTTTTTTTATTTTTTTTGTATTTTAATATCGAGGTATTTTTTTATGAAATATTATAAATTTTCTCCTTTTAATGATAATTCGGACAATTTCCTTCATTCAGGAGACACCATTCTGGTCGCAGAGCATCTGGTGTGAGACCCATTGCTGTTAACCGTTTAGTTTGTGCATTTAATCGTGTCTCAACCTCATCATAATTTGATATAATTGGATCAGACCACAATCTTTCGGCGAGGGCAGCAGCACGTGGCCATATTTTTGTATCTAAATTAAAAGGATTTTAGTTGAAAGTAAAATTTGGAGTTAAATTTAAACTTACGTAAAGAATTTTGATCAACGAATTCGCCCCACATACAACCTTCACCTCCAAGGACCCCCGAATCTGCTAAAATTTTGTTGGCATAAACTTTTTTCCATCCATAGTATTGTGTGACCCCCCTTAAAATTAGATTTGTTAATTAAAAATGTTTAGTCCTGAAAATAAAATTAAAAAATTTACCAGAAGCCATGATCAAAGTACCACGCGTTCTTAGTCGAAATAATTAATTGATATCCTTCTTTGAGCAATTCATGATTCAAACTGTTTTCCTTTTCCACCCAAGTTTGGATGATGTAATTACTGGGTGATAAAAAATTCCTTATATGAATTGGATTTGTAAGGTCACTTGACCAAAGAATGACTTTTGCTTGTGAGCCCCCTCCAATGATCGATTGATATACTTTTAACATTTCATCCTGAAAATCACTCCATAACTGTAGAAATCCTTCTCTATTTGTACTGTATCCTCGTTTTCTCATTTCATCTGTTATCTCTCGCGTACTATTCCAACATCCCATATGCACTTCATCACCACCCATGTGAAAATTTAACTCATCTTTATTAATTTCAATTAAATCCCTGTAAATTTCTCGCATTACAACACTGACATTTGCATTCACTGGATTCAATTGACCACATGGTGGTTGAATGCAAAACGATCTCCACGGTTGCTTATTGACACAAACAGCCAAATTTCCTAATCCAGCTGCTCGGCCCCATTGCCATCCGAATCCAGCATGTGCTGGAGCATCAATCTCCATTATGACTCGAATTCCACGGACTTTTGCATAGTCAATAATTGATTTAATTTCAGATAATTTGTAGATTTTATCTGGTGAATATGAACCGTACTCTGCCATTTCAGGATATGATTTTACTTCTAATGGGAAACTTTGTGCATCTGTGATATGCCAATGGAAGACATTCAATTTTGACATTGACATTCCGTCGATTGTTTCGCGTATGTATTTAAGTGGAATATAATTCCGAGATGTATCTAACAGCAATCCACGATGTTTATATAAAGGCTTATCTTTAATAAAACCTTTTGATATGATTGCCAGCATATTTCTCTCATCGTCACTTGTGCTCGTTAAAGGAGCAATCATTTGTGATAATGTCTCCAATCCATGTCGCGCCCCATAAATTGTTTCAGCATCAATTTCAGCAAAAATATTCTTGCTATCAGCACTCTTTAAATTCAATGTATAACTTTCATCCGTATTCCAATCCAAAATCGTACTTGAACTTGTTACATTGAAAATTATATTCAAGCCTCGACCATTAATGTCATTTTTTTGATTTGAATTTTCAATTTTATTGAATTTCCTGAGATTTTCTTTAAAAATGTGTGTGATATCATCTAAAAATTGCATATTATTTTGCGACACATTTCTGAAATCAAAGCTACATTAAATGAAAAAATTAAAATTAATATAATAAATCGATGCATGTAAATAAAAGTCAAAATTCACCTCAATTTATCGACATTAAATGTAATGTAATTCTCACTCAATTCCTTAATTTCATATGGAATTGGCCAAAAAGCACGATTTGTACCACAAATTAATCGGCATAGTTCTTGCGATGCATGCAGCGAAGTATTTGTAAAAAATTCTTCATTGCTTGATATCACAGGGACACAGTAGCTTTTATCGTAACAATACCATTTGCGAATAATTGCACTATGAAAATTAAATGTTAAAATAATTTTAAAAAATTTAATTTAAAAAAAAATGAACTCACTTAGATTGAATAAAAATATTTGTCAATATTATGAATATAACTGTGATTTTTTGCATTTTAATGCAATTTAACGGATTTTATAACGTTACGATGATTATTTCGTGTTTTATATTTTTTTTTATTTTAATGTAAGTATACACTATAAATTTAACCGATTATTTTAATTAGATTAGAATTTTAATTATATCGTTAAAGAATAAAGTGAAAAAAAACTGTAGAATTTTTTTGCATGGTGTTAACTTGACTAACGAGTGGATCGATACCAACTGAATGAACTCAACGAAACAAAAACTTTTGCTACCCATATAAATTTTATAATTGTATGTACTTTATTGTGGTTACTCATTTATCATGTTTATGTAGAATATTTTTTTTTATTCAATATTAAATATTAAGGGTCTTCCAATTTCATTTGGTGTTTCTTGTCACATTTTTTAAAAAAAAACATGGGGGATGGGTGTGTATATATTTCTCTCAATATATTTTTCAAAACTTTTTTGAAGCATGAAACAAAGTTATATGAAAAGTATTTATAATTTATTTTGTAATTATTAGTTTACAGTACGGTTAGTAGTAATTTTTACGATGCTGAATAACTTTATTTTCGTTTTTATAATCTTCTCATAGAAGAAGACTTGAAAATGGATGAGATTAAATAGCAAATTCGCCAATATTTTGGCCAACGGAACATATTTTCAAATATGCTTTGATATTTTTCTTTTCTGCATAATATTGGAAATTTTCTCCAAAATAATCCCAAGTCACAATAACTCCGCAGAATGGAAAACTAAGACCGAATATATGCACTCATACACGTTTGACACAAAAAAAAACAAACAAGTATTGCTCGTAAAAATGAAACATGGTTTTGAAACAAATTATACAAAAACATTATCAAATAATTGTTTTATTTCAAAAAATTTAAAATCAATTAAAAATTATTTTTGATGAAAATAAAAAAATCGGTAAAATATGACAGCATTTGGTTTTTTAGTATACAGATTTTAATAAAATGTACAATAATACATTGCTGTCATGGGTTTTGAAAAATAACGTTTTTAAATTTAAAAAAAACAGTTTGCCTCAACAATTCTTGTTCTGAAAATATGTGAAAAAAATATATCCCCCAGGGTTTTTTCAGAAAAAACCGTGGGTGGGGTGACAAGAAACACCAAATGAAATTGGAAGACCCTAATGCAGCTTAATACATGAAGAGTGATTTTTAATTGAAACAAGAGAGCTCAAAATAAATTTGATGATTAGTTGATTAGAAATCGCTTATCTGATAAGATGCTACTTATAAATTGACCTAATTTTGATTTTTTTTGTCAATCAATTTGATTCTTTGTTTTAAGTAATTAAATTTTTAATCACATTTTAATGGAAAACAAAAATTATTGTCACCCTATTCGCAAAATTCAAAAAAGTACTATGAACAATGACCTTTTTTTAAAGTAAAATTAAGTAATAACAAACGTGTGACCAGACACTGACAAAATAAATTAAAATATAAAAAAAAACAATATAAATTTATATGAAATTTGGTCATACAATTTCTAAGTTAGGTACATTAGTTCGTGTAAGTGTTGTAATGATGAATGAATTTAATTTATTTAATGTATTTTATTCTGAAAAATACGCTTTACGGAAGTGTTTGTATGTCTGTCAATGTAACGGTGGCAATCCAAAAATATTCTCACCCTTTTTCGCGTCAATGCTTAAAATTTAGGCACTCAAGACCTTAAAATAAGGAATCTGATGCATAAAAACAGGCATCCATTTCAAAGAAAAAATTCTACAAAGTATTGTTTGGATGCCTATTTTATATGCATCGGATGCCTCTTTTTTAGGTCTTGAGTGCCAACGCACAACAGGGCAAGCACATTGACCACTGTGTTGAAATTTCCTACGAATTTTTAAGGCGACATAAAGGCCTTACATAAATTTCCCTTATAATTTCCCCTTTTCTTCAGGTTATATCTAATTCCTAGGAAATTTCAACACGGTTAGGTTTTGGTTTCAAGGGCACCACCGCGGTCTCAAAAAGTCCTATTGCGTTCAATTTTTACACGGTACATTGACCCTAAATGAAAAAAAAAATTTAGAACCTTTAAATATCAAATTTCACTTCTTTAATTTAAATGCACTTACATGAATTATTCATTAATACAGTGTTGTAATTTTTGAATTCAGTTATTCTAAAAATATCACCAAAACGTGATTAGAATCGTTCTATTGTAATATTTCACATTGTTGTATTTCATTTTTTTGAGCCACCTTTGTCACTATCAAATTTTTTTTGTATTAATTTTATTTATGATTATAAAGGGCCTGTTCATTTTCAACGTAGTTTATCATATTATGACTTTCGCCGTAATTCTTACACTTGCAACCTTTAACGTTATTTTGCGTAAATTCGATGATTTAACTCATTAACCGCCGCTGGCCGAGGAAAAAAAGATCGAAGCGTTTCATGGGGTTAAAATAATGAGATCCAAAATACGTTAAAAAAATATTCCATTTAATGTGTGAACAACGCCATCACAAATATTTAATTTAAATGTCTTTTTTTTTCACTACAAATTTTTATTTTATTTTGTTTATTTATGACAAATAAAACAAAAAATCTTGTTCAAATTCATTGAGGAAGGTCATAGACATTTGAACTCAGAATTATTTTGGTAAAAATATAAAATGTGAATTAATTTTTCTGTTAATTTACCGTTTCTTTATTTTTTGCTTCAAATATTTGGTTTTCATATTAATTGTAATGCAAAAATGAGTTTCAAGAGAACTAAAATTTAAAAATTGATAATTTATTCTAATTTAAATTAAATCACTACTCTAATTAAATCTAATCTGTAATTATTTTTTTCATTTAATTTTAAGCTAAATTATTTTAAATGATGTTTAATTTTTATTGTTATTATTATTATTATTTGAGTAATCAATACATCCATTAGTGGTTAAATCAATTTCCTCATCATCTGACTCGACATCACTTCGATCCAAGCTATCACGTCGATTCATTTCAGTATTTAGGGATCCAAGTGATTTTCCATTTGTATCACTTTTGTTATTTTGAAACGCGGGATGCATTAAAGTAAAATTAGCAGAAGATTCAGATGATTGTTTGTCATTTGAGTTATTTATTGAATTTGGGTTATTTGTGTTGTTTGGATTGTCTGAGTTGGTTGGGCCTGGAAAATAATTTTATTAAAATTAGAGTTGAAATTGAGGAAAAAAAAATATGTTACCTAATGTACCTTGAGGACCATTAATACCGAGACAACGCATTCTCCAGGCATCTTGAAGGAGCTGAAGTCTGGCTTGCTTTCTCCACTTTGCACGACGATTTTGAAACCATACCTGTTTAAATATCAAAAAAAAAAAAAATATCAATACAAACATATTGGGATTAATTGGCATTGTAAAAATCATAATAATTATATTTAAAAAATATTTTCATTTCGCTGAACAAGGATCAGGTCGGTTAAAAAAATGTTTCAAAAAGTCCGACTTAAAAATTTTAAGGATTTCTTGAAATTAAAATTTTGTGATTCTAAAAGCGCATTTTTGCCAATTTGAAGAAAAATTGTATTCGAAGCACTCAATTTTTCCAAAATCAAATTTTTTAATTAACGAAATCAAATGTAGAATTTTCGATTTCAACACGGGATAATTTTTTTTCGTTAAATTCTCATATTTTTTTAATCATTCATGAAAAACTACTTAATGCATAAAATATCTTGGTTTCCTTTGCCATAATTGAAACTTTTTAATGTATTTAACGTAAAATGATAAAATTGCACTATCCAAACATCATTGCAACTAATTAGCTAATTAATTATTCAGATTTTCATTAGTCCCGGTATATGTATGAAAAAAGTGCTCTATACACATTTTCTTGTGTAAACTAATTTTTTCCTCAAATTTTTTTTTTTTTGCTTCTCTTTTTTATATATACACGAAGATATTCTTTATTACATTCACATTTTTTAATTATTTTTTCATCATCAACGTCATTTCACGTGTACATAAAAAAATGTTGCATTTTATTATTATTCCGATTCAGAGTATTTTTTTTTTTTTTTGTTGATTATTTTATGAAATGAATTTCAGTTGAGTGCACTCAAATTTAATTTTTTATGATTTTAAAAGGAAAAAAAATTATGTTTGTTGAATGGGAAAATTTTAATATTGTTATTTGTTTTTAACCTGAACTCGTGCTTCACTTAGAGATATTCGTAATGCAACTTCTTCACGTAAGAATACATCAGGATAATGTGTCTTTTGAAATAACGTCTCCAATTCTTGTAGTTGTTGTGGTGTAAATGTGGTCCGATTACGACGTTGCCTTCGTCTCCCAAACATATATTCGGTTAGGAGATCACCGGGTAGTGGTGAAATAAAAGGACCTGCCATAACCTTTAAAATTTTTTACTAAAATGTTTTTTTTTTAATTTAAATTTAATCCTTTGAAGATGATGTTTCCCGAGAGAGATTCAACGAAATACTGATCATAATTTTTCCATTGCATTGAAATAATAAAGGAAAAATATGTTTATTCTGTTATGAATTTAAAAAAAAAATACCTTTAACAGGAGGTAAATGCTCCCTATACACTTGCATGTAAATGTGGAAAATGGAGGGTATGTAAATTGAATATCTTCCATACAAGTGTAGGCAGTTTTCCCCTAATCTACGCGTGTCAATCAAATGTAATAATTATAAAAAATTTCCCCTGTTTTCACTTTGAATGTATCACTCACTATGTGTGTGTGTGTGTACTTATGATGATTGTTGATGCAAAAATTTAATTTCTTTTTGTTGGTGTTCAAACAATTATGCTAGGAAGGACATTATTTTACTTTTAAGAATCGTTCAAAATTTTATTTTTTTTTCATTTTTAAATTAACTTGTCGAAATTAAGAAAAACATGAATGAATTTTTAATTTATGTTCAAATTCAAATTTGAAATAATTTTTAGTTAAAATTACGATGCCATGACAAACATCATAATATTATTTTATTTTAATTTTTTTTTAAATTCATATTTCAAAGGTGAATACCCTACATAAAAAATCACACACACAATACAAAATAATGCAATACAAATTTTAAACAATGGAAAATTTTTTCATACCTTTATCCATAAAACATGAATTATAATTTGGTTTAGCGCTTGCGCCGAATTAAAAAAATAATAAATAAAGAATATTAAATATAAAAATATAATCATACTAAATTTTCACACACAAAAGCAGGCGGAGCAATATAAGCCAATCATAAAAGACAATGGAAAATATTGCATATATTTATTTGATTAAATAAAGAAATAAATGCATATTGAAATTAAATTTGGAACAAAATGAAGAGGATTAATAAGGAAATTTAAAATGAAGTATATGAATAATTAATTACTTTTACAATTCTTTACAAATTGCTAAATTATTTTAAATTTAATCAAAAATTTATTGTACAATCGAAATTTTACAGATCTATTTGATTAATATTTTTAATCATATTTTCCGAAACCATGATAAGTTTTTTTTAGCATGTGATTAAGATGTATGTTCAAATCACAGTAGACGATACATGCCATATATTGTTTTCATAACAAGCTCCCTTGCACTACAATTCTGGGTTAACCCATTTTCGTCCAGCGTTGCGTTTTCGCAACGTTACCTTTGTCTCAAAAAATCTCGAAAACCATAAGAAATTTCTACAAACTAGATTTTCCTAAACAAGCTTTGAAGGAAATAAAATAAATTGAAGGAAAATCTAATCGACCTGTTTTTGGATTTTTCTTAAACATTTTTGGAAATAGGCTAAAATTTGCGTTTTAGATGGATGATGCAAGCATTTTTGTATATTGGTAAGCAGAACACAAATTGACCAAAATTTGATGTAAATATTCATAATTTTCTTAATTTTTTGATGTTAATCTATTGGAATTATGAATCTTTAAAATTTCAACCATTTATTTAACCTAAGTGCTCAAAATTTCAAACAAGATTTTAAGCCTAACAACTTAAACTTAAAAATACGTTATTTTCTAAAAATCGTTTTTGTCGTAATCAAAAACCCTACATCAAAAATCAGATCCCTAGGTCTGTTCCTTCATTGTCCGGACGGAAATGGTTTAATAAAACTTGATTGACAAGTTTGTACAATAAAAAAAAATATGTAAGTGATGAAGTATGTAAGACAATCCATACACTAGAGTCAGCGATGACAATAGGCAGGAAAGAAATCTAAAAATTCAAAGGCTACAAAATAAGACCAGTTGCAAAAGGCCAAAAAGCATGGACTCAAACGTAATTAGTAATAAGATAATGAATGATGACACACACAGAGAAGTCATGCTATCTCCAGCTACACCTTCTACGTAGGTAGTAGTGAGAATTTGAACGAGAGATGCAGAGAGTATCATCGGTGTGTCACAAAGGCTTCAACAACAGTCCATGTCATTTATCAAGAGAGGAGGCAAAACTGAGTTTGAGCTATTGTAAATTCTTTTGGAAGAGTATCCTGGAACTTAAGTTTCAAAGCTCAACAAATAATTAGTAAACTCGACATATGTCGCGAGTCAGTTACACAATGAAATTATATTTGTTTAGAATTGCATTAATCTATGTGTAAAAATCGATTAAAGTATTTTACACGATGGATGCGGTTGAGTTTGAAAATACTCTAGAAATATTATGAATCATAAAGATATCTTAGTGGCGAACTCATGAGATATTCTCTTTTTATATAAGGCTGAACTTTTTACCACAGGTCCAAGGAAGGAATTGATCAGAAATTTATCAGTCGTGTATGATCCAGAAGAACGTAACGTAATGAAAATTATTATTATGAGGTAACCAAAAATAATTGAAGTAGTGGTTTCTGATTTTAAAACTGTTAGTGAAACTGCGGATGATAATGATCTGCTTTGATAGCCCGAGTATCTAAAGAACATAACAATTGAATTGAATTCAATTGAACCAGTAGCAGAGATATTTACCATAGCCCTTTCACGAGACAGTTAATCATGAGCGTGAATGTCAGAAGTGAATAATTGTCAATCTGTCAGAAGAAACCGTCTGAGTCTGATTCCGATTGAGTCTGAAAGAACTTTAAATAAGATCTCTAACACTCGCTCATTAATGCTTAAGATATGATTATCACAAAAGCGTGGCATATTGTAAAATAAAATAAAAAAGAAACAAACAGTATTTATTATTTTATATTCTTTTCACATTTCTTTCAATAATCATAACGTTTCTGTATTAGGTTGAACAGTCAATCTTTAAAAAACTTAAAAAAATTAAATTTAAACAAAATCAAACTAAAGAACAGACATTAAAAGTAAAATCTTGGTCATGATAAAACTTTTCTCTTATGCAAAATATAAATAATATAAAACATCAAAAAACTTTTTTATATAAATATGAAATAAGAATAACGTCTGGTACTTTTAATCATAATGCATTCAATTGTATTTCCTCAATGAGATTCATGTTGTTGTTTTTTCTCTTTGTATTTGTATCTTAACAGATCTGATTCATTTATATTTCATTTATCATATTCTTTTCTTTTATTCTTCATATTCTGATGCAAAATTATCATACAGAACAAATAATTTTCTTTGTCATCTTTTTTTTACTTTATACTGAGCACATGAAACACAGACGTTACAGAAACAATCCTGGAGGGATTCATTTTATGAATTTAACACTGAAAAAACAGAATTATGAATTTCATCATAAAAAAAATAAAAACATTTATTTTGTCATATCATTATTATTATTTTAATATTCTTTGACACATCTTTTCTTCTTTTTTTTATGAATAAATTTGACAATGAGAATATTTTCAAAAAGTTTTATTTAAAAATGAAATATTAATATTCATTTAAGTAACTTTTAAAGGAAAATTCATTGTTTTATGTTGATGAAATGATTAAATTGAGAAATTTTTTTAGTGTCTGTATTTTTTTTTATTTAATTTCCATTAAATTTACAGTTATTATTTCAATCTCAATCTTTTTTCTCAGAATAAATCTTCGAATTTTTAATCAATTTAATAAACAAATTTCAAATAAAACACATGTGCCACTTTTTATCATCACAATAATTCTTTGAGCAAAACATTGAATAAATTGTATTCAATTGATATTTTCTTTTCATTTAATTTTATTTTTTTTATTCAATGTTTTTGTTCTTTTGTGTCCGACTTGAATTTTATTTTATTTTATTTCATTATATTATATTTTAATAGTATTATGTTGTGTTACGTGGATGATTGACATACTGGTACATTTAGGGAAGTTCCTTCTTATATTGAAAGGAGGCAAGCAAGTGCAATGCAAAATTGTTTGTTTTTATTTGAAGGGTTGGGAATTTTATTGTAAAAAAAGGAACTATTTATTCAATTGATTTGTGTTTTAAAAAAATTATTGAAAAGGAAGAAAAAATGATTGAATTAATTAGCAATAAAAAAAATATTAATCATTTTAACGCTAACCAAATGGTATCATTTAATATCATTTAGTGTTTTTTAATTAATTAAAATTTTAATCGAGATATTTTTCTTTTGTTTGATTTTATGTCATGTGGCGTGGAAAATTAATTAATTTTTTTGAAAAAATTGTTTTATTACTTTGAAGCTTATAGATGGGTAACCGTTGCAAATTCCTGGAACAATCCGCTTCATTGGTCCAGTGGTTAAAGCATTCGCTTTGCAACTGGATGGCTTGGGTTCGATACTCAGAGCGGACAATCATCAGTACTGGATACTGTAGTTTTCTCCTGCATTGGATTATATAGTGCGATAAAAAAGCAGAACACACACCATGGAACTTGATCACAAGCTGGTACCAATCTGTATGGAGCAGAAAAAAATGATACTACCGCACCGTTGCAAGATACTCTACTTGGATTTACGCACCAAAAAGTAGAGGTCTTTAGGATAAGTTGATAACGTAGAGCAATATCAAAAATAATTTGCATTAAATAGATCAATAGATTTAAAATAATAAAAAAATTAACAGAAGACCAAATGAAACATGACTTAGGAATGTTAAGAGACGTATAGCTGAACCAAACCCGCAAGGGAATGATGATCAAGATGGAATTTGAGGTCAAGAATATTGGCCAACCACAGTTCATTTATTAATATATCAGTAGCTAATAGAAGTGTTGGCTCTCAAAATTGCAAGGGGAGAAATACACGTGACACGATGATCTATACTACGCTACAAGTGTCAAAAATGATCTTGGATGAAAATCCTAAAATGAGTCCTCACTTGTCTAGTATCACCCTTCAAACAATGAATTTCAACTCAGTGTGTACCTCAGACACTTCTTGATATTAATCAAACAATACAGTAGTTGCTTTTATTATAATAATAACTTTAAAAAATTCATCAAATATACACACACACATATGCAATAAAAGAAAAGAAAATTAATTTTTATTTTTTGAATAGATTATCTCCGTACGTTGTTGAAAAAATTCTATTCCATACAAAATACATACAGCGCGCAAAAACAAAAGAGTTTAATTTTCATTTTTATTTTAATTATTATTTATACACACACACACAAACACTCTCAAACAGAATCAGGATATAAAATAATAATGAATAAGATTGTAGAAGAGCAACAACATTATGATTACGTTTCGCTTTTTTTTTTGTGTCTCTCTCACATACTATATTCAATATTGTTATTATTATTATTATAATAGAGTAAATGTACAGTATGTTGGCATGAAAAGTACTAATAGTGTTTGTGTGTGTGTTTGTGTGTAGTGTATATGCAGAAAATTAATCAACAAAATGATATTTTTCCTATTGTTTGTTATTCTTTTATTGTTGTTATTATTTTATTTTTATTATTACTTTTTTTTGCGAATCTACTCAAAAAATAACAATACAATCATAACTCTGATTATGTTATGCAAAATTATTATTATTATTATTAAGGTACACATAAAAAGAATAAAAAAAAATATTTTGATTGAAATGAAATTCAAGGAAATCATGTAAAAGGGAGATTATAATTAAATGTTTTTATTTGAAAAAAAAATCGATGAAAAAATATTAAAAAATAGTTTAAAAAAAATTACAACCATGTGAAAATAAAAATAAAATATCTCATTAACGCTTTTGTCATTTTGAAACTTTTTTCATTTTAATGTTCATTTTTTTAGTAATCAAACAATTTTTTCGCGTATACAATTTTTGTTCGCAACTTGTAGATTTTTTTTTTTACATTTTTTTAAACTAAATGTTCTAATAATGTAACAAATACAAACAAAAAATGTCACAACAAATGATAACGACATGCACATTTTTTTTTTTGTTACTATTGAATAACTAACTATTTTTGTGCAACACCTAAAACAAATAAAAAAAAATTATATTTTCCATAATGGTGAGATGCTTTTTATTGTGTTTTTTTTAAATTTATGTTTTTTTTTCGAAGAGAACAAAAAAATTATAAAAATAATGATAATCATAATGAACATCTTTCGTTGTTTATAAAATGGATAATGCATATTGCTGAATGTTCACGAGGTATGTGATTAATGCTTAAAAAAATGGAAAATAAAAGTAAATGCAACAACAACACAAAAAAAAATAAAATAACAAGTTATATTGCAAAGGCGAGAAAATTTGTATTGTGTGAAAAAAAATTGGAACAAGGATTCGTAATTAAATGGGTGATGCGAACAAGGTCCTTGTGATAAGGCCTAAGATGATGCTTGGAGAGCAGAAAATGCTGTAATGAGAGAATGAGATTAAGGAAATGTGAGTATGAAAAATAGAGAAAAGTTAAAATGAGAGAAAGAAAAAAGAGAGAACAACAAAAAAAATCAAAAACAGAGAGAGTGAAAGAAAAAGTTGACGGATAGCTAGTTAGAGTGAGAGAGAGAGAAGAAGAGGAACGATAGAAGGAGATGCAGACAGAATCATAAGGTTTGTAGCTAAGAGAGAGGTAAAGACAAAAAAGGATTAGAAAGAAAAATGACAGAAAAAACAGAAAGGGAGAATGAGACATACTCAAAGATGGCATACAATCGAAAAACATAGATATTGAGAGGAAGATGCTTGACTGTTAAGAAAAAGATACCATTAAAAGGGAGAGCGAGAGTAAAAAAGATAGGAGGAGGAAGGAATTGACACATATAAGAAGCAAGTCAGCCAGAAATGAGAGAAGGGAAATTAAAGAGAGAATTCAAAAATTTTAGAGAAAAAATATTGAAATTGAGAAAGACATAAATGCTCAATTGTAGTAAGAGAAATATGAAAAAAAGAGAGAGAGAGAGAGAGAGAAAATTCAAGAGCATCAGCGCTCTCCTCATTTTATCATTATCATGCACTTTCATACACAATTCACGGCTAACGTTTTCTAATTTTTTTCTATGTTCTCTTATCATTGAAAAAAAAATTATAATGAAAATGAATTGTCAACTGTTTATAAATGTGTAAACAATAATAAATAAAAAGTCATAATAAAAATAAAGAACAATAGAATAGACATCAGCACAAATATAAATGAAAAGAGGTGACAAAATTTAATATGCGTAAAAATTTGCTTGAATAAATTTATGACAATGAAACATGTTTCTTCGACAAGAAAATGAATTCAAGATATTTTTCCGTAAAAAAGGAAACATTTTACTTGCATTGTAAAAGAGATCACCTTAAAATTCCATTCAATCATCATCACATTCACATTGAAAACTTAATTAACTTTATTCAATTTCAATGTTTAATTTTCATTTAAAAATACAAATGAATGTAATTAAATAACGAGATCTATGGTTTTAATTCAAAATTTTTCATTGTAATTTTAACATAAAAAGCAAATTCGATTTAATTAAAATATCATCATCATCATCATCATCAATGCTCGGTTTGCTCGGTATGGTCGTTGTTATATAATGACAAACGTGACCATGTATTGCACATTGTATTCAATGAAAAATATTTATAATGAAATCATTTTATTTCTATGCATATACGATGTGTGTGTGCCTGATATCATTTCATTTGATTTGATTGTAAACTGTGAAAATTAAATGAAATTTGCCTTTTCTCTGTGTGTTTTTTTTATAAATTACCAGAAAAAAGGGGAAAAACTCTTTACAATGACGTACAAATCTTTGATAACAGGATAATTGAATTAAATGAATGCTGGACTCTGGCCATTCAACATGTTGTACGAACTTTATTTATGAATGAAAAGAGTTAATTAATTAATCAACTGAAAATGTTATTTAATTTAGTTTTGAAAGAAAAAAGTTTTTACTTGTCTGTTTGTTTCAATTCAAAAAAAAGTTTTTTTTTTCAGTTTTTGATGCAGGTATTCAATGTGTAATTTGAAGTTTTATGAGATGTGAAGTAAAATTTTTTGTTTAAATTATAATTTAATGTCGAAAGAATGGGATGAATATTAAAACAAAACGCAAAGTATGAAGAAAAGCATGCAAATTTTTATAGAACTGTAAAAATATGCATACCAGGTACTTTTGATGGACTAGTGAAATAAAAAATCGGTATTTAAAAGCAAAAAGCGGGATAGTTGAAAACTTTTCATTTTTTACTAGACTTAAGCTATCAACGACCTTATCAACCACCTTGTCAGAATCGAGGAGTCATTTTCAGTGTCATCAACAACTTTTACGCTGACTTTCTATTTTTTTCTGTTTTTCAACTTTTTTCTTCGTTTAAATCACAAAATTAGCACTAAGCGCCCTCTAGAGAGTCCAATCGAATAACCCAGATACAAGACGATGCGATCAACGACTTTTCCCTCCAATTTTTCAGGAAAATCTAAAAATCGACCTAAATTTTATAAAAAGCCCTCTCAGCGTGCTCTGAAGGGTCCAATCGAAAAAACCATCATCATCAACGACTTTTTTCTTGAAAAATTTTTGAGAAAAGTTTTGTAAAATTAAGGTCAGTTTTTATACTTTCCTGATAATAATATTTTTCAATGTTATAAATCGGGACATTGATTCAAAAATCGGGATTGTCCCGCCCAAAAGTGCGCAAATGGTATGCTTGGTTCTCTTCTGAGAGATTTTCAAAAATTGCGAAAAATCTTAAAAAAGCGAAAAATCGTGGAATTTTCCAAGACTGCGGAACGTTTTGAATTTTTTTCAAAATTCAGGATAAAGCGAAACTTTGAGAAATAACAGAAAACCGTTGAATTTCAAAAATCGTGGAAAATCATCAAAATCGCAGAAAATCCGTGGATCAAATTCAAGGAAAATGTTAGAATTCACTTTAACAAACTCACTCTTAACAATACTCATTCAATTTAATTTTTCAAATGGATTCAATCAAAATAATTTTTTTTTCTTTGAATAGAAAAAAATAATAAATAATATTTTACATCAAAAGAGAATTGAAAAATATTTCGATTCAATCAAATAAATTTTTGCATTTTATTCAAATCAAATTCATGAATCAATAGGCAATAGTTTGAATTGAAAGAGAGACAGTATTTTTTTTCATGAAACAAAATTTAAGGTACTTGATGAAATTAAATTGTGGATGATGAAATTTATACACAATTTTTTTCATAAATAAAATTTTGATACATTTTATTTATTTCAAGTCATTTTTGGACTCATTTTCATTTAAAAGTACCGGTAAAATATTTTCATTGAACCACGTTCTACTGTATTCAAGATGATTTCCATCACTTTCCAACATAATTAACTGTCCTGATTCTTTCATTGCTTTGAGTCCTAATCGATCTTCTTTAAATAAAGCTGTTTGTTCCATTTCAATCAACTCTGTGTCTTGTCCCGGTCGGTAATAGCCGAACCATTGCGATTCACGTGGCTGAACAATTGTATCATTACTAAATTTAACTAAAATTAATTTTTTCAACGCTTTTAATCGGATCACGTAATCCTGATTGATATCATTTTCGTTATTGACATCTGCTAAAAATGAGCTATATTTACGATATTTGTCCTCATGAAGTGGATCATGCCAATATGTTGCTTGTACAAGGAATTTTTGGACCCAATTTAAGTATGCACCGTGATTTAAAAGTCCTCGAAAGAATTTACATGAATCATTATTTTGTGCCAAGCAATTTGGAAGACCAAAAACACCCTGATGCGGCGATCCTAAGGTGATTAAATTTATCATTTTAATTTTGGGACATTGTTGTTGCAATGCACGCCTGCAATTTTAAAAGGAAATTGAAATTTTAACTGACATTGAAATTTAAAATTAATGTAACTTACATAAATAATCCACCTTGTGAGAAACCGATGCCATTAAATCCAGTTTGTAATAACGAGTCATTTGCAATCTTGTTGCAGGCTTCCCTTACCTATCACAATACAAAATCCAATAAATTAAAACATTTAACTATGCGAAATGTACAGTTAAATTATAACAGATAAAACTTAATGTAATAAAAAGTAGTTATACAAAAAAATCAAGGTTACTCGAATAAATTTAAAATGTAAATAAACAACAAATAAAAAAAATGTCAATTAAAATAAATAATCACTTGTTGATTCGGATGAATAAAATAACTGGAATCATTGTTTCCTGATTCTCCTGTGATTTTTAATGATAGCACATAAACACCTGGGATTTCCTCTTCCAACGTTTTTTTGAATCGTCCTTTAATTACAAATTAATTATAAATATAATTAAAACAAATCTTCAAAGTCCTTTTAAGGAACCGTACCAAGACTCGTTGGTGAACAACAAGAATCGCCCATTCCATGCCACAACACTATTGGAGTTGGCTCACCTTTTATGACTAGTACTAATGACACTATTAACAGTAATTTTTTATACATATTTACGTTAAAAATTTAAAAGTCACTTAAATAAAATTTCATGAGATAAATGAACGAGTGCTGAAAAGGAACTGAATGAAATGTTTGTTAATGTTTATGTTGTGTTGCTGATTTTTATTCATTCAATTATAAATATAAGTAAGAAAGAATACAGCAGTAAGGCAAAGTAACTTAAAACAGACAAAGAAAATGATTGTTAAAAAGTAGCACGTGTTTGTGTCTCTAATTTGAATTTGAATATGGGTAACGGTAGTTTATTGAAAAATTTGCATCATGAAAAAATTTAACTGAGTGAGCGAGTGTCTGAGACCTGATTAATTTTGTATACTATAATTTTTTGTATACAGCGAAAATTACAGGACCGCGGTGAAGTTTGTTTTAGTTTTTTTCAAAATTTTTGAGGCAATGAATATGTTAAAAAAATCTTAAATAGTAGGGAAAATAAGAAAAATTAGAAAAATCTGAAAATTTCCGGAAAAATCAGAAAAAAATTGTTTCAAAACACCAATTTTGGTCATTTTTACTCAGAAGTTACCTCAAGACATGTGTAAATTTTTTATTTTCCTTCATCCTTATCCTTGTTTGATATGTTACGCCAAAAAATTTAGTGAAAATTAGAAATTTGCCACCTGAACTGTTAAAAATAGTTGCCAGGAAAAGAATGTCAAAGAAAAGGATCGTTAAAATATTAAATAAAACAGTCAGTCTTGTGATATGAGTGAAACAGAATAAACGTATTTCTATTAAAATTAATTTATAAAAAAAAAAAGAAAATAATTTGTTTTAATAGGCATATTTTCATCCAATAAATTCCATTTTTCGGGTCAATCTAAGAGATAGTCTAAGTCTAAAAAGGTCAATTTAAAGTCAATCTAACATTTGGTCCGCCCACAGGTACAAAGTCTAAGTCTAAAAAGGTCAATTTAAAGTCAATCTAACATGAACAAAGAACCAAAAAAAAAATTAAAAAACTTTTACCGATTTTTTTCTGACAATTTTGCAATTTTTACACTAGAATTTTAACTTTCCACTGCTCCAAAAATTAAAAAATTAAAATTAAATATTTCCAATATTTTTTTAACAAACAAGAACAAATTTTAAATTTTTTGAAATTTTAACATAGAAAAGTCTTTCTATCATTTTCAGGTTTTTGGGAATTTCAAAAATCGACTACAGTAAAAATTCTAATCAGCGATAACTACTCAACAAGGACATATTCTAGATAAGGACATTTCAAAATTGTCTGTTATAATGTTCAATTTTTTTTTACTTTCATATTTTGGGAATAATTTGTAACAAAACATTATCTTTTTCATGGGAAATTTTTATTCTTTTCCTTTGAAAATAATTTTTGAATTTCTGCGTTACTAATTTGTAAAAAAAAAATCAAATAAATGCCCTAATGAGCTTTCTAAGGAACTATATTCTGTTTCGCGTATAATGAATGACTTCCAAAGACTCATTACTAGAATTTCCATTCTCTGAATTTAACCCAAACGATGTATCATCATTTTTTTTCATTAAAATATCATTAATATCACTTTCTGTTAGTTTATCAAGGGTTTCCTGACATTCTTAGTCATTAAATTGTTCGAATTCCTGTAAAATCTCACTATTCCTTCTCATAATGTCGAATTCCGGTATTCCCTCTTAAAGATTTTTCTACTAATTTACGATTATCAAGAAAGATAACTCATTTCATGATCCAGATATTCAAAAATTTTCATTTGTATCCATTTTCAGATTTATTTCGATAGAAATAATTTACTCTTCACCGAAAAAACAATTCAAATTTGAGTTATTTTTAATTTATATGTATTTAAATTCCATAATTTTCCGTTTTTTTTTTTTTATTTATCGCATAAGTTAAAAAGTCGGATGAAATTTTATTGTTTTGTTAACATACAAAGCATGTCCTTGTTGAGAATATTTATTCTAAGCAAGAGACAGATATTTGAAAATTTCGTATACTTGATTGGAATTTTTACTGTACATGAAAAAGTTTGACGAAAACTTCAGGTATAGAAGCCTCAAAGTCTCTAACCATGATTTCTGCCATTTTTTATACGCTACGGAACAATGTACACATGTACGAATTTACAGTACGAAGATTTATACACATACAAAATGGAGTGAAATCAAAGTATCACATTTTCCATCACATTTATTTACTTCTTCTCAAAATAAAAAAATAATTAAGTGCGTATTCAAAATATTTTGAAATTCAAAGAAACAAAATGAAGATAATCAAATATGAGATTTTCTTTTATATTATTCAATAATTGTGGTCAAGTGCAATTTCGATATTTCAAGGTTATTTTGCATTGACTTTTTTTTGTGAAACATTAAAAAAATCATTTGATTTGAGAAAAAAAATTAAATCACGTTTTGAATTCAAATAAAATTTCCGTTATAGTTTCATTTTTCACAAAAAAACATTACCGGTGTGTTTCATTTCTTCATTCTTTGTTTATTTACTTTTCGACCTTTGATAACAAAATCATTAAAAAAAATGAAGGAAGTTACAATACAAATCTTATTATTTTTTGTAGTTGGAACTCAATTCGACAGGATCAGATCTGATCCTGTTCCTATTGTTTTATGGCATGGAATGGGAGATTCCTGTTGTTTTCCTTTCAGTCTGGGTAAGTTCTTTCATGAAAATAAGCTAATTTGAATTCATCTTGAAATATTCATTTAAAGGTGGATTTAAGAAGCAGTTGGAGGCTGAAATCCCAGGTGTTTATGTGCATTCACTTAAAATTGGTGGAAATCTTGTAACAGATTATGAGTCCGGGTATTTTATTCATCCAAATAATCAGGTGAAGTCTTTTAATTTTAATCACATCATTTTAAATTCAATGAACTGCGAAAAATTACAGATAGAAGAAGTTTGCAGTGCAATATCTAACAATACAAAACTGAGTAATGGCTTCAATGCGATTGGATTTTCACAAGGAGGACAATTTCTGTAAATAAAAAATGTAATTCAATATAATTCAGTTATTAGATTTCATTGCATTTCCAGTCGTGCCTTACAACAACGTTGCTCAACAGTAAAGATCTTCAATTTAATCTCATTAGGCGGACAACATCAAGGCGTTTTCGGTCTACCAGATTGTCCATCACTCAACAGCGCCACCTGTGAGTACCTGCGTGAATCACTCAATTACGGAGCATACCTTTCATGGATGCAAAAATTCCTGGTACAAGCAACTTATTGGCATGATCCATTACATGAAGATAAATATCGAAATTTCAGCACTTTTCTGGCTGATATCAATAATGAAAAGGAAATTAACCAGGAATACGTTGAAAATTTGAAACGGTTAAAACGACTTGTATTGGTGAAATTTATGAATGACACAATTGTTCAACCCAGGGAATCTCAATGGTTTGGATTTTATCGGCCAGGCCAAGATAAAGAAGTGATTGAAATGGAAGAAACAGATTTATACAAAAATGATAGATTAGGACTTAAAGCAATGAAAGCTTCAGGACAATTAATCTTCCTAGAAACTGAGGGAAATCACCTTCAATTCACAAAAGAATGGTTTGTGAAGAATATTTTACCAATTTTAACTGAAGAACAGAAGTAAAAAAAAAATCAAGGATGTTTTTTTTCTATTAAAGGTAATTTTTATTAATTTTAATGTTAAAACGAGTTCTTAAATGACACACCAAAAATTTAATGATTGTGATTTCGATGAAATATTATTAAGAATTTTGAGCGATGTGGCATATTATAAGCTTTTCGTATCTAATATTCAATTATTAAGAGATAATTTAAAACATTTTGATCAAATAATTAATAAATTTTCTATCTATTTTTACATTAATTTTGGTTATGTGTTAAAATTTATTCGATTTCTAAGGCTCGTGTAATTTGACAAACGCCTCCAATGACTTTGGTATTTGATTTTTATACGGAATTTTAAATTTAGCTATAATTGTTGCTGATAAGCATTTCAATGAGAGGTAATTTAAGAAGTGAATTTGATTATTTGGATTTGTTTTGATGAGAGCAAGTGGAGTAATCGGTTTCTCTTCACGGTTTGGACAATTGGGACAATCAATGTGCCCACCAGAATCCAAAATTGTTTGAATTAGTTCAATATCAAAGTTATATGGCGCACAAGCGATAAGTAACGGTGTCGATTTCGATTTATTTGTTGCATTCACTTCAGCGCCACAACTCAACAGTAGTCGAACGACATCAATATTCGGGAAAATTGAACGAAGATGAGTATCATCGGTGAAATAAGCACTTTTAATTACATTTAAACGAGTCACCACCAAATGGAGTAACGTATCATCACATGAGCTTCTCGTATTACGAACAATCCGGCCAACACTGTGCTTGACTGCTTCATTTTCTTCGGGAGATCGTGCCGTTTGTATCAATAAGTAGAGTAAATGGGTGAGACATTTTAAGATTCGGTCAAAGTTTTCTTGTTGTTTTTTGTAAATCGGTCGAACTTGAAGAAGGGCTTTTGCCGTTTCGATATCCCTTGTTAACATGACAAACATATTGAAGACGTCATTGAATCGTGGCAAGTTGTTGTCATGAGGTACAACATCCAAGTTACGGTCAAGGAGGTCAAGCATTAAACGGACGATTGCTTGGGCAGTGAAACACGTGTCGGAATAAAGAATCGTATATTTTTCAACTCGGATCTGAAATAATTTGAAAATAAATATTAAATTTCATTTAAATGACTTTAATGATAATTTAAATTAATTTAAATGATAATTTGATTAAAATTACTTG
This sequence comes from Culicoides sonorensis, assembly GCA_900002565.1. NCBI lineage: Eukaryota > Metazoa > Arthropoda > Insecta > Diptera > Ceratopogonidae > Culicoides > Culicoides sonorensis. Next base: position 717,203 of record LN483396.1, read on the forward strand.
TAATACAAGAAGCCATAATTCAATGCATCTTTGAAATTGGAGACTATCAGCATATGAAGCACCTCTGAACATTAATCTGAATAGTGTGTCCTTATGTTGTATGCCCAAAATCCTTTCACATATCATTAAACTTTGTATTCTCATGGCATCAACATCAGTGGCCAGCTCCTCCAATTCTTCCAGTGTCGTGAATTCTCGTTGATTCAAATACGCTTGTCGTTCTGGAATTTTGGGGAATTTCTCAACTCTGGCGTTGTTCACATACTGATGTCGAATGTGATATGCAAGACGCCAATGCAGAATGCAAACTCTCGTTTCATTGTGTTCATCAAGGAATGTGCTACCAATTAGTTCGTGAGCATCAGCTAAGCGATCTGCTGGATAATCAATGCGTGATTTGAGATAATCAAAGATATTGTGAGCTCCTTTTAAGCAACTTGTTTGAAGTGCATCATCTCCATAACGAGATCTTGCGAATGGGTCTGCTCCGTTTTCAAGTAAAAGTTGAACAGTTTCGAGGCGATGTTCTTGAATTGCGTAATGAAGTGCAGTTTTATGTTGAATATCTTTTGCATTGACATCGACTCCCTTACTGATTAAATATGCACATAATTCAACACTTTGAACGGAGTTAATTAAACAAGTTCCACCATTTTGATTGGGACGACGAATATCAGCTCCATTCTCAACCAGAAATTTCACTACATCAATGTTTGTCATAAAACAAGCACTTCTTACTGGTGTACTGCCAGTGTCAGAGAGTGCATTGATATTTGCCCCTAATCTCACAAGACATTTTACAACGGGTAAATTGCCAGCAACACTTGAACACCACAATGGTGTCACAGTATGAATACTACGATCTTCACTAACTTCATATAATCCTCGTTGTTCCAAATCTGCATCACAAACTGTACTCAAATATTCGACTAATTCAACGTTGCCCCGTTTACAGGCAATAAACAATGGAGCACAACCATCTTTTGTATAACTAACAATTTTTCTACGAGTTACACGACTTAAGCACTCGAGGCGATCTCGCAAATCTCTTTTAATTAAACCTGTTGTAATTTTGCATTCTTGTATCAATTCCAAACTGAGTGCATCTTGAGCTCGACTTGATAACTCGACGTGATTATTTAAATTCGTAAATCGATTCATCACATTAAAGATGAGAGTATTTTACAACTAAAACATATAAATTCAATTATTATTAGTGGGATCGATACAATTATTAATTTTTTTCCTTCAGACTTTTCACTCTTTGTTGATTTTTCACTTTAATTTGTATTTTTTTTTTATTTTGACATTTGCGTAAACATTCGAAGGGATTTCACATCCAAGGGTTATGCATAAATCTCGAACTTTGGAATAGTTAGGAAAAATATTTCTTCTTTGAACGTCTTTGAACCTTAATTTTTGTTATTTTCATACAAAGGCGAGATGTGTTAACGTTACGGCAGTTCGTGCTTGAATTTTCAATCGCAATAATTTAAACAGAAAATAAAATTTTCGTTTCCGATTGTATGGAAACCCCCTTACTACATTTCAGATGAAACTAAATTTAACGAATCATTTGACACTTCAATCCATCGTTGTTTTGGTGATTTAATAAACAAATCGATCTAACTTTTTTTGACACCAACTAAAAATTTTTATTCATTTCCTCTGAATTTAAAATAAAAATTAATTTAAAACATTCCTTCGAAAAAAAATCACCCCTTAATCTGTCATCATGTCTCAAGAAGTCGAGGACACTCTGAAACGAATTCAATCACACAAAGGTGTGGTAGGAACAATTGTAGTCAATAATGAAGGAATTCCCGTTAAAAGTACTTTGGATAATACGTCAACAGTGCAGTATGCAGGCCTTTTAAGTCAACTCTCGGATAAAGCTCGTTCCGTAGTACGTGACTTAGATCCATCGAATGATTTGACATTTTTACGTGTTCGTTCCAAAAAGCACGAAATTATGGTGGCACCTGATAAAGATTTTATTTTGATTGTAATTCAAAATCCAACGGATTAGAGACAGTGTGTGCGGGTTGAAATTGGAATCACTTTTACTCGATTTATTGTATTATTTTTATAAAATTGCACAGAAAAATGAATAAATTATTATTTGAAGCATTTAGATTTTGACAATTTCATTTTCGTTGTACTGGTCATTTGTCTGTAGTCGTACAGCTCGTACGTGCACAAGATAAACAACAACAAAAACATTAAAGTTTCTTCATCATAATCAAATTTTCAAAGTCCGGTGCTCTTTTTAATTTCTTTTCTATTTAATTATAAAAAAACTTTTTAAATATCTCAATGTTAAGACAATTATCTAAAGTTGGATCCCTCATTCATAAAGGTATAAAATTTGAAACTTTTCATGTAACATTTCATATAAATTTCTATTATTTTAAAGGTCAAAGTCCAATTTCTAATTTAATAACAAGAGGATTTTGTTCATCTACCATGTCACAAGATAAATTTGAAACCTTGGCACTAAATTGGCCAAAGTCTTTTGTGGCTCATGTTGAGCTAAATCGTCCTGATCGGTTAAATGCCTTCAATAAAAAAATGTGGTAGTAAGTTACCTGAATTTTTTGTATTACATTTTTCACAAAATTTCATTTCAATTTTTTTTCCTTTTCAACTTTAAGTGAACTCGGCGATTGCTTCAATGCACTGAGCGATAATCCTGATTGTCGTGTCGTTGTTTTGTCCGCATCTGGCAAACACTTTACAGCTGGCATTGATCTCCTTGACATGCTTCAATTCGGACAAGAATTGGCCGAGCACGAAGATGTTGGGAGAAAAGGGAAACTCCTTGAAATTATGATCAAAAAATATCAAGATTCAATTACATCCCTTGAAACGTGTGTTAAGCCAGTGATCTCGTGTGTTCATTCGGCTTGTGTTGGTGCTGGTGTCGATTTAATTACAGCAGCTGACATTCGATATTGTTCCAAGGATGCCTGGTTTCAAGTGAAAGAAGTCGATATTGGAATGGCAGCTGATGTTGGGACATTACAACGTCTACCAAAAGTAATTGGATCGCAGAGTCTTGTGAGGGAACTTTGCTTTACTGCGAGAAAAGTCAAAAGCGATGAAGCTTTGTCCTGTGGATTAGTTTCAAAGGTATTTGAAAATAAGGAGGAGATGGTTAAAGGAGCACTTGAATTAGCTGACACAATTGCTCAGAAAAGCCCAATTGCTGTTCAGGTTACGAAGAAAAATATGAATTTCTCTCAATCCAAGACAAATCAAGAAGGGTTGGATCATATTCGCGAAATGAACAAACTCTATTTGCAAAGTGAAGATTTTGTGAACGCTTGTGTTGCTCAGCAAAGTAAGGGTGATCCACCGGTATTTTCAAAATTATAAGTTTAATAGTCGAGGTTTCTACTGAAAAATGTTTTTTTTATTATTTTTCAATAAATTGCATTTTTTTGTACTTACAATAAAAAAATTGTTATAAAAATGCAATGAAAATGCCTAAAACCTTTATACCGACAAATATTAATTTTAACCTTGCTTATTGCACAATTTTTCATACCATTTTTTACTGTCATGACATTTGGGATTCGTACAATGCGGACATCTAGTCAAAAATTTGGGATTCAAATTTTTTCCTTTTTTCATGTGATCTACAACGATATCTGCGAGTGCTTTAATGAATAATGGATGGTCATTTGGAGCGAGAGCTCGTTTAATTGATTCAACTTTCAATTCTTCTCCCAATTCTTTGCAATATTCAATGTCCAACTCGTGTAACGTCTCAATGTGTTCATTAACGAACGCTATCGGAATAAGAATGAAATTTTTCTTCCCCTTTTTGACATAAGCTTTGATAGCGTCATCTGTGAATGGTTCTAACCAGGGTAAGGGTCCTACTTTGCTTTGCCATACGAGGCAATAAGGATTTGAATGTTCAAGTTCTTGCATAACAAGATGGACTGTTGCCCCTACCTCAGACGGATATGCATCACCTCGTCGTACTGCCTTCAAAGGCAATGAATGTGCTGAAAACAGGAGAACAACCTCATCTCGCTTTTCCTTTGGAAATGTCTCTAATTGGTCTTTAATACGATCAGCGAATGTTTTTACAAGTAACGGATGTGTTGGCCATCGATCAATTACACTCCATTGAATATCTTTCGGTGTTGCATGGTTTTTGTAATGTGTATAAATTGAATTGAAACTAGATCCAGATGTAGCACAACTATATTGTGGATATTGAGAAAAGAGTATTACACGTTCAGGGCGATCACGTTCAATTTCAGCTAATGTGTCCTCAGTCAAGGGATTCACATATCGAAATCCAACATAATGCTTATGTGGAGCAGTTTCCGGTGAAATTTTGTCCAATTCTTGACACATTAAATCACCTTGGAGTTCAGTCCACTTCAAAATTGGTGACCCACCACCAATTTCTTCATACTTTTTTTGTACTTCGGGAGTGCGACGATTAGCTATCCACGGTCCAAGTTTACTTTGAACAGGTAATTGGATCATATCACGATCTGTCATAATACGAAGCAAGTAATCGTGCACCTGAGATGTGTTTTGGGGGCCACCCATGTTTAACATAAGAATGGCAGTTTTGGGACGTGTACGAGCAGCACTTGAACAGTATCGAGAGAAATTCCAAAACAGTCCCTTTGATGAGAGAACTTGGGTGATTCGATTTGTTCCAACTTGCATCTTGATTTTCTGTAATTACCAAAAAAAAAATAATTAAATGAAAAGAAAAACTGATAACACGCAAACAATTATAAATATTTTTGATATGACACAAGAATTGCTGACCCTAAATGACCTAATTAAACATTAAATAACCGGTGTTTAAATTACATTCTCTATACACAGATACTTATATAAACACGGATGATAAGCAAATATTTCACTTATTAGAAATATAAATGGAAATTTCATTCTCTTAATGTATTTTCACATTTTCCTTAATGGTGATAACTTAAACTTACATTTAATTTTATTCGAGGTAATAATTTAAAAGCACTTTCAATGATATAAAATGGAATCCACTTGAAAAGAAATACACGATAAAATTTTTCAAGTAATTTTTTGACTGTTCAAGAGCTGTTTTGTGTCTTGCTCGAAAAAATACAAATTTGGCATGAAGGATAATAAAAATGTAGAACGTAATCGTGAACGAAAAATTACGAGTGCATTTTCATAACACGAGTTTATTATTTTCCGCCATTTCGGACTCCTCCTTCAGATATTTTAAGATAAAATCGGATATACTTTCGGAGATAAATTTCTTACTTTTTTCAAATGTGATTTCTAAAAATTAAGAATTTGTATACAAGTTGGCACGGACAGACATGCATTAATAACTGAAAACTTTTCGCGACTCCTATTAAATTACTCTTGGAATGAGAAAAAAATATTTCGTTAACTCTCAATTGAATCGTTAACAACAATTCGTTTCAATGAATTTAAGCGGGCCAAAACAGTTTGATCCAAAAAAAAAAAAAATTTAAATCACAAAAATGAGTAAAAGGAAATTAGAAGACGAAAAATTAATATCAACTCCATTAGATGAATATCGAAATTTAATTAAAACTGGTAAAATATTTTTATTTTTTAATTCATAATCGAATTTTTTTGAAATTACCGTTTTTTCATTTCACATAGCATTAGAAATAGACAAAGAACCTGAACCAAAATTATCGTTTCAAGTTATATCCATCGACACATTACTCAAAGGTGGTTTAAGTCTCAAAGGAATCACCGAAATTTCTGGTGAATCTGGCTGTGGAAAGACCCAACTTTGTATGTTTTTATGTTTAACTGTCCAATTCCCAATGAAATTGGGTGGCTTAGGAAAAAAGTCAATTTACATTACAACCGAAGATGATTTGCGAACTGAGCGTGTGATTGTAATGGCAAAAAGTTTAATTAAAAAACACAAATTAGAAGTAAAAGTAACAGATTTCTTGGATAATTTAATTTACATAAAAGTACTTGATGAAGATTTGCTGTTACAACTTTTGGAAGGGCGATTACAGCGTTTACTTGAAAAGGAACCCATTGGATTGATTGTGATCGATTCTATAACTGCCATTTTTAGACTTGATTCGAATTATATTGATAGAGCTGATCGAATGCGAGATCTTGTTATTTGTTTACAAAATTTATCACAAAAATATGGATTTGCAATTGTTTGTGTTAATCAAGTAAGTAATAATTTAGTGTCGGAGGTACCGGCTCCAGCTTTAGGACTTGCATGGGCCAATTTGATTTCAACTCGTCTTCAAATAATTAAGAAAGATAGTGTTAGTTTGGATAAGAATGGAAATGTGATACAGAAAAGAGTATTAAAAGTCATATGGGCTCCAAATTTGCCGCCGAGTGAAGCAATGTTTTATATCAAGAGTGATGGAATATCATAATAAGAACTGTTTTGGTAAATTTTTAACTTTTATTGTTAACTTAAATGTTTTTAATGAAAAAAATTATGTCTAAGTATTAAATTTGTGGGAGATTATAAGAATGTAAGATAAAATATTGCTGTAAAAAAACACATTTGATTTAAAATTATAATTAAAGTCCTCTACATGGGATATCAAAAAATCAATCAAAAATTAATGAGGCTGATGCATAACTGACACTTGAATCAGACATGCTATAACACTCACTACTTTGTGCATATTGCAAAAATTTCATATTCATTTTATAACCACGTTGTTGAAGCGCCTTCACAGCCTGCAATAGTACACTGATGGGATGACGACCACAAATTGTATTGTTATATTTCCTTAAATAGTCGGAAAATGCTTCGGGATTCAGGGTTTCAATCAAATCCATACCCTGCTTATCAAGTTTTTCAATTGACTTACAGATTGGTCCTGCAGATTTATCATAAAATGTGTAACGAAATCTTTGACCCCAATGACAAAAATCTGATGAGATAACAAAAAGATTTTCCGGATCAGCTAAATATGGTGCTAAAATTTGGCCATACATTGCTTCCGAGTCAGTTGAAAGTGATCCAACCATAATTGGTACAATTGTAAATTGATTTTTGTACTCTTCCATTACTTTTGCGATATAGGGTAAATGCATTTCAATACTGTGCTCATCTTCGTCAGTCTTACGATCCATAAATTGGAATTTTCCTGTGGCTTCAAGTTCAGAGATCAATTTGGAATCTATGGTGAGATTATAAAGAGGGGTTTCGTATGTTTTCATTGATGTCAATGCACAACGTGATAATCGAACGTGATGCGATGGACCAAGAACGAAAATACGTTTTACAACACTTGGACTGATTTGACGATAAGCCCAGCCACCACATGCTCCACAATAACTGTATCCAGCATGGGGCGCAATTATAGCTCTTGCTGGTCCGTAGGATAACTCAGCATTGTTTAACCATCCTGTTAATTGTCCATCCAATTCAGATCCTTCATGAAAAAAAATAATATGACAAAATTGAATTAAAAAATATTCCATTGAAATAGAATCAAAGTTTTTTTTTTATTCTTGATCTCGTTTTAAAGTCATCAATTCTGATTTTTTCTTATCAATATCCGATTCTAGTCCAGTGATTGCAATTTTAATTTCAGAGTCTAATGATTTCAAATTTGATTTGTGTGAATCGATTTTCTTGATTCCCTCATCCAAATCGTCCAAGGCTCGAAAAAAACTGTTAACCTCAGTGATTGATGTGCCTAAGTAGCCGCCGTTACCATCACCGTTTTTCCCCTCATTCCGTACATGTCCACGGATTTTCGTATTTAATCGAGCTAAACTCTCTTTCACTGAACCAGCACTCAAAACTTCATCGACATCCGGTTCAAAAATTCCATTTGAATTTTTTGATCCATCTTGCTTCATTTTATCAAATGAAATGTTAGCCAAAGTATCCCGAGTCTTAATGAGAATATCATAACTGTCTCTCAACTGATTTCGTAAATTCAAAATTTTGTCTTCCATGGTTTCGGGATTACAAGAAGATGAGGTCGAAATTTGATCAGGATCTAAATCTTCAAGAATTAGATCATTTTTTGCCAGGGATTCCATTTCAAATTTCTTTCTTTTTTTCACAGATAAGTGTCGCTTGAAAAAATCTATCAAACTTTTGAATTGTTGACTTGGTTGCTAAGATCGATTCAATTTCAAAAAAAAAAGAAATCTCAGCTGATTTTCTTTGTGTTTCGGGTAAATTATTTTAACTTTGATTCTATTTTTTTATGTTTCAAATTCAGGTTAAAATGAGGATTTCTAACTTACTTGAGTCTGTATACCAACTGCCCGCATGTGAAGCTGATCTTATCGACATTTTCGAAGAATTTTTACTTCTAAAACAGTCCAAAATTGTAGTGTTTTTGTGCTTTTTCAAGATTGAGAAGTAAATTTTTTTTATTTAGTTCAATTTTTTATCCCGATGCACATTTAGAAAAAAAATGTCAATAACATTTCGAGTGAAATGAAACAAAATCATCTAATTTGACAGATTCGGCGGTGTTAAATTTTCTGTGCAAAATTGAAAAAAAAATAAACAAATTTTTTTTTAAATCAGTATTTTTGTTATTAATTTTAATAAATTCTCGATATTTTACAAGGCTGTTGATTTTTTTCCAAATTTTACTCGCAATGGATACAATCGCACTCATGGTAAAGTTTTAATTCAAACATTCATCTTTTTTGATTATCAAACCACTAAATTTCCTTACAGCACAAGGAAGAAGGAGCCAAAACAATCCCAAGGCTTCCAGTTGATTCAGAGACAACAACATTCAACAATTGGACAATAAGCTACACCAAAAGTCACATATTGAAAAGTATTTGCACGCGAAACAATGAATGCAAACAAGAAAAACCAGAGGAGTGCTGTGAATTGTGCACTTACAATTTCGCTGTAAACCTGCCACATTTACCCGATATGGTATTCCACAAAAATGAATTGACTCTGGTTCATGAGAATGGAGCTCGGCTGGAATTTAAACCGTTACATGCATTGCAAGGTGTCAAATTGACACCCAAAGAAGAGGTTGTGAAAGTTGCATGTAGTGAGGAATGGAAGGAATCCCGTCCAGCTGATACAACAACAGAAAAGGTTAAGCCATTTGATTGGACGTTTTGTACAGAATATCAGGGGACATGTTCTGGCATGAAGATTGAACCGACTGAGAAGAAAATTGATTTGATGAAACTCATGAAACGGGAAAATATTTTATTTTATCATGATTTAACGCTGTTCGAGGATGAGTTGCATGATCATGGTATTAGTTCATGTTCTGTCAAAATTCGAGTGATGCCATCAGGGTTTTATGTGCTATTAAGGAATTTCATTCGGGTTGATGGTGTCCTGATAAAAATTAATGATACAAGATTTCATTATGAAATTGAAAATAATTACATTGTAAAGGAGTTTACTGTTCGAGGTTTGTTTTCAAAAAAAAAAAAAATCATGATTAACGGTTTTAATTTAAATATTTTTTTTACCAGGTGCGAAGATACCAAACTTGAAACACATCCCGCCAGTCCTATTCACAGATCCGCAAGAAATTTCTCAGGTTTTACCAATTGAAAGGAAAGTGAATGAAATTTTAATTTTCAAATAAAAATTTTTAGTTTCGAATAAAAAATTTTAATTAGAGCTCTTTTACACAAAATCTTTCGCACACCTGAATCCCAAATTTCCCGATGAACTGTCTTCCGTATTTTGACTTCGTGCTGCACATCGATATCTGTAACAATACGAGTCATGACACAAATAACTGCCCCCTTTTCTCACACGATTCGGATTTTCTCTTCCTTCTTCACGACTGTCCCACAAATCTGTGGTCCATTCCCAAACATTTCCAACCATATTGTACAAATCGTAATCATTTTGCCTAAATTTATCTACCTCACATGTACCATAATACCCATCAGCAGCACTATTCTCATCTGGAAACGATCCTTGCCAAATATTCATCCAATGCTCGTTTTTGGGCATCAATTTATTACCCCATGGAAACAATTTATTCACTTTACCGCCACGACAGGCAACTTCCCATTCAGCCTCGGATGGCAACCGTTTATTCTTCCATCGACAATACGCTTGAGCATCACGATACGAAATGTGAATCACTGGATGTGACATTCGATCAAGGATATCACTCTCAGGTCCTTCCGGATGTTGCCAATTACTTCCATTGATTTTGTACCACCATGGCGCTGCAGCGACACGAAAATCCTTGTATTTATCTTTTGTTTCCTCGCTAAGGAATCCCTGAAACACAAAACTATCACCAAATTTCTCTGCTTCCGTTATGTATCCAGTTTCAGTTGTGAATTTCATGTAATCTCCATTTGAAACCTGATACTTATCCAAATAATATTGATTTATATAAATTTTGCGTTCATGTTCTCGATCAGATGTAAATACGGGAGTGCTAGTTCCAATTGTGTATTCACCCTCCGGAATTAAACTCATTTCTTTTTGTAGTTCTTCTGCAGACAATTCATGATGAATTAAGTCAACGAGACCATGGAAGTCGTCTTTTTCTTCCTCGAAATTTTCATCATTTTCATCGATGTTTAATTTGAGCGGTGATTCACGTTTCGCTTTATTGCAACCACAATCCATTAAAACAGGATTGATCCATAATATTAAGAGAAATGTTGTTAAATTTAAACATTTAACTAATTTCCACATTTTCATTTCAAACTTCTTATCACTATGAGCAAGTAATTCTAGAGTTAGATGCATGTCAAATGAAGCGGGTTTGGTTTAAATATTTTTTTTCTTATCGGACTCACACTGAAAAAAAAGGTAAATAAATAAAATCATATGTTTATCGTATATGTTCACAGTGTACACGTACAGCTATCTACACAAACGTACGAATTCCATTCAATTTTGGAGAAAATGTTACTTTCCTGAAGTTATCAACGACATTGACAATGATATAAATCTTGTATTTAACTGTTTTTCTTTTTATTTTGTCATTTTAATGATATAAAATTATGATAATTGTCAATTTAAAGTATTTTCTTTGTCAATAGTAATAAAGTAATTCTACTTTTCTCATTCAATAAGATAATCAATTTTAAATTTAATTGGAGTGAAGTACGACTTTAAGTACTTATCAGAAGAAAAAAATTAAAGTTTTAAGCAAAAGAAAGTGTGTAGACATTACTTTCAACAGATTTTACAAGAAAACGATGCTTGGTCAAAGCCTGAAGCTCATTTGTTTTCTTCTTATCTGAATCTTCAATAAATACCAAATGAGTTCTCGGTGGATATCCTTTAAGCTCTTCCGGGAATGGCATTAGCTTTGATTCAGTTGTGAAATAAATTGTGCCAAAATCGATAAGTAAAACCATAAACTTGCCATTTGTTTCGCCAAGATTTTGGGCACGATACCAACCCTCATCCTCGTCATACAATGCCAAGCACATTTCATTTTCTCTGGGAAATTTTAAATGAAAAATATTTAAAATTAAAATTGAATGAGATAAAAATAAATTAAAACTTACTCAGGACGATATCCAAGAAGTTCTTTGACATTGAGTTTTGATACGCATTTCTCGCACAATGTCATAATTTCAGATAAAAATGTAGCATTGATTGGTGTACTTTCACAAACACCTGCCATTCCATCACTGCCTGCATCTGTTACAATGAATTTCGATATTTTTCCAACTTCTAAGGGAATGAGATTCATGTCTGAGATGAAAATTTTGGTTTTCTTTGAATCAACGACTTTCAATTTGGCGAGGCGTTGAGCGAGTAAGCCAGATTTTGAAGATGGTGGTGAACTTATCTTGGTGGATGCTTCGCTTTTGGACTCTTCTTCTAATTTAATGCGATTTTCTTTATCAGCAATTTCCTTTTTTTGTTGAAGTTCTTCTTGTGCTTTTTTACGCTCCATCTCTTCCTTTAATTTTTGTTCCTCTTCGCGTTGCTTCTGAGCAAGTTCCTCAGCTTCGCGTTCTTTTTGTTTTCGTGCTAATTCTTGAATTTCACGCTCACGTTGCTTACGAATCAATTCCTCTGCTTCACGTTCCTTTTGCTTTTGAATTCGAATCAATTCCTCCGCTTCACGTTCCTTTTGCTTACGAGCAAGTTCTTCTCTCGCGTTTTTCTTATCAGTTACATATTTTGTGATAATTGACCCCAACGTTTCATTTCCACAAATCAATTTCACTCCGTTTCCAGAGTAACCTGAATATGATAATACATAATCTTTTTTGCGATAATCTTCGTTAGTTAAATATTCGTCGATTTCCTCGCGATCGTGCTTTTTGATTTCACATACATCAGCTAATTTGACACTCATGCCGTAAGCTGGCAAGGAACGGACGAATTCGTTTGCGACTTTTAGTTGTTTCCATTCGCATTTGTATGTACGACCCAAGTCAAAATCGAAAAGATCTACGACATCATCGGAAGAATGGTTTTTCACCAAAAGGCGTGCCCCTCGACTTCCTTGCAAATGAAGCACAATCGTATTTTTGTTTGGAATACTTTTACAATGTGGTAACTTTTGTCCGATTTTGAAGAGTAATTCCTCGTAATTGCATGATTTGTTTGTTGGAGTGATCCAAGCACGAGTTTCGTTATCCAAAAATTTGATACGTACAACTTTGACAATTGTATCAGATGGAATTTGTGTTGACCAGTATGGAATGTTACACAAATTGATGTTTGGAGCTGTCTGGTAAACGGAAACCAATCCAGCTTGTTTTCCATTGAGATTTACTTGACCACTAAAAAGTTCACCGAGTTTTTTCTTAATATCAAATGAAAAAATATTATCAGGTTTGTAGAAGTCTGTCAAGTATTTCTTGGGATCATTGTCGACAACTGACAACAATTCAACGACCAAAGCTTTTCCAGGCAATTCTGAATATTTAGCTGGACATACTTTGACTTTCTCTGGAATCGGATGAAGAACGACAAATGAACCCAAATCACAATGAAACATTATACAAGCATTTGAATCTGGATCTGATGCAACAACAGTTGCTCGAGTAAATTTCGAATTTGGTCCTTCAAATGCAAACATTGCACCAACCGAAATCGTGCCATCTTGAAATGTTGGAACTTCCTTATCAAAATCCTTCATAACACCTTCGTATTTCTCTGAGAACATATCTGGGAGATCGACAATTACACTGAAAAAGTGATCAGTGAAAATAGTTCCCAATTGACCAATAAACGATGTAATTCCCTTTGAAACCATCATTGTAATCAGATAAATTGATTCCTTTGTGACAGGTTCGAGACTGGATTCGGAGATTTCCTTACTTGCAGCTGTAAGGGTTTGTGACATTACATTTGGTTGACGAGGCACCTCAACCTTGGGAACTCGTGGTCGTCGATCAACTTCAAAGTCCTTCTCAAGTGAAATTTGTTTTGGTAGAGCATGTGAAGTCTTGTGAATGTTAATGACTTTCTTTGGTAATTCCATTACAGATTTACCATTTGGAATGTTGTTTCGTTCAACCAATTTCCTTTAAAAGGAAAAAATTTAAAAAATTATAAAACATAACCTCAAAAACAAACAAAAACTCACGGCATCGGAAAACAGATAGATCTATGTGTCGGCCAATCACTAGCTTGGCATTTAACACTACAATACGAATCTGAGCATCTTGAACACACGTATTTTGATGGTGCTCCACAAACATTACAGAATCCAAGATCCTACATAAAGTTATCAATGCAAAAAATTATTTCATCATCCACGTGATACATTTGAAGCAAATTTCTGGTTTCGTTTCACTTACCTCCATAACTGATACCAAATATAAAGCTTATTTTTTGATTTTAATTTAAATTTACTTGGAATTATAGGTGTTTTACATTAAATTTAGGTAATTTTTTTCTTATCACTTTTATTCAATAAAAGCTTCGTTGAAATTTCAATGTTGCATGTTAGCAAATAACCCTGTTACCCTATAAAGAAAGTCGATGAAAAGACCCTATGGGAAATTAATGGTGATCTTTAATTGTGATTTTTTTTCGAATTAACGTCAAAAAGTTTAAATTCAAATTCAAAATATTCTCTAAAACTGATCTTTGTCCGTAATACAATTTGATCCGAGGCATTGGTCATCTATGATCCCCATCATCGAAAATTGAAATTTTTTTAAAAAATCGGAAAATTTAAACACAAATTCAAAATTATATAAATGAAAAATTTAAACATCTTTATTCTTAAAATATGCCAAAAAAAAAAAAAATTCTGAAAAACTAGGATTCTCAATCAAAAACAAATTTGGACACAAAAGTTGTAGTAGGGCGGGAAATTTTTCTTTTAAACAATTTTCTGATAAAATTAACTGTATTTTAATATTCAAAATCGAAAAACAGACAAAAAAGTTAATGATACTGGTTGCTGAATTTAACAAGGTTGAAAATAATTGAAAACTTACCATTTTAATTTTTTATCTTCAATTTTAAAGTAAAACAAAACTGTTTAGTATAATGTTTTATTTAATATTTTTAAAAAGTACGAATTTAACAAAAATTGCCAGTCTAAAATCCTAACTACGAGACTAAATATAATCTAACAATTTTTCTTCTCTTTATAAATGAATTTCAACATCAAATTAAATGAAAATTAATGAAATTAAATGAAAACCAATTCAGATAAATTTGATTTGTAAAAAAAAAATATTTTTCGAGTTGAAAATACCAAAATATTGAACTGAAATTTTAATTTAATGAAGTAACATTCTAAATTTTGATTTTGTTTAGACAATTTAACAATTGATTAAATAAATTATGACATTTTTTGCTTGGATAAAATCATATTTAAATAAGTTAAATTAAGTTAAGTTTCTAAAAATGATATATACAGCAGTCATCCGTTAAAAATCAGGCATCATTAATGGTGGGACTTCGTGGTATTGATGGCTGACGAGCACTTCTGGTACTTGATCTAATTTAAACAGTTAAATATAATTAAAATTTAATTTGATTTAATTTAAAATTACCTTAAAACATCATCACGTTCCAGTCCCATTTCAGTTTCACGTCGACTTAACGTGGAGTCAAGTAGTGAAACAGTACGATGTTCGTAGGGTCTTCCCTTACGACCTAATGTTGCATATGAATCAATTGCGGCTGATACAGTTCCCGGCAAAATGCCATTTGAATATGAAATGCGATTTTTTGATGGTGCACCATATGACGTGGATGTCAGGGAGCTTGTACCTGAATATGGAATTGCTGTACTATTTCTAACTTTAACACTACCATTCAATTCCGTTTCATAGTATTTTCGTGGTGATCTTGTATCAATTGTTGAATATCTGTTTGTGCGATGATCTGGCAATAAATTGGTCGTATGTGATTTTGTGTATTCAGGTTGTGTGCGGGTTTTGGAAGTAGAACGAGGTGCAATTGATGTTTCACGTTCACGATAATAGTCACGAGCTGCTGGTCCAACTATTGTACTAACACGACGTGGTTTCTTCTCATTGAACCGAGGAAAGAAACTGCGTCTTCGTATACGATCAAGAACATTTTCAGGATTTGGATCATCATTACTAAATGATGTACTACCAATATAATTTGAATATCGTGCGAGGCGTGATAAAGAAGGTGATGAGGAAATAATTGGATGTGACGAGACATCATCTGAACATGTTGATGACCAATCATCATAACACGTGTCCTGTTCATTGTTTGAAGAGTGTCCTGGACTTCGAAGGTTGTCTGTCGAAAAATTGGCAATGTTCTCGTATGAAGGTGTTTGTAAAACTTGATCATTTTGATACCCCTTTGTTGGGTGATTAGATAATGGCTTGACTTTTGTAAAATCAAGGACAAGTCCTTTTCGATTATTTGCTCTGCGTTCTCTTTCCTCTGTTGTCAATGTTTCAGCTTCATGTCGTTTTGATATTGTGGCAGCTTCTTGTTCACAATCAGGACATGTATATTTAATAGGAACTTTACCATTATTGACATTATTACTGGAATCTGTTGAAGTTTCAACCAATGACTCAGAATTTGAACTTGAACTAGGTTTCTTAATTTTGCTTACAAACGATTTTGGGCGCTCTTTACTAGACGATTGACCCATGGATGATATGTAACTTGTTGATTTTGTGGCTTTGGGTCCTTTTGTATCTTTTTCAATTTTCTTAAAAAGTCCAAGGACACGATTGACACTCGCTTTATTAAATGTATCTGGCATTTCTTCCACACTTACAGCTCTCTTAATCAATCCAGATTCAGTCAATGTTCCACATTCTCGTGGCACGGATCTTTCACGTAAATTGCGAATCATTGAATCAATCTTCGATTTACATTCAGCCTTTGACATTTTGGGTTCTTTTCCGTTACTTGTCATATTTGATGAACTTTTACTTGGTCGAATTTCCTCGTTAATCACTGTTACAACATCGGGTTGTGGCACTGTAATGGGAGAGTTATCAGTTTTAACAGCAGCTTTTTTAGCGACACGATTCGCTTTTGTATTCTCTCGAAATTTCTCGAATTTTTGTTGAATTGAATTCAAAAATCCTTTATTTGATTTCTTTTCAGGCGATTTTTCCCTGTTACCATCTTTTTGTAACAGAACTGAATTTGTCATTGTGGCTATTGGAGTTGCTTCTCTTTCAGTTCTAGGCTCAATAACAATATTTTTTTCTTCGGATGTGGATTTACTGCTCGTTTCAGATTTCGTTGATTTTTTAACTACTCTCACTTTTTTGACAGGTTTCAGATTTTCACTTGAAATTCCATTTTCAGTCTCAACAGGCTCTTTTTTCACTTTTTTCTTGACAACAATTTTTTGAGTCACAGAAACATCATCAATTTTAGCAACCGATGCTTGTTTCAGGATTTCTTTGGGTGGTGTCATTTTGGTGTTGCTGAAACTTTTAGGTCGCGTTAGACTGACAGTTGCAACACAGTCATGTACAATGGATTCTTTTTTTGTTCCATTCACACATGGGTCAATTATACGCGAATCGAGAATTTCATCAGATGACTTCTGTTTTTTTACTTTAATTGCTTGTGGTTCTTTGCTGGGATATGATTTTGGCCTTACAAGTTTCGATTCTTTTTTATTGTTATTTGCAGTCTTTATTTTCTCCGAGTCCTCAACTATCTGTAAAACTTCATTTGAATGGTGATTTTCATCTTTTAATTTTGATTTGCTTTTCTTCACCACAACTTTGGTTGTTTCTTCTTCAACATTTACCACTTGTTTCGGAGCACTTGATTCTCGTGACATTGATTCTCTTTGATTATCTAAACTCCGTTCTTCGCTACTTCCTTTAATTTTCTGCTTATGAATCATCGTGTAATTGTGTAAATCATCAAGAATCCTGTCTGTTAGCTTGATTGGATTGTTTTCACCGCCTTCGAATAACGGACATGTTTCACGTGACACACTCCGACGACGTCTGATCTGATTTTCCAAATTCTCAATGTTACTATCGACTGAATTGAGTAAATGCCGAAGATGTTCCTTTTCATTTGGATGTGTTGCGGTTTCTTTGAGTTTCTCATCAATTTTTGGTGTACTTTCACGATCACGCTGCTTTTGATAGCCATTTGTATTGATTGAATCTAGTCCACGATCGCGACTTCTCTCACGAATTTCACGCAATACACGTTGCGTTTCCTTTTCACGTTCTTTCTTCTCACGTACAAATGCACTCTCCTCTTTTGGTGTATCAAAGAAGTCAGGACGTAAAAATCTTGAAATACGTCTTTGTGAATTACGTCTACGAAGTGTGTTTTCTGCCGAAATTGGTGGTGGTGAGAAACATCCACTTGGGGGTCGTCCATAATATTCCTTTGTCGGACTCAAGCATGAATTTCGTGTTGACTCGTAATAACTTGGAGGCGAAATTGATTTCTCAAATTCACTGTTACGACTTCTCTCATACTCATAACTTGAACTTTCACTGGAATACGGTGAATATTTTCCATGATTTTTCGATGCAGTGTATGGATATTTGAAGGATTTGTTTGCATAATCACTGGGTGGTGAAATGATATCACGTGAAACACTTGAAGCACGTGATTCACGTGATGTTATTATCGTATCTGGTGTCTCGTATCGTGTTCGACTAACACTTCTACGATAAAC
Source organism: Culicoides sonorensis (assembly GCA_900002565.1). Lineage (NCBI taxonomy): Eukaryota > Metazoa > Arthropoda > Insecta > Diptera > Ceratopogonidae > Culicoides > Culicoides sonorensis. The sequence continues at coordinate 735,277 of LN483396.1, forward strand.
TGGTTGTGTGTAAGTTACTGGTGGTGGGATATCGTTTGTCGGTGTGATACTATCACGATCACTTCTGGAATCGAGTTTTGTTGGATTGGCATTACGATCATATGAGGCCGTACTGTGAGTTCGACGATACACTTTTGGCTCACTTGAACCACTTTCTGTGTTATTATTCAACATGGAAAGTGTTCGGGATAATTTTTTGGCTTGTGTCGGTGGTAATTGAGCTAAAAGCTGATCTTGCACTTTCTTTGATAACGTTGGTGTGATACTCGACAATGTTTCGAGGTCTTTCTTTGATAGACGTAGACGAGACAAATCAAGATCACCCAAATCTAAAATCTCATCAGGATCACTAAAAATATCCTGTGGATTATTATTGTCATCGGGATTTGTATTTTCAGCATCATCATGATTTATGCCATTTCCATTACAATTACTATAATCACAGCTATTGTTATTATTTTGATGATTATTGCTATTTGATTTGACTGAACTGCTCTTAGTCCCACTCGAAATCTTCGATTTTGATTTGATTTTTGTTCCTAAAACAATCATAATTAAAACTTTTAATCTCATTACCCGATTTCCGTATTAATCAAAAAAAAAAAATTAAATTAAAAATGTGTTTTTTTTTTATGTAAAGTGTCGTGTAAAAATCTGAATTTAATAGGAAATTGTGTTAATACAAAAAAAAGAAATTAACGGTTAAATTTAAACACGTGGTAAATTAATATTCAAGAAAAAAATAAATTTCATGCAATTTCTTACCTCTTTCGATTAATTTGAATGCCATTTCAAGTAATTTCATGCAAATGACTCACCTTTAATTGACTTTCTGGGCGACTCAAATTTTGTTAGAAAATACTTAAAATATCGCATTCATCAAATTTTTATTTGTAAAGCAATATATTAAATTAAATCATTAAATTTCCTTTGAAATTGAAATAATTTATTACTTACTCATTTAAAATTTCCCATTCATTAATAATTTTTTCATGCATTCACATATTTTTTGTATGATTTGAATTTTATTTTTATATTTATTTATTTTTACAACAACAACAACAAAAAAAGTTAAAATTATACACCAATCTTATAGTTTCATATTTTCATCATAATTTGTTATTTAAATTATTCTTCGTTTGATTCTCTTAGTATTGTGTGAGTGATTGTTGTTGGTGATTTCTGTGACAAAGTTTTACGAAGTTCCACTGATTTACCAAAATGCATTTTATTTTATATGTTTTATTGTTTTTTATTTTTCGTTTCATGAAATTAAAAAAAATTGAAGAAGAGAAAATAGGGAAATAAAATAGTTTTAATAAAATTTTCTTATAATAATAAAAAAAAAAATATTATTATTGTTATCATAATTTATTTTCTACTTTCTAGCAAAATGTTTACTTTGGTGCACAACAAAAGAAGCAACTTTGAAAATGTTTTCTTGAAAGAAGACGAACAAGCAGTGATTGTGATACAACAACAACAAAAAATATATATAATTACGTTTTATGCACTCATAGAAAAAGAACGGTAAATCAGTTGAAAACTTCTGAAAAATAAAATGAAATTTTCTCTTCTTCTTCTTCTTATTTCTTGGTTGAAGGATTCACAGCGATTGCAGTTTAATAAGAGTAATATCTAACTTTTTAAATTGTTAATACAAATAATTTTAATGAAAAAAAAATAATATTTACCGTTCTCTTACCTTTGATTTGCCTTTAAAATTGTAAATCAATACAAAGCTTATTTAAAAAAAAGTATTGCAGCTCCACATATAGACAGCACATGATTACATTAAATTAAGGCACGCTGAGTTATTGGAGCAGTATTTAAATGATGAGCATGAATTGGAGGATTTTGAGAATATAATAATAATACAAAGATTTGTAAAAGAGCAAAAATAATTGAAAAATACCAGGCGTTTTCATTTTAAGTAGATTTAACTGAGTTATTTCCCAAAACCTTGCTATTCAAGCTAAAAATATTTGTTGATTTAGAATATTAACGATTTTTGACTATTTTTAGCTCAATTGAAAGGAGGTTTGACAGAAGTTTGACAAGCTTCTTGATGCAAAATTAAACATTTTACCCACTGAAATTGGTTTTAAGAAGTCAATACAGGATATTTATACTCTGGATAACGAACCAACCATCTCAGTAAGACTGACAATGCTGCATTCACAGATTTAATGATGGACGACTTTAGGATTTTGTAAGTTCCAGCGTCTAGCTCTGAAATTCGTCTAGCTTAGAAATTCGTCAAGCTTCGAAATTCGTCTAGTTTCGAAATTTGTCTAGCTCTGAAATTTGTCTAGCTTTGAAATTTGTTTAGCTTCGAAATTTGTCTAGCTCTGAAATTCGTCTAGCTTCGAAACTCGTCTAGCTTCGAAACTCGTCTAGCTTCGAAATTCGTCTAGCTTCGAAATTCGTCTAGCTCCGAAATTTGTCTAGCTCCGTAATTTGTCTAGCTTTGAAATTTGTCTAGCTTCGAAATTTGTCTAGCTTCGAAATTTGTCTAGCTCCGTAATTTGTCTAGCTTTGAAATTAGTCTAGCTTCGAAACTCGTCTAGCTTCGAAACTCGTCTAGCTTCGAAATTCGTCTAGCTTCGAAATTCGTCTAGCTCCGAAATTTGTCTAGCTTCGAAATTCGTCTAGCTCCGAAATTTGTCTAGCTTCGAAATTCGTCTAGCTCTGACATTCGTCTAACTTCGCCATTCGTTTAGCTTCGAAATTTGTCTAGTTCAAAAATTCGGCTAGCTTCGAAATTCGTCTAGCTCCGAAATTTGTCCAACTTCGCAATTCATCTAGCTTCGAAATTCGTCTAGCTCCGAAATTTGTCTAGCTCCGTAATTTGTCTAGCTTTGAAATTTGTCTAGCTTCGAAATTTGTCTAGCTCCGTAATTTGTCTAGCTTTGAAATTAGTCTAGCTTCGAAACTCGTCTAGCTTCGAAACTCGTCTAGCTTCGAAATTCGTCTAGCTTCGAAATTCGTCTAGCTCCGAAATTTTCCAAGGAAGGTCAAGAGATCATTCAAGCTTCCATTGAGGCTGGTAAGGCCGTTGATAACTTCAGTAAAAAAAATATTTCTCATATTCAACCAATAACAGCTCATAATTTAAATACTTTCTCACAAGTATTAAAACGAAAAAAAAATTAATTAAAAAAAAGAGGTGATTCCAAGATGCAAAAAAAAATTTAACAGAACACACAAGTGTCTGATATTGATTTATATTAGTAGCCAATATTATTAATTGAAGGTTTAATTTAAAAAAAAATAAATATTGCGATACAATTTATGTGTTTGCTTATTTTTATATTTAAAAAAACAAAAAAAAAGTACTATCATGGTTAACAGAAATTAAGAATAAAAACAAAATTGTAATTTAACACAAAAATATAAATAAATAAAAAATAGTAATATTAAAAATAACAGTGAAAAAATTTATCTGTGTGTGTGTGTGCGAAAAAATAATAAAATTAAGGAAAAAAAAAATTAATTTTAAAAAATTTTCACTTAAAATTTCATTTTCAAACAAACACTAAACAAATATTTCGGATTGAAATCAACTCTTTTTTTTTTTAATTAATTAATATCGTAATTTGTTTTTCATTTCAAAATTATAATAAAAAACAAAAAATTTAATACAAAAAATTTTATGACCGATATATTATGATAAAAAAAATTAAAATAATAATAGTAATAATCATTGGAATGTTTATCAAAAAAAAAATAACAATAATAAAATAAAATAAAACAAGAGTAAATTGGATTTTAAGCTTTATTCTGAATAAATATATAAATAAATGTATAAAGTTTCAAATCAATCCCAAACATCTATTTAATGTTTATTTTAATAATAATAATTTATAATTTTTTTTTAAGTTTCATTTCATAGTAATAAATATTTAAAAGAACAACATCAACTATTATTATTTTATTATTAATACAAAATAAATAAATATTTATATGCTTGCTATCATGGTCACTAAGGTAAATTATTAAATATTTATGATTGCAACACATTATTTTGACAAAAAAAAAACTTATAATTTTAAACAACATTCATTATTATTATTATTATTATGATTAAATTTAATTTAATTGTTTTATAAAATAATAATAATAAAATTTGAAAAAAAATATTTTAAAAAAAAACAGGGATTGTGTATCGTAAAAATTATCATATTTCTTTTATAAAATAAATTGGAAAGAACGATAGAAAGAAGTCAAACTGATGAGAGTAATAAAGATATGTTTTATGATGTACTAGTTACTGGCCCTTGAATATTGTCCCTGATTTTAAATTTATTTATTTGGACTTACATTAAAAAAATGAGAAATTCTAATCACTGGTGGCTTAGAAAAGTGCATTTTTTTGGGACTCATTTCAGTTTTATTTCAAAAATTTTCAAAATTGCAGAATTTTTAAAAAAATTTCCTTCTTTGAAAATTCTGCCATTAAGAAAATTTTTGAAAAATTCTGCCAATTAGAAATTTTTTTAAAAATTCTGCCATTTTGAAATTTTTTAAAAAATTCTGTGATTTAGAAAATTTTTTAAAAATTCAGAAAATTTTTGAAAAATTGAAAAAAAATTAAATCAAACCGTTTCCAATCAATGAGCCCAACTTTTTAGCTTCATTCATTCTTATGAGTTTCTTTATCCAATAAAAAACCCGACCTGGATCCGATAGACCATTCCGGAGTTACGGAAAATTTTTGAAAAAAACTGCTACTTTAGAATTTTTTTGAAAAATTGACCATTTTGAAATTTTTTGAAAAAAAACCTAATTAAATTTGGAAAAGTTTGCTATTTAATTTTTTTTTAAAAAACGACTCTTTTGTAATATTCAGCGACCAAAAAGAATTTTCATATTCGTCCATTTGAAAATATTTAAAAAAAACCATCGCGGAAAAATTTGCCATATTAGAAAAATCAGCCATTTAGAAATTGGCCTTTTTAAAAAGAAATCTGCTAGAAAATTTTTTGAATTGCAAAATTTATAATTTTTCAATCAAAATGTTCATGTTCAAAAAGTTGTTGAAATTCAGGGAAACAATTTTAAAGGTCAGCAACTAGTACATAAAAAATATTCAATTATTTTTTTTGGATGTTAAAATAAAAATCCAGTATTTTTTCAATGAAATCAATGAAGTTGAACGTGGATAATAATAATAATAAAGTGATATTTTTTGTTTTTAAAATAATCTGCGGTATTCACCTCTTGGAAGGGTTGTTGCTCCTGAACGTGAAAACATTTGATCAATATCGTTCTGGAAATCACGTGAAAGTGTTGAGCGCCATGGATGACCTCCACTATTGTTGTTCAAACGACTGTAAAAAAATTAATTATATTTATTAAATTTTTATCATATTTTGTAATGAAATTTTAATTTTAATTAAAGTCAGCATGCATTCAAATTCATTAAAAACTGCAGTAATTATCCTTGGATGATGAAAAGCAACAAAAGTAAAATACTTTTAAAAAAATTTGAGGAAAATTTTCCCTAGAAGTCAAATATTTACAAATAAATGTTCTATGGAACCAAGTTCTACTGTAAAATAATTTTAGTGTAAAACTTTTTTTGTTTTTTAATACTTACGTTCGTTTTTTGGTTTCAGTCACAGTCTCTGTTGAATAGGTATATTTAACTTGACTAGGTAGTTGAATACTAATGTTACTTTTATTGTTATTTGCATGAGTTGTTATGGTTATGTTAGTAGGAATTTTTAATCTGTTCCAAAAATAATAAAAAGAATTCAATTTCACAAAAATACAAAAAAAAAAAAATTAAAAAAAAAATGGAAAACCAGGAATGAGCGAAATTTTCAAACATTCTGAATTGAAATGAGATTAAAAAACTTTTTAATGAGTGTAAGATAAAATTAAATGTAAAATGTTCAAACACCATAATCATATGAATGGGGTAAGGTAAAATTGAATGATGATCATAATTAAAATGTAAACTTAACCAATCAAAGCACAACTTTTCTTTTTTAATTAAATGTTAAATTTTTTTTACCTTCCAAATGGCTCGTTGTTCCAGAATGGGCTTCGAGTTTGTCGCATATTGTCGAATAGCCTTGAACTTGGGAAAGATGTAGTGAAATCATTGTTTGCATTGACACGTTGAGTGAGGGCTTTGACCTGGTAAATTAAAAAAATTAAGGCTTGACTTTTAATGAGGGATTCATGGAATTTACTCTTGAAAGGAGAGTTGAGAACAAATTTTCAGCAGTTAATATTTCAAATGCATCCTCGTCATCTTCATCTCCAGAACTGCCAGAATCGTTTGGTTCCTGAGCTGCAGTTGAAGGGCGCTTCGAAGGACGGCTACTTCTATTAAATTGAAAATAAATTGAATATTAATTGTAATAAATTTAAATTTAACATAAAACTGTCTTACCTTAATCGATGCATTGTATGGAAGCGAGGTTCTTCAGTATCCGATTCCCGTCCAAGTGAAGTATGGCGTTTGAGATTTTGGAAGCTAGAGAGTGGATCATCATCATCATTAAATAGGGATCTGTTGTAACACATAGGGAAAGAAAAACAGGATTTTGTCTCAAATTAAGGGTAAAAACACAAAAAATTTTGTACATGAATTGGGATCAACACATAAATTTTATGCAAAAAACTCACCCTAACTTTCTTGGTCGTCCCAAGCGTTTACTTGCAAAACTACTAGCACTATTTGTAGTTGCAGTCGATTCTGATTGTTCTAATCCATCTCCAACTCTTGGAGTGACAACGCCACCACCCTCAACGGCAATTGGGATAATAAATTCTCTAGGACTCTTTTTGATTGGTTGTTGAGTCGAACTGGCACTTGCACTTGTATTCAATGTCTGGGAAATTGTTGTATCTGAGTCATTTGATTCATTTGTAGATTGTCGTGATAAAACACTGCCGGTATTTTGATAAGTGGAACCACCAGAAATTTGACGCTGATATGAGGGTGGTTTTTGAATTGGCACAACATGTTCCTTTTGTGGATCAACAGAGCTCGAACGATTCTGTAACACAACACTTGCAGTAAATGTAGGCGCAGAATCGCGAATTGGTGCAGTTTGAATGTTTTGCACTGGTGATGAAATTTCTGAATTGAAACGCATTGTATTGGAGACAGGATCCACTTGCTATGAACAGAAAATCAAGTAAATTAAATGAATTTAATGAATAAAATCAAAAAATTTACCTTTGTTTTAACATCCAATGAAATTTCAGTTTTAGCTGGCTTTCTTCGAGGTAAAGTGGCTGATTTCAGTGTAATTTCAGCTCGTGATGTCTTTGTGTTGCCATCATCGATTCCAGCTAATAATTTTTGATTATGAAAAAAATAAAATTATTTAATGAAATAAAAATTAAATAAATTGAAGGAGTCGTTAACATAATTTCTGTATTACAACAATAAATAGTACGACAGAACATGCAACGATAGCATTTTTTAATTGAGTTTCAAACATTTAATAGGAAAATTATGAGAAGAAATAGCAAATAGTAAGACAATAGGCAAAGAAAAAAGCTTTTTAATGTCGCATAAAACTTTTTAGTTTTAAAAAAGTTTTTTTTTCTATGTAAACGAGTCAAGCGATACATTTTAAAATAAAAAAAATTATAATAAAAGTTTGCGTTAATTGAACTTTGCATTGCAATAAATCAGTGAGCTCTGAAATTCGAGTTTGATTAATATTTTTTAGCACATTTCACTGATTAAATGTAACAGGAAATGCACTAAAAAAAATTTCAAATCACTCTTGAACTCACGCACGATTGAAAGTTAGTACAGAAGAGTTCAGATCTGAACTGTTCATAAATCTATTGAAATAATAAATAAACAGAAATCCAAAAATAAAATTGTATACGCTACCAAAAATTTCTGTAAAAATAATGTTTTAATATTCAAATCAGTAAGTTATTTTATTATATTTATTTACAGATTGATTATTAATAATTTAATTGTAAAGAAAAAGAAGGCACATGGTGAAAAATGATTGATATTACCAAAAGATAGTTTCACTTTAATTTTATTTTTTATGGATTTTTTTTTTGTGTTTAGGAACAGACGTTAACAAAAAAAAAATTATATAAATAAAGAAAAATAAATAAAAAAGGGAAGTTGATTCTGTTAGCAATTTTTTTTTTCAAATATGGAAAAATAAGGGATCAGGACACAATTGGACAGATAATTAAATTTCCTTACCTTTACTCGAGTTGTATGATGGTGGATGTTCAAGTTGGGTTGTTGGCGTGCTATTTGCACTGCTATTCGTTGAATTATCACCCAATCTAACTGGCTTTGAGTAGCCAGTTGCCAAATTGCCACTTGGAGTACGTCCATTGGACCCAAATGGCATTGGAGGCCTACGAATAGCCGATGTTGAACTACCGCCACCTAATCGTGGAATTGCATTACTTATAATTTCACGAGCATTTTTCAATTTTCTCTCACGTTCACTTAGTCCATCACCTGACCCTGATGATTTTGTTGTTGTTGCACTGCCATTATTGACACTCTCCTGTTGAACTGGAACACTTTGTTGTTTGGCTGCAATCAATTCCTTTTCAGAATCACTTCGTTCCTTCTTCAGTAATGCAATGGAATTTTCCATGGATTTCCGAGCATCTTCTAGCGAAAAACTGCCAACTGATGACTTTGAATCACTTTCTTTTACACTTTGTGCTTTATTTGTGGAAACGACTGGTTGTTTGTTATCTTCTACGGATGTTTCTTGATTCACAACTGGATCTTCTTGACTATTTTGTCGACTAGAACTTTCACTATTTCTTTGTTTGCGTTCCATCGGACCAACTGTCGATGCTGTAATTGAAGCTTTGCGTTCAAATTCTTTCTTAAAACTACCAACACTAACACCAGGTATCACAAATTTCTTGTATTTTTCATTGTTTTGATTGTTCATACTCTGAAATTTCTCTGCTGTTTCAAGGATACGTGATTTTCGACGGTCACCTGCTTTAATGGCCGATTCATCTGGAAGACTATTTTTGCGTTCAACTGTGGCTTTTTTATTTGAACTAGTTGAATCTTTTGTGGCATCGGTTGCTTTATCGATCGTTCCCGAGAGATCCACTGTTTTACCTTTATTGAATGTTTTTCTCACAGTTTTCTTCTCAATTGTAGGCGCATCAGCTTTAGGAGCTGGAGATTCCTTCTTTTCTTCAACTTTAGGTGTTGATTCTTTTTTACTAATTTGAGGAACTTTTTCTTTTTCTTGTTTCTCAGCAGGTTTAGAGACCGATGCATTTAATAGCTCATCACACATTGAATTAATTTTTGCTAGATCTTTGCTGATTTCTTCTTGTGTTGGCTCTTTTTCTGGTTCACTGGGTTTTTGTTCCACAATTGGAGATTCTTTTGGACTTTCTTCAACATCCATCGTTTCCGGAATTGGTGCTTCAGAAGGTTTGTCCTTCTTACGTGCGGCTCCTGTTGCATTTTCCACAGACATTGTTGGTTCAAGTTTTCGTTTTGGTTGTGCCTAGATTTAAAATTAGTGTTCATTGCAAAACGACATACAAACATAAAATGACTTTTCTTTTAACTTACCGGACTCTCTTGTGGTGTAATTGTCCTTGTTGGAGACGGCATTAAAGCAGCTTCACCTCCATGTTGCACCATATCAATAATTCTCCGTTCGGCTTCGGTTCCCCCAATATCTATCACTGATCCAACTGAATGTGACTTTTGAAGTCTATCACCTGCTGTACTTTGTTCTGGTTCCATTGCTGACACCACTAGTTGATCTGCTGTCACAGATGGAGGTGCTAATGATAATAAAACGTCAAGTCGTACAGGTGTTTGATTGGCTAGCTCTTCAGCAAGAGTGAGACATGATTCGTTGTATGTTTCATTTACCCACCAATGATTACAAATTGACTCGATATTGGCACGTCTTTTTGGACACACAGTCAACATTTCACGTATTAATGGTGAGGCACGTGATGGTTTCTTAGGCTCAAAATAATCACCCATACTAATTTGTTTGACAAGACGCTTAAAATTGGCACCATCAAATGGCATTGCACCATAAACGAGTGTGTAAAGGAGAACTCCCAAGGACCAACAGTCAACTTCAGGTCCAAGATATGGTGTGCCTTTGACAATTTCGGGAGATGCGTATAAAGGTGATCCACAAAATGTGGCCAACAGTCTTTGTTCATCAAATACATTCGAGAGACCGAAATCAGCAATCTGAATTGAAATTAAAAAAGTTAAATTAATTCAAAACAAATGTTGATGTAATAATAATAAAGGTCGTTGCACTAAACAACAACAATATTTTTAAATAACTTACTTTTGCATTGCCATGCTCATCTAACAGTATATTTTCTAATTTAAGATCACGATGACATATTTTATGTTTGTGACAATAATAAATTGCTGTTGAAACTTGACGAAAAATTCGACGTGCCTCTTCCTCGGCCAGCACTTTACGTTCAGAGAGATAATCATAGAGTTCACCGCCAGCAGCAAATTCCATTACCAACACCATTTTCTCTCGATTCTCAAATACCTCGTAAATGTGTATGATGTTTGGGTGTTGCACTGAACTCATAATTTGCACCTCACGTCGAATACGTATCAAATCAGCCTCAGTTTCAATTTTACTCTTTTTAATTGTCTTAATTGCTACTTCTTGTCCCGTTTCCTTATTAATACCTAGTTGTACTTTGCCATAAGTACCTTGTCCAAGCTTTTTTATTATATCAAAACGTTGTCTCAACTTTTTCCTATGATTATTCATTTTAACCGTCCCTGTATTTTCAATTCCATGCATTATATTGTCTATGGTAGCGCCAGCAAATTGTGGCTGCACTTGTGAACATGGTGGTTGTTGTTGTTGACTCGAAGTTGCGTCTCCTATCACCATTTTGACTTAATTTTTATTTTTTTTTACTTCCTAATTTGACTAAGTTTCCGTTATTTGAATAAATCTAAAATGAGAAGAAAAAAAATGGTGGAACAAATTAAAATCACGTTTACGCACTAGAAATATTTCAGTCTGAACTGAGATGAAATAAAATGTAAAATTTTATATGTGAGATTTTTAAACACACACACATACACTCTCGTAAGACAAGTCAATGAGAAGATACGTAGGTCGTGGCGATATTTTATTTATTTTTATTTTTTTTTTATTTTAAGATCCAAATAAAAACATATGATTACTCAGAGTTTCTTGAATCATTTTCATTTGAGCAGACAGTGGTGATCATCAGAGCAAACAACACATGAGATGTGAGATGAAATGAGTATGGGACGAGAGTGACCATATATTTTTCATCACTTTCCTTTCATCGATGGCAATGATCTTAATTTTTGACTTAAACTCAATTTGAATTTGGATCTTTCAGTTAAAAATTGCATAAAAAATGTCCTTCCTAGTTCCAATACACACACTTTTTTGTATCGAATTAATAATGAAACATATTTAAATAACTAAATTACGTTGATCATCCACCCACGCATTCGAACCTCCACATATTCATATTCATACAATATATCAATATAGATAAAAAAAAATATGAAACGTCATCAATATATTTTTATTTTTACATCTATTACTCAATTCATTCACTCCTAAAATCAGCACTTTAGACTATGACACTTTGATTTCATATGAATTTAATTTTTTTTTCATTTAGTCAAAATGATTCACTATGATTTTTACCTTTCATATACAATACCATTTAAATGTATGTCAGAATCAAATGATACAAGAAATTTTGTTCTAATATTAAATGATCTCTTAATGTCAAAGCACGTGTGTGTGCTTTTTAAAATTGAATTCTTGATGTTTGTCACATGAAAATTAAATTCTCTTCGACTATTGAAATATTTTTATTATTATTATTATTATTTATATGAATGTTACACTATCTCTTAATAAATAAATACATTCAAATAACTGTCATTTTATCAAATAAGACATGTGAGGAATTTTATTTGAGTTGATTTTGTATTTTGAATTTATTGAATTGTATCATCGTCAATGTGTAAGGAGTTGAAATAATTTTCTTTCAATGTGAAATTTGCTGATGCAATTTTAATATGATTTGATAATTTAATTTACAATTTGATTTGAGGTCAAGAATGGATTTGAGACCTAAATCTTAAAACTAAACTCAAATTGTAAGAAAGACATAAATGAAAATGATAATTTAACTGAATTATTTTTAAAAAGAATGTACTGTAACGTAGATAATTGTAATATACGATGTAACGGAAAAAATTTGAATAAGCATTAAAAACGTAGATAATTTAATAGACGGTCATTTTGAAGTTAATATACGCTGAAATCGTCTATTAAATTATGTACGTTTTTGAATAAAAAATAAAGAAAAATTCATATATTTTCATTTTTAATCACTAAATTCATTTCTAAATATTAGCATTTTAAATGTTTTTCACATAAGTACTTATTTCAAAGCAAAAATAGGTTTGTCAATGTATAAATTTTACTCAAATTTCTAATAAATTTTTGAACTTCTATTTTTCGTCAATAAACGCTAAATTTGAATGTTTTTTTCGTCAATATACGGTTTCTCATTTTCTTTTTTCGTCAATATACGGAAGGTCATCGTATATTAGATTTATCTACTTTACAGTATATAAAAAAAACTGAATATTCATAATTATAAATGAATGTCCCTGACACCATTCAATGCTTTTTAATTAAGATACTGCATTCAATTATCTCCTTTTATGTAAATTTTAATGGTACGTCAATGTAATTACAGTTTTTTTTGTTTATCATAAGCACAAAGAGATGGTGTGATTAAAAAAAATGGAAACGTGATCGTGAACTGGCATACGTGAGTGCATTTCTTTCTATCGAATTCACCATTTTCAATAATTTCATTTAAAAAAAATCAATGAGAAATGCGCTTAAAATCGTTTTTTCTTCAAAAATGAAGAAAATTTTATTTTCTTCGATATCGTTCTGGAAAATTACCACCAATCGCTATTTCATTTAATTTTTCTTCCTTCTGTTTGCATTTGCATTCAATTCAAATTTTGCATAATTTTATTTCAAAATTTTACCTTTGAATGGGGTGGTTTTGATCAACTTATTACAATGTTAACACATAACCGGTGACTAGTCGATTTTTGAACCATTAAATATCAAGTCTAGGGTTGGGCTCAAAATAGTCAAAAGTGAATGTCTTGAGAATCTTAAAATTTAATTCATTTTTAATTCATTCGTAGGCCAATCATTCATTGCTTTATCTCTTATCTCTTACATCAGCAAATTTCATTTTTATGTTTTAATTAATATGCTTGTATAGTCCAGTGGTTGAGCCATTAGCTTAGTGTACTGGATGTCACGGGTACTCGGAGCAGACAGGAAAAAATCAAAATAGTGCTGGAATTGTGATTTTTCTCCAGTTTTGCTATTCGAGAGAGCTATTCACGAGGAGAAGATTGTTGATTGAATTGGCTGAGGTTATTTTAGGCTGCTTGAATCTGTTGGCGTTTCTAGTCATTCTTGTAGGTTGTTGTTCTTAGATGATGGTATTGCAATGTATCTGGTATCTAATAAATTACTGGGTGAAAGAAGCAATGGCTAAATAGTGTTGTGCTTTTATTGGAACGATGTTAAATGAGCTGACTCTCTCGTAGAGTTCATTTGTTGGAAAACGACTCGGCAGATCGAGTGTCGTCTTAAGGGCCTTACATTGTAATTTTCTAAGCCTCTCAATACGGTTTTTCCAGTAGTTCCACAGATCTCATTCATATATCAAACACTTTTATGAATTAAAGAAAAGTAAAGATTGATTGGTGAGCAACATGGCACGAAACCACACTAAGTACAAATAACGATTCACCCGAGTTGACGGTCCATCATTCCAATTTAACATGTCAATTTATTTGATGAATGAAATGCTTTTAATCATAACATTGAAAAAGTATTTACAATATTTCGCTCTCTTTTTTTTATAACAAATTGGTTTTGAATAAAAAGAAACCCACATTTAAAATTAAAGGTAACGTATTACAATGTTGAAATATTAATGAATATTTCGATGTTACCGATAAAAGTTCATTCATAATGCAAATATTTTTAAGTAAAACTTGTGATCAGTGTTGCCAAAAATGAATATCATAAATATTTAAAATCACAGTTTTCCTAATAACATTTTCGAAAAATTCTCATGTGGTTTGAATTGAGCACGAATCAACACCATTTAAATTTGCCAACTGCTGCCCCTGTCCATGTAAAATTTCAATTCATTTCATAAAAATGGCAACACTGGTTATTATCATTTTATCATTACATTTTACTTTCCATAAAAAGATTTTTATTCAATTTTATTTACTTTTCAGCCATATTGATTTTGATCATCAATGAACGTGATGAAAAATGAAATTAAAGATAATGTAAAATGATGCGACTGTTCAAAAAAAAATATCCACATTAACAGATGAATTTCATATTCATTGAACGTGATTTGGATAAAATTAAACTGAAAACCAATTTTTTTTTCACATAAAAAACTTGAAATTTAGTTCATTGATGAGTGTTAAGTCATTAAAATTGTCAATTTGAGCATAAATAATAATGTTTGTCACATATTTACATCAAATTATCACAAAATCATGAATGTATTGAACAAAACAGGGTATGTCTGTGTATGTGTGTGTGTTAAGGTTTTCAATTATAATAATAATAATAATGAATGTTGATTACAAATTCACAATATAATACTCATTAAAATGCAAAACTATTACTTATCATTTATCATCATTTGTCCTTTCTCGTTCTATGTTTGTTTTATGAAAGAAAAGAAAAAGGTGTGTTTTTCAACTTTAAAATAAAATATAACATAATACGATAAAATCTAATATAAAATTCAACTTTTCAGCATAAATTTACTTCTTCATTTCAAAATTTATTTGTTATGAGTCTTTTATTTCTGAAAATTTATACACATAAAAGTACAAGAGAAATTTGTTATTCAAATGAATTTTAAATGAATATGGATTGAGTTGATATCAATTTCATTGAATTGAATTGAAATGAAATGAAATTTTCATGTTTTATTTATTTTTTGATGTATTCTTTGTGATATTTTGTATTTAAAATTTCTCTTTTAATCAGAAAATTACTTAGATTTCATTTTAATGAATTTAAATTAAACAAAGATGGCGTTTTCAAGTTGAATTTTAGTTCAAAATTTTACCGTTGTCTGTTCGTGTCGCTTGAAACAGAAAAAAATACATTATGTTTATTTAATTAAAGTATTGAACAGTTTTAATTAAAGTAAAGTATTTCTTTTTTGTTACAAGTCCTTTATGAGAATCATCAAAGGCAGGACAGTATGAAATAAAACCATGTGTTCAATTCAAATTCAATTCAATCAAATAACAGAAAATCCCAGTGAATGAATCAAAATTTCTTTTCGTACATTTTTATATTTGTGACAGTATTTTTTATTTAATTTAGAATTTTCAATCAAATCTGTGTTTTCATCTTTTATATTATTTAAAATTGGAGATGAATTTTTTGATTGATGCTCGTCACATGACTAAAGTTCTTCCTGGTGAGCAGTTTAAAATAGTGCATTTTAGAGGGACTGCGTTTATTATTGGAAAAAATATCGTTTTGTATTAAAAATTGAAATATGGAAAATTCGTGAATTTGGAATATTTTGAAAATTTCGATCATAACGATTTGCTAAGGCAATGGTAAGATCATTTTTGACCATTTTAAGGCAGTCCAATCCTAGTCAAAATCCAACTCGCTGTAATGGGGTTTTCAAGGGTGAATCCCATGTTGGATAAAAATGAGGACATCAAACTTCAAAGTACGTCGTCATTTTGACATTTCTTCTTAAAGAGCATTAATATACGAAATTCACTAAAACGAATCAAGTTTGATCTAAAAAATGGTATGAGCTTATAAATTATTGAAAAATGAATTTTTACTGCATCCCACTTGAATGCATTTTTGATACAAATTTAATTCATTCATTTTTTACTCTTAAATTTTACCATCATACGATTTCAAATCATAATTGAATTAAAACGTTATTTAAATCATCAATTGCCATTGTTTTAGTTGAATGATTTCAAATGAATTCGTTTAAAAACATTTTTTGATTTAATCCTTTTTTTTAAATAAAAAATATTTTAGGAAACTTTAGCCATTGAATATTTTATGCATGTTATGTGGTAAGCGTTAAAATTGAAGATGACAAAACTAAAATTTTATGTCAATTCTCCTGTAAAATTTTTAAAAGAAACTCAAAATTTTCATCGAAACACAAAGAACGAATCCTAAAAGAAAGTTTTTGTTAAAGCGCCATCTATCGGTTGCCAAAAACGAAACGCTCTCAATACCATACATTTAAAATTAAATGCATTTCACACACACTGTATGTTAAACATTCAATAAACTAAAATAATAATAATAAATTGATCTAATTGAGTTTTATTTGAATTTCAGTTCAGCTGTTCAAATTATTTGTCTCCGACATACATTTAAAAGTTTGTATGTACAATAAAACATGAATGACGACAACGATAAGTTTAAACAAAAATATTTAAATACATAAATAAATTTAAATTTTATGGTCACATCGTGTCATATTTTAAAACTGAGAATGCATATTTGTGATACTGATTTGATCCGGTTTTGACAGTATTTTGAGCACTGAATGTCAAAAAAATTCAAAAATTTGAATGCAAAAATTGAATTGAAAATGTTTAGCTGTAATTTTTAACGAACAGTGTCATACATCTAAATATGACAACGTTTTGATGTGATTTTGCTGCAAATTCAAGATAAAATATTTATGTATAAAATGTGTATTTTAAATTCAATGCAAAAACAGAGATAAATCTGAAACATTTTCGTTTTTTTTTTTGGACATCATGCCATAATAATTATTGTGATGGAAATATTTTATATTAAATTATGTTTTTATTGACTGAATATTTGTGTGTGTGTGTGTGTGTGTGTGTGTAAATACCTCATAATAATAAAAAAAATCAATAAAATACATAAAATTTCTGCTTGTTTTGGGATTATTATGAGTTGTCTATACACTTTTTGCATGTCATTTGTTAATATCAATAAAAATCTAAACAATTTCGGTAAAAAATATTTCAAATTTCTTTCTTTATTCGTTTCATTGCCCAAAATTGAATGTATGTGTAACGTAAAGGAGAGAAATGGAAGGTTTATTGACCAATAAATTTCATTTTATGTTCAATAAGTTCAATTTCTTCATAGAATATATTTTATGGGAAGATTATTACGATCATAATGAATAATCATGAAAAAAAAGGCTTCAATGAAATCAAAGTCCATTAAAGGCCTATTCAGATTAAAGTCACAATTACCTTAAAGCAAAATTAACGTAATTGAAATTCTTTTATCACTTTAATACTTGTATTTAGGTCATGGAAGATGTGCATGACATGCATTTTTTTTCCTTCTCACTTGAACCCTGACATTCACAAACATATTTTTCCCCACATTTTAATGAAAAATAACAACAATTTTTGCAAAAATATTCAAAATGCAGGAAAAATTTAATAAAAAAAAAAATATTGCATGCACATAATTTTTCACATCACACACATAAATTTCATGTCCTATTCTAACACTATAAAAATATAAACATGTATGTTATTTTTCTTTCTATATCTTGATACACACAACAACACTTCAAAAAAAACACAGGAAATACATAGAGAAAAATATAAAATGAAATGAAATCAGATGCTTACTTTGCTTATCATTGTATAAATTCACATATCACACATAGAAGTTGCAAACGAAGATTAACGTTCTTTGTTGGATTCATCACAGCAGATTTAAAAGTTTTATTTTTATTTTGAAATTCGAAGCGTGATACAAATAAGATAAATAATGGATAAAAAAAGTAAATTCATAGAGGTGGAAAGGAAAATTTCATTTTGTATGCATTTTGCATTTCAATGTATCAAAAGCAGGAAAAAAGGAAGTTTATATTTTTTTTTTATTTTTGAACAGAAAAATCATACAATTTTTGGATGATAGAATTTGAATATGTTTATCTTCAGTGTACTGTACAATGTACAGGATTATAAGAGATGAAATTGTTATTATTCATGTTATTTTGAAAACTGATTCTATTGAATCAGAATCTTATCAATTTTTGGAAAAAACTGGAATTTTTCAAATTTTCCAAGGATTACAAGTGGATTACATAAAGCCCAAAATATAAAGCGCTTCACTTGATCTTGGAATATGCGTTCAATTCCTGGCTAGTACGCTATCATAACAATTTCAATGCTTTGACTAACAAGCCCCTGTTGAATGAAAGTCTTTTAATTGACTTTGAATAATAAAATGCTTATCTGCAATGCATTATCCCAATTCGCAAAGAGAATTCATCCTAATACCTATTTTTACGCAAAAGTCATCGTAACCCGTTAAATTTCATTTCATTTAACACCACTTCCAAATAAAAAATCCCATAACTCAATTTTTTTTTGTTAAATGATAACCCCTTGTATTTCCCATTCAAACGACAACATACCCTTTAACAAACACTTTTATTCACAACAGGATATTAAAAAATGCTACAATGCCACTTAATGCACAATGAAAATGTAAAACACCATTTTTTTGTCTGTGTTTATGTTTTTTTGTTTTCAGGAATATGAAAATTGGTCATTGTTTTGAGTTTAATTGCCTTCCTTTCATACACTATTTGAAAAAAAAAATAATTGTAATCACTTTTTTCAAAGAAATAATTGACTAGGCGTCACCATTAAAATACTTTTATTCAGTTTGTAAACATAAAAATATAAATGTTTTAAAAAAGACCAGCCGTTTCCACTTAATCATAGTAAAATTACTTTCTAAAATCTGATAAAAAACGTAAAATTAATTATCACGTCATTTAATTATTTCATGAGCTTAAATTCTTAATTGAGTGAAAAACGTGCAAACAAAAAGGAAACTAGCAAGATTTTCATTTAAAAGTAAATTTTAGTTTTAAATTACAATTTTCCTTTTACAGTTTACAAGGTAAAAGGAGAAAATACAAAAAATGTAAAGTGGAAAAATTTTCAATTTAGTTTTTAAATGAGTCGAAATAAATTGGATCAAGGATGTTAATTAAGTGTGAAACGACAACCATCTTTAGCTGTTTTAAATTGAAATTTTGATTAACTTTTGCATTGAAGTCCCTTCAAATCATCTTTAATAAAAAAAAAATTGTAAAAATTGTAATCAAATAAATGAAATAGTTTTAAGAATCAAAAAAAAAAAAAAAAATCTAATATTCACATGTATAGAAAAAAAAATCATTTATATAAACATCAGAAACACATGCTACCATTGAATCAAAACATTTATTTTATGTGATGATGATGATGATGCAGTGAAAACACGACATTTGATTTATTTTTCTAAAAATTTAAATTTAGTTACGCCTTTGCTGGTACATGTAACGATGTGTTAACATCACAATATATAGGAAGCTAAATAAAAACACTGCTAAATACAATCAATACAGGAAAATACTCTTATTTTAAACTAAATTTTTTTTTTGTTTTTATTTTTTTTTCAATTTTTAATGAAATTCAAGCGAAGGCGTTAACGTATTTCGTTATTATGGCATGTGTTCAATATTTTTTTTGTATTGTTTTTATTTTAGTTTAGTTTGAGCTTTAATCAATTTGTCTCAAAAAATTCTTCGTGATACATTGTAGTGAAAATGACATTAGTTGTTTTAATCAATAGTTCAATGTAAAGAAATTTAATGATTTTTTTATGGGTTGAAAGAATTCTGATAGTGGGGTCAATAATCTACAAAAAAATAAAATGTTTTATAAAAAAAACAGGAAATTAACCAGACGTTTCCATTTCAATTAAAAAAAAGGTTGATTTTAATGAATTTATTAATTACTGTGAGGTTGCACAAATATTTTTTACTGTTTTTCATGTTGATTTAAATTTATTATTCATTGTTTTTTTTTGTGTACGAAATGTTGTAAATTTATCCCGCAATTCCAATCAATTTTTGGATAAACAATCAATTTATTTATTATTTATTTGCTTAAATAATTAATTATGGAGTAAATATCAATCAATTGTACAATTTACCTGTACATTGTGAAACCAGAGGAATTTTTCAATGGAGTGTAGTTCAAAATTGGATCCAGTAAAATTGCAAATGACCCAATTAAGGTGAAAACAATGACCGTGACGAGCCACTTTATCCAGATAGAATTCGGCCAGTTTACCTGATTCGAGCATTTAAAAAAATTCCGCCTTCTCGGAAATTCCACTATTATCCATGGTTTGCAAAAAGATTACGACTTGAAGTTTTCGTGATTTTCTGAAATGTGAAATATTTCTGCCCAAAGTTTGATGGTATCGTGACCAGGAAGTGATTTAAATTTTAATCCAGTTGCAAATTAATTCCCGCATTTAAAGTAATCAATTGAATTGAACCACATTTTCCCCACAGCTCATTTATTGCATCGCTATGCAAATAATTTACTTCAATTTAAAATAATTGTTTGTTTTTATTATCGATAATGATTGTAATAATAAAATTAGCGAAAATTGTAATATGAAAATATAAAATGCTTCATTTCGTGAAAGGTATTTTTTATTATTTTTTATATGAAACATGAAATTGATACTCAATTCAATCAATTTAATTAATTTTATTGAGGCTACAATGAAAAATTGAAGAAAAAAACTTATGGCAATTTCACACTGTTCACGTGTGTCGTGGTTGCAACTGATCGTGTGTGTGTGTGTGAGTGTTAATTAAAATAGTAACCACTTAATCAATGGTCGAATATTGGTCAAAAATGTTTGAATGAGTAAAATGGTTTCAATGGATACGATTAAATGACATTACGCATACCATCATAATCATGTGGTTTGACGGAAAAATGAAATAAATTTTGTCCAAATATATTAAAGATAACTTTTTGTTTGAAATACAGCACTGTTCATTGAAAGCTTTTTCATTTAAAATCGGTAATTAATTCAGAAAAGAAAATTCATTTAGAAAAATTTTCAACTTCACACCATTGAATTGAAAACACATCGTAAAATTGACACGCAAGTGTCTTTAACCTAAATTCAATGAAATACAAATTTTTCATGTGTGTCATTTTTTTCTCAGAATCACTTGTATTTAAATAAAAAAAGGGACACGATCAGTGTAAATAATTTTCTCATTTCTCTTTCACGCCGTACATTAACACTAAGTGGCCATCTATCATTCATTTGTTAAAAAATGTTTGCGTGATGAAATTTTTTCCCAAAAATATACCATGAATAAAAAAGAAGAATGAGTAAAATAAGAATGAAAATAAATAATAAAAAATCACAAGGAAATCACGTCACCTTTTTATTTTTGTTGTTATTTGCTGTGTTGCCTTTGATTGCTAATAATTTTCCGCTTATTATTATTATTATTTGTATTGAATTCCTTGTTCAGCTTGTGCGTAAAATTGTAACGCCAGTGTAAGATCATTAGTATCAATAAAAAATTTAATTGAGGAAATAATAAATTTTTTCTCTTATTATTCTTTAGCGATCATTTCCAGCTAATTCATTGACACAATTTCCATACATTTATTATTATATGAATTTTAAACCAGTGAAAATCTGCTCTAAATTTTTTTGGTACACCATTGAAATTAATTTCTTTTGAATTTTTCTCTTATTATGCTTCTTTCTGTGTATTTGTGTGATTTTATTAAATTTACATATAAATTTAATGGAAATATTTTTTTATTTATATTTTATTATCTCCAAAAAAATATTCTTTAAAACACACTTTCTATTCAATTTATTTAATTTTCAATATGTGTATATAAAAAAAACTCTTGAGTACAAAATGCTTCGATATTGTAGTTGTCTGATATATATTTTTATATGAAATTTTTATATTTATTTTTATTGTATGATCGGTTAAATGTACGTTTATTTACAGAAGACATCACACATGTATGTTATTAAGAAAAAAAAATATTTAAATTTATCTTTAAAAATAGTTGGGTTGGAAAATGCGTGTCTTAACCGAACACCGAATTCATCTGTACTAAATGAATTTTCTTTGAGCACATTTCTTCATGAAAAATGTAGATGAAATTCATCGATAGGTTGTCTGTAATTCGAATGGAAGGTCAGTTTAAATTAAAGGAGATTTGAAATTGCAGCCAGAAAGTGATTTTTGATCGAAAATTTCGATTTTATTAGATAGAGACACAATTTTGCGCTAGTGCTGGAGTTTGGGAAAAAGAAGCGATCGTAGCGCCACCTAAGCAGATTTTTTCTTTCTATTTGATTTTCATAGATTTTGTGCTGAATTTCGCCCTTTCCACTCTTTACAGGTTATACAGTGCAATTATATCAGTGACGATTTGGTCGATTTTCGTCATGAGCAACAGATCTTCGGGCTTCCAAGAAAGAAACTGGAAAGAAAAATCAGGATATAAAACAACGGTTTATGATTTTCAGCCATTTCAAGAGATTAAGGCCAGTTAAGTTAGTAATGCACCATTGTAATGCGTATCAAATGTCCTTGAATGAAAACCCGGACTAAAATAATTTCAGTTAAAGACCAACACTAAAAAGTTTCAAAGTATCAAAATAGGGTCACCCTATTTTCAAACTATTTAAAAAAAGAGTATGTATAAAAATGAGTCTATACCACTCATGATGATGATCATCTTATTTCTATGTAATTTTATTAAGTTTTTCCTAGTCTCTGAGATGAAATAATTTAAGCCGGTGTATATCACACACGTTCATATTGGTCTCAATATACCAACAAAAAAAAAACACTATGTGCTATGAATTTAATTTTATCTCACAAAGAACATTTTTGTGTTTGTGTTTATGTGAGTGTGCCTTTCACTATTTTTCCTGATTTTTTTTTGTAGTATACATTGAAATGAAAATGCAAACCCACTCACTTAAAAGTATGTGAAGAAAATATGTTTATTTCTAATTTTTCACATGATCAACATTCATTTGTATTAGAGAAACACACAAATACCATAGCATGTGGCGTGGCCAAAATATATCGGTTTAGAATACAAATTATTCATAAAAAAAAGAAAAATTTTCTCTTCCTCTCATCAAATATCTACCTTGATAGTATATGAATATTAAATTTTATGAAATACATAATGAATGAGCACACACACACACACTTACCTACACATCCAACAAAAAATGAGAAAAAAATATAAAATTTGTCAAAAAACTGACCAAAACCATAATGAAATGGTCACAAAAACAAAATATCACAACAGTTTGTGGTGTAGTTCAGCTAATAATATTTTACAAGCTGATGGTTTATGTAAAAATAACATCACAACATAACTTTAAGGGCATTTTGACAGGAACACACACACATACATAGACATGAAATTTCTTTTTGTTAATGGCAAAATAACACATGAGTGAGTACATAACATGTGATTTTTTTTGTATTGTAAATTTATGAAAAATCCCGGTGAAATGTGAATTCATCACAAGTTTTAGTAGTTTTGATTAAATTGTAAATTTCAATTACAACTGATGGAGATTGTACGGTTTGATTCTCATTTCGGCCATGACACATTTTTCCGGCTACTTAATTTGAATTAAAGCCTGGATAAAGGCGACAGGATTAAAGCTAAGCTTCAAATGTTAATGATAATGAATATGCAGAATGGTCCAAATTCAATCTCTGAGTGCAGTTTCGATGTTTACACACGAATATTCGGTGAAATGAAAATGAAATGGGTGCGTTGAAATTCAATTGAACATGTGTTTTTTTTTGTAACAAGTACAATAATTCGACAACATCATTTCCTGATTGTTATTGTGTGCATTACTTCACGATCGTAATAATCATCTGATGTGCGTTATGAGAGTGTGTGTGTGTGATTGTTATGTTTATTATATTTTTTTTGTTGTTTTTATTGTTATTTTAAGCATGTACTTATTTTTAATACACTCACTCGTTTTCATCAGACACGTATATAAAATAACATTATATGCAATTGTTTTAAAAGAGTGTGTGTGTGAGTAAAATAAAATAACGTATTCAATTTTCATCGTTGTTATGCTGTTATGTCAATTTTCACACACATTTTCCTACACAAACTTTTTTTTTTTTTATAATAAATTTAAAAAAAAAATAACTTTTCAATGAAACGTGCGTTACATTTACAAATTGTTTAAAATGATATTTTATTACGGTCTTTTTTTTATCAACATGAAAGTGTGCTGTGTACGTTTTTTTTTTGTTTTAGTGTTTTGAATTTCCTTTATGAGATTGTTTTTCTTTTGAAAAAAAGTCTGTTGATGTTTTTTTTTCATGAGATAAAAATTAGTGAATTTGCGTCTAATTTTTATGTAGATTTACGTCATTCAGTGATGAATCAAATTAAATTTGGAATGAAGAAATGTGTTTTTCAACAGGTGATGTGAAGACTGAGAAATTTCGCTAGAATTGGTTATTTAAAAAAAATAAATGTTTTTTGTAAGAAAATACTCATTATTAAAGGTTGCTTTTGATATACATAACTCCGCTCATGACAATCGTGCGTTTTTTAAAAAAAAAAAATCTGAAAATTTTATTTTATCTCGTTTTGAATTCGGGCTTCGAGATTGGATTCCATTCCCTTTTTGGTGAAAATTTGTGTCTTTATCCAACTAACTTTTAAGAGACCGACGTTTTACACAAATTTACCTTTAAAATTTCCTTATTAATCGATTTTGTGCAAATCACGCTCTTTATTACAGGAAAAATTAATCACATCAATGTAAACTGAAAAAGCTCTCGAGATATAACTATATTGCACTGATTTCTATTCAAAAATAATGGAAAATGGCATTTGACCTCAAATTTCAATGTTAAAATAAATTTATTGAATTTATTCCCTTCACATCCTTTAATGTACTTTTAACAACTCCTACAGTAATAAAACATATCGATTTCCTTTTCTCATCCTTTTCACCAAACTTTAACTTAATCATTCCATAAATTAACCCATTCACCGACTTGTCACGTTCCACAAAATTTATTGAACTATAACTCCATTTGAACAACCATTAAAGTAAATTATTAAATGTCTGCAACTCTTAATCCATTTAAAGCTAGACTCCAAATTTATAACTTTGCTTTTCATTCATTCAAATACATAAAAATATTTAAAAAAAATTATATGAAACCATAAATTTAAAGCTCTTTAATATAAGTAAGTACATACCATTTAGTTATGGGATTATGAAAACAGAAAAAAATGAAATGAGAGTAAAAATAATATTATAAAAAATATAATAATGATAATAAAAATATGTTTGTTATTGCCTTTTAATATTTCATTACATACATTTTTTCTGTATTTTATTTCATTTTAAATGAACAATTTTTGGATTTATTTCATTATTTTTTTATTATTATTATTTCATTTTAACATAAACCTAAAATAAATAAAAATGTGAGGTTAAAATCAAAAATAAAATTTGGAAGAAAGTTAAATTGGAATGTAAAACCATGGTAAGATGAACTTGGCGAAGGTAGATGAGCACTTTTATTATTGTTATTTCTGTTTGTAATCGAATAAGTGGAAGAAAAATATTTTTGTTGATAAAAAATGTTTATTTTCTTTCGTTTTCAAGAAAATTTTAAGATAATATTGATATGAAATATTATTGAGTTGAATTTATCGTTTTATTGTATATCGTGATTGCTCAATGAAGTGGATTCCAATTTAACTGTATATATTCTTGTATGATCTTATGATATTTTCCCTTATTTCGTGTTTTTCCCTTCATTCGTTTATCTGACGTTAATTTAACGGTTTTTTGCACTTATAGTTTAAGCGTCGCGTCTGCTAGAGACGAAAACTTAAAATAGTAATAATCAAGTAAACGACCATTTCAGAAAATTCTCCAGTTTTAATACGGTTCTAAAATTCGATTTTCCGATTTGGCACAATTTCACGAAATTCTGTGATTTTCCAAAAAACGAACAATTCTCTGCAGAGTGACCAATTTAGCTAGATCTGGCTCTTTTTTAATTTTTTTGGCTTCCAACATGGTTCAAAAGCCCCTTGGAGCTTTTTTAGCTCTTTCATTACATAATTTTGGCTCTTTTAGCTCTTCGCCTAAAATGTTTTGTTCAATTACATAAAATTTCCTGGATCGAAACTACTTCAACGACGAAATTTTGGGTGTACAAATATCAAGATGCAGCAGGAAATAATTCGTTTGGCAATATGGCGACATTCGTACTTGATCTTTTATCACTGCCCCATTCCAACGCAGATGTTGAATGAATATTTAGTCAAATATGATCAAAAATCGTTTGACTAACCGAATGTCGATTAAAACACTTAAGTCAATTTTGTACATTCGATATGGTTTGAAGATGTGTCAGGTTTGTTGTAATGATTACAAGCTGACTGAAGATATTCTGAGACAAATTGGAACAAATGAGTCATATATGTCAAAGAAAACTAGAGAAGATGAATAACAATTGGATGAAAATATTTTACATTTTTTAACGTAAATTATAGCTTCCAAAAGTTGAATAAAAATTTAAAACTTGAATTAACATGAAAAAAAAATATTTGAACATATTTTAGCTCTCATTTAGCTCTTTTTTGAAGAAAATTTAGCTCCATACAAAAATGAGAGTTGGTCACCCTGATTCTCTGTCGAACCCACGAGAAACGCGATGAAATGCTCTTGGTACCTTAAAAAACAAGGGTAGCTCATCAAAGTCTGATTCAATTCGATGGAATCAGGTGTTTTCCGATGTTTTCGGATTTCCTCTGTTATCGGACACTATCGGCTTTTAGTGAACTACATTTTTTAAAAAATGAGAAAGCAATTATAAAAAATGAAGGAAAACAAAATGGCGTTCTTTAATGACGGCCATTTTGAAATCTTCCTCACTGAGTTCATTTTCAGTTTTTTTTTCACCATCAGCTGTTTAAGTATAGACCTGGTCAAATATCGATGGAATTTATGTTTTTTTTGTACATTTTAAAAAAAAATATTGAGTCACCCTATTTTTTTTTACAAAAACTCATCTCATTATTATACACATTGAATGAAAACGTTTGAAAAGTAAAACCATTAAAATATTAGTCTAAAAATAGACAATCATACAACACTCTTATACGTAAAATCCCTCATTCTTAATGTTGCCCATGTACATTCAAAATTACACTTGATTTGAACTGCACTTTCATTATACACGTCTTACATCCATTTTACATAGAAAATGTATTTAATTGTGTATTTAAATTCTAAGAATCATCCATCTGTTTTACTTTGACTATTTATTGATGTTTTATTTTAATTTTCTCTCTTTCTTTCTTCAAATCATAGTGTATTTTCTTACATTACTTCCTCATATTTTTTTATTTCAATCTTTCTTCACTTTACTATTATCCGTAAAATTGTATACAAAAAATAGAGGCCATTTACACCAAATTAAGACCACGCACATTTTTGAAGTGTAGAACACGCGTTGGATTTTAACTATTCAATTAAATATAGATTTATTTTTGAAAATATTCATACGGGCTTGAACATAAGTGCGTTATCTCTCATCATTTGGATATAAAATCCAATATTTTATCTATCTTGAACGAAAATAATTTTAAATTGATTGCCTCCAATTAATTTCAGTGTAAATTTTCAAGTATCATTCTAAACATAAAATCGACAAAATCCAATATGTATCTAAAATATTTGGCGGTTTATAAAGTTCACAGTAAAACTACATTAAGGTATGACATGAATTTGCATTTATTTTGTTATTTTATACTCGGTTTTAACGTTCCAAAGGTAATTAAAATGAGGTTTTATCTTGTGCATTGAATTTTAGTTTTTTTTTGCTTTGGCATCGTTAAAACAGGAAAATTCAAAAAAAAGTGCTTAAACAGGAAAATGAAGAAATGAGTTTAATGAGGAAATTTTAAAATGAAAATGTTTGAATGCCATTAAAATGGCCGTTATCGTTCCTAAAGTTAATTCCCGTAAGAATATCAGTTTCAAAAATTTGTTTTAAATGTATTCATAATGGCATGGAAAAATGAGAAATTTTTTATTAGACAGGAATATTTTTTTTAATTTGTATGTTTTTTCAAGAGAAATTCTTTTGAATGAGACTGAGGGCGCTTATGCTGTTCGGCTGTGTCCAAAAAATTACCGACTTTTGAAAATGAAGGAATTTTCCCAAATGGCTGACTTCCAAAATCGCATAAAATTCGGGTAAGTTCGGTTTTGCGCGATTTTCTGCGGTTTTTGAAAATTCCATGGTTTTCGCAATTTTGGAAAATTCGGTCATTTTGGAATATTTCGCCATTATGCCTAAGTTCGTTTGTTTGTTGAGACAGACGGACAGCACAATCACGTTAGGGACTCGACTTTTTTTTTATCAAATCAGTGTCGTATCAGTAAAAATTACATCAAAATTTGAGTTCTCATTTCCCTGCCTAATAATAATTAAATTCTTCTAAATTTAGTTTTAGTGAAATAAATGCAACAGAACCATCTACATTAAATTACTTTTATTTTAAAAGAGTCCCACAGGACACAATTTTCATTATTGGCGTACTGTATGTTGAATTGTATCATTTTTTTGCATTTTAAAAGGATTTGGAAGAATTTCACGATTCTGCACATTTTAATTAAAATAACCTTGATTTAATTGACAAACAAAAATGAAAATAATTTCCTAGGCAATCCTTTTCATTGACAAATTCAAAGAAATAATTTCAATTCCACGAATTTTAACCATAAACCTCTTTTGTAATTTATTTCAACAAGTACCTCTCAAAATATTCTTGAACATATTCATTAAAAGTTATAAATTTTAACATTTTGATGATAATTGAATTAATAAACAAACATTTTGTGTGTTGAACATCTCTTAAAATGGTATTGAATTGATATTTTAATGTTATCATGATAATAATAATGTTCAAAATACCGCAACCAAGTAACATAAATGTGTTTTGTAATAAATCTTTGTGATACACACGATGAGACATTTTATAAGCAACAAGGTTAAAGGCAATTTACCTGATGAGCTGTACACGTTTTTGAGTGTCGGTTTGAATGTGTGTTGGCAACGTTGTTGTTGAATATTGTTGTTTTTCAGTTATTGTGGTAGTAAACATTTAATGACATTATTTCTATTGAAAATATTTTGTGTGTGTGTGTAGTCCTTGTAAAATTTGAAGCATAACATGGAAAACTTTCATTTTGATTAACATGGGACTGGGATATGGCAATTAATTGAATTATTTTAAAATTAAAAAAAAATTTACATTTTGCAGTCCATTTTTAAATTGAAAAATAAAAATACTAATGTTAAATGGTGTGGAAATTGTCAACAATTATTTCATGTGCCTACATCCTGGAATGCATAAAAATTCAATATCAACTTCAGCATGAATGAACATTTTTTTTTCAATGAAAATGAAATTTAAAATAATTGAAAAATACTTTTTTTTTGAGTATTTCATAGCAACTGCATAGCATTTTAAGTGGAAATTCATTAAAATTGTTCAAACTACTTAAATTAAATATTTTTTTGGAATGACGAGCCTAAATTTGGCCAACTGACGTGCAACAGACTTCTATAAGATCACATTCAATACGTTTTGTTCATTTTTTTTAAAGTGTTATTTAAACAGACATTTACTAATTTTATTATTAGAAATAACAAAATAGAAAAAACAGAAAACCTCATTAAAATAAAATGCAGAACTTTTATTTTGCTTTGTGGGAAATGAAATAAATTTGTATGCAATCAAATGGAACATGTTTATCATGATGTGATGATATCATAAAAAGTGTACATTAAATTTCCTCTTATTTGTCAGCTAGAATTAATTTTGTTACATGCTATTTTTTGTATGAATATTAAATAACTATAATTCAATCTAAACTATGATGATATTCATTTAAAATGACATGAAAATCAGGTTCTCAAGAGGTTTCTCATGCTTTGAAAATTACATGGATAACGCTCTAATTTGATTTTAAAATTGAAATTCAAAACTTTTCATCTCCATTTCCTTTTTGTTTGTTTGAGCTTGGGAAAAATAAAATAAAATATAAAAGGAAACCACGGTACATTTACAAAATTACTCTTCTCTATCAAGTGCATTTCCTTCCTTTTTTTTCTTTTTTTGAATAAAATATCTTTTAAATGTATATCCTGAATTATTATTACTATTATTTTATTTAATATTGGTATAAAGAGTCTCTTCATTTGAAGCTTTTCATATTTTTATTCAATTTACATGAATTCTTATTCTATTTTAACCCATTAATGCATGATTGGATCACAATGTGACGATATTAATGTTTTCTGTTGTTTGAATTGAATTGAATTGAATTTTTTTTTGACATTGGAGTTGGCATCAAGAGTTTACTTTACTTACTCACTTTAAGCCTTGTTCTTCTTCAAGAAGTCCAGACTGTCCTCATATTGAGCAAAGGCGATTAACAAAATTTTTCCATCTGGAACGTCAAAAGTGCAATTTGTTTCAGTTCTCTCAGGTTGTTAAATTGTGCCTCATTTGTCTCTCTGACCAAGTTGGCATCAGAGTGTGTGGAGCGTTGGCAGGAGTTCCTTAGTCGACCTCTTCTACTGCTACCTAGTGGATTGTATACAAGTGCCTGGTGGCAAACTTTTGAAGGGTCTTTTCGTAAGGTATGCCAAATATAACCAAATTTTCTTCTACGTATCTCCATATTTGTGTTCTGCATCTCAGCTTTTCTTAAATCTTCCTCATTCGAAATTCTATTCGACCAGTAATTACGCAGAATTCATCAAAGAAAGCGGTTGACAAATACTTGCAGCCTTCTCTGTATGTCCTCTGTAACGAGCCAGGTCTCAGAACCATATAGAAGGACAGCGAGTACGCACGATCTAAAGATGTTAAGTTTTACCGGTTTGCTATAGATTGAAAAGCACCATATACGGTTAAGTATCGTAAAGGCACCTCTAAGTTGTCTTATCCTCGTTTGCACATCTTTAGCTGCACCGCCATCCACTTTCACCACGTGAATTCTACCTAGATTCGTGAGTTCGTTGATTCGTTCTATTGGATTTCCATCAAGCTTCAAAGCAGCTTGTGATTCTGAATTAATTCGCATTTCTTTATCTTGTAGACGTTGATCTTAATTCCAATCTTAGCCGATTGTGTGGCCAAGTCAGATAGTTACTCTTGCATGTCAGCTTGCCTATGAGACAGCTCAAATTTATCATCGGCATAATCTAGGCACTCATAGGCACGCTCTCGTGACTTGTCTCTTACTGCAGCTTTCGCCACTTCATCCATCATTACCAAAAATAGTAATAGAGACAGCAGACAGGCCTGTCTGACGCCCGAAACAGTCACAAAAGGGTCAGAAAGGTTCGAATCGTGGAGTACTCTGCAAGAGTAACCCTCGAAGCTACCACGCATCAGGCTCACAAGAGGCGTATTATTATTATTATTATAAAATATTATTAATTCTCCTAATGAGATAAAATCTCGTCCAGGAATTTTCTTTTTAAAATTTTTCTAAATTAATTTTAAAGTTAGCGACTAAAAGTTAAAATTGGTAAAATGAGGCGATGATTCATATGGAATTGTAATGGTTTCCTCCATACAATAGATCCTCCCAATGTCCTCCCTGTTTTGTAGCTCTCTGCATTATAATTATAATATAAAACGATATTATGGATCACTCATTGATAATAGATTTTGACATAAAATAAGAAATTTTATGCGGTGTAAAGTGTCATACTTAATGAAGAACACTTATTGAATTGTTTTCAGACTTCCTTTGAAGTCCTTCCGATGACCTTCCTTTTCTTGTAGCTCTCTGAATTATATTTATACTAAAATACGATAATATGGATGACTCATGGATAAATGGATTTGATATGAAATTAAAAATATTATTATTACTGAACAAAAAGTTAAATTTAAATCAAATCATACCTGTTTTTTCCAAAAAATTAACAAATTTTATAAGTTTAACTGAAAACTAATGTACGGCAAAGTGATAGGAAATTTTCAAATCTTCAACTCTGCTGAAGTAACCAAACCCATATTGCATACATTAAGGAGAAAATCACTCACAAAAACAATTTTGGTTCACACAATGTAAAATCCCAGTTAGGTAGTGTCCTTATTTGAAAGCCTAAAAATATGAACATACCGCTTAAAGTGGGTTAAACTTAATACGAGATAGAAACCTTTTCAAAAAAACTTATATAAATTTTCTTTGTTCTTCAGAATTACTTTAAAAAAGGCAAAATTCATTCATATAACATGTAACAAGTTTTATCCTTTTGGTTTCACAGAAGAATAACATTATTTTATTACAATACTCAAGAAAAATAAGGTTAATGTAAAATTTTCTATAATAAAAAGAAAAATGAGAAAGTATCATAAAAATATATACAAATTTTTAAGTAAAGTACCAACCTACACACAAAAAGAAAGAATGGAAACTGAAGCAAAAATGATTATAAAACAGAGACCTAAATTTGTCGTTATTTAATAATTTATAAACAAAAATAAGGATAAGAAGAAAAAAGCAATAATCGTAATGTTTACGGTTTTATGTGATTTAATAGTAATTTTCTTTGGAGTGTTACATCCTTTTGGTTTGTAAATTATATAAAAATTTAATATCCTTCTTAGAAATCACTCAATTTATTACTTAAAATATTTAAAAGAATTCATATAATTTTTCTGGTTTATTAACGTTAAACAGACCATGATCATTATAAACTGGATGAATTTTTAAATTGCTCTTAATTTGTTGGTTTGATTAAGTGTTCACTTAAAATGAACTTAAGGGATGAGTTTAAATAAAAAAGGTTAATACGAAAATTAATGCTGTGGTCATGAAAAGTGTAATTTCATCCTAATTTACTGTGAAACCTTTTCAAAAATACATTAAATAAAAAAATATTTTTGTACATGCCAAAATTCTAAGGTTTCTATAGTGAATTTATAAGATTCTGTGTTTCAGTTGAAACGCAAATGTAATAAAACCTCACATCGTCTGAAAAGTTCTCAGAAAAAAAAATGTATTGATAGAAAAAATCTTAACAAAAGGAAAATATTTTACTTGAATTGTCTTGATCAAAATATTGAACAGACATTTTTCAATGGAAATTTTATTAAAGAAGATTTTCTTTTATTTTCAATGTAAAAAAAACAAAAAATACGTGACAAACAAAAATCAGAAAATCAACAGGAAATTATGTTAAAGCTCCTTATGTTAAGTAAATTTTGGAGTAAAATCGACGTTCAGGGCTTGTCCAATACTTTCAAGGTGACATCTTAAATTTAATCGATCGAAGGTTTATTCGTAGTAAAAATTACACAAAAATTCACTCACAACGTTAAGTGTTTGACCATAATAAAATAAATTGACATGGAAGGTACTTTTAAAACAAAACGTGACCAATTTAACTACATTTACAAAAAAAAAATTGCTTTTTTTTCCTCTTTTTATCATACAGACGTTTGCTAACACATTTTCCGGTTTAAGACTTCGTTTAGATTTGAAAATTAAATATTAGGCGAAAAAAACAACAAGAAAACTTAATTAAAAACTCTCTCTTCTGTACGACGGTCTACAATTTTTTTCATTTATTTTTTTTTCTACATTTTTTTCTGATGTCTCTTATCTGCCTAAATAAATGAAATTTAACTTGATTATATGTTAACAGAATTAAATTAAAGAATAAATTAAAGAAAAACGGTCCCAAAAGTATTTGATGGAGAGAAAAATTATGAGTGAAACATTTAGGAAATCAAGAAAATTGGAAAATCTTGTCACGTTTTCATTCGCCTTTTGATTCCTAATTCTAATTTAACTTGAATTGAACTTGAAAATGAATTTTAATTTTGAAATGAAATATTTTTATGAAATTTAATTAAAAGATAACAAATATGTCTTCAATTTAATTTATTTAAATTTTGCCACAAAACTTTTACATTTCATCGAAATCCGATTAAAAATTTCAAATTTCATATTTTTTTGTTTCTTTATAATAAAATTTAATAATTTACAGATTTTGCTAAAGAAGATTTAAGAAATAACTGTAATTTATGTTTTCTAAAATCAATTTGTGTCTGTGTGTGTTTGTAAAAAAATCCCATGATTTAGCATAAAAGTGCTTATAAGATTTATAGTTAATGGAAGAAATTCTAAGTTCCATTTATTTATTTATTGCAAGTTTGTACCATTATCTTCTTATCAAAAGTGTATAAACTTTGTATGGTTTTAGTCTTATGTATTATTTTGATAGTAAATCCCTTTTATAATATATGGCATACACATACAGCATAAAATAAAATCTGACATTCACACTGTTTTAGAAAAGGTGAATTTTTTTTTTATTATAAGGGTTTTTTTTGTTAACATAAGCATTTTATCTCCAGGTGAGTTAGTTACAAGTCAAACATATTTAAACTTAAAGAAATGGAGCGAAATAATTTTCAAGGTACATCACAATCAGAAGATTTTGATGAAAAAAGGTAGGGAATGAAATGTGTGCTCAGTTTCACAGGTATTTAACTGAAAATTACGTATTTTGTGTTTTATTTAAGTCATTTTTTATTGTGATTTCTTCATTAGCAAAATTTTTATTTAAAAAGAAAAAATTAAGTTTTCAAATTCAGCCTACAGATCAGTAGCGTCAAACACCACAGTTGAAAAGCGTCTAGTGACACTATTTGTGTGACTTTGTCGAA
This sequence comes from Culicoides sonorensis, assembly GCA_900002565.1. Classification (NCBI taxonomy): domain Eukaryota; kingdom Metazoa; phylum Arthropoda; class Insecta; order Diptera; family Ceratopogonidae; genus Culicoides; species Culicoides sonorensis. The sequence continues at coordinate 770,063 of LN483396.1, forward strand.
AAACAGTGTAGTATTGCTATGAGTTGTCATCTTTATATGCATTGAGTGCATAACCAATGCATATAACGAGTTCATAACTTTATGGATTTAACCCATTTCCGTCCAGCGTTGCGTTTTCGCAACGTTACCTTTGTCTCAAAATATCTCGAAAACCGTAAGGAATTTTTACAAACTAGTTTTTCCTACATAAGCTTTGAAGGAAAATCTAATCGACCTGTTTTTGGATTTTTCTTAAATATTTTTGGAAATAGGCTTAAATTTGCGTTTTAGAAGGCAAGTCGTGATGTAAGCAGATGTAAGCATTTTTGTATTTTGGTAAGCAGAACACAAATTGAGCAAAATTTGATATGATATTCAAAATTTTCTTAATTTTTTGATTTTTATCTAATGGAAAAATGAATCTTTAAAATTTTAAACCATTTATTTCAAAAAACTTAAGCAGCAAATAACCCTTTTTGACCTAAGTGCTCAAAATTTCCAACAAGATTTTAAGCCTTATAACTCAAAATTAAAAATACGTTATTTTCTTAAAATCAGTTTTGTCATAATTCAAAACACTAAATCCAAAAATCAGATCCCTAGGTCTGCTCCTTCATAGTCCGGACGGAAATGGGTTAAATCAAATACAAAGAAATAACATGTGTGAAAATTTTTCATTACACCTTTAGTGCCTCTCATATATGTGAACATATAAAAATTAGGGTAGTTCATAGATGGCGAGTGAATTTCAGTCATTTTCTACCATAAAAGCCATCCGCCAAAATCAGCTGGTACTAAACAAAAAAAAATGAAAGTTCTGGATATGATTAAGAATTTTTAATGAATATTTGGACAAATATATTTAAAATTTATCTCATCGCTCGCTCGCCATGACCGACCACCCCTAGTATGAAATAATATTTTTTTTATCATTTCATAACAGAAAAAGATCATCATTTGATTCACTTGAGATGAAATGTGCAGTTTAAATGTCATGTTTACTTTTCATTTTGGTTTAATGTTACACTCAATATAAAGGAAACCTTTGCCTTTCTAGGAAACTGAGGATAGATTTTTGTGGTCCGCTTTCTAATACAGCCCACTCGACCTTGCTTCTTTAAATCATTTTTGAATTTTAGATCTAAATCTCACACTCTCAACTAAAAATCAGTGGGGCATTAGTAAAAGACCAGTTCGAAAATGTGTTCTCATTGGTGCCCCACTGGTTTTGGGTTGAGAGTGCAAAGTGACGCGTCATGACGGTGCGAAATAGTGCAAAATCAATTAAATCAAATTATATCTTTTGAATAATCATTATCGGATTGATTTTTTTTATTAATAATCGTTCACATAGCTCATAACTACCCCCTTATTTTCACACAAACTATTCATTTGATGAATAAATGAGTGCAATTCTTGTTAATTTTAACAAAAAAATTGGAATAAAAGTATATAATAAAGGTGTGCAACTTTTATTAAATTCATTCAAGTTTCAAAAGTGTTGTAATTCACATCATAATGGAAAACGTTAACAAAAATAGGTTTGATGGATCACTTCGCTTACTTCATCAAATTGATTTTGTACTTGGAATTTTTATCCTGACCGATGAAAAAAATAAAGAAAATTCAATTTTAAAGAGAATATTCAAGTTATCAATTCCGTGTTTTGTATCCATTTCTTTCATCAATGTTGTTGGGACTTTACTTACATTAAAGTGCAGCTTAATATCAATTGTGATGATTTCATCAATGATTGTGATAGTAAATTCCTTGATTATTTTTGTCGTAGATCTCAAAAATAACCAAGAAACTATAAGAGCTCTTATTGATTGGTGTGAAAGCCTTCATGATATCAATACAAAATTTAATATCAAAGTTCAATCTAGAGCAGAAGTTTACATTCAAAATCTTGGTAAAACGTCACAAAATGTATTGAAGTGGATGTGGATAACATTTCATATCGATGGTTTTCTCGTTGAATTTGGATTTTTGTTAGTTGGACAATTTTTGCCTGATAAAATATTTCCAAAATATGGTGTGCCATCACCATTTTATGTTCCCTTCATTTATTCACCAGACTCGTATTTTGATGTTTTTGTTACAGTAATAGCACAATATCTTTTTTCATATCATTTAGCTAACTTTGCATTTTTTTGTTTTGGAATATTATTTTGTATCTCACTTCACATCATTACATATTTGAATGTTATTAAAGACTTTATCCGTGTAACTGGTGCAGATATTGAAGTGAATTGTCTTATGTCAGAAAAGGAAAATGACAAAATGGCCCAAATTGAATACACCGTAATGATGATCAATGAAAGAGTTAAAATAATATGTGAAATGATATCAGATGTCAACGATGTTACATCACAGTTAAGAGACATTTATTCGAATTTTTTCTTCGCTCTGGAACTTGATAGTTTTGGATGTTTATTTATGGTTGGATTAACTTTGATCGTTGTTAAATCGCAGTATTTTTTTGCAATTGGAATGATGATGATTGTAGGTTTGACTTTTATCGTGTGTTTTATCAGTGAAAAAATATTGGACTCTATGCTGGAAGTGAAAAAAGAAATTTATAATATGCCCTGGTATTATTTGAAGCCGAAGGAGAGAAAACTGATCCTTACATTAATGCAATGTGAGTTCATTCAAAGTGGTTTGACAGCTGGAAAAATTCATCCTTTAACTTTAGCAAGATTTACAACGATCGTGAAAACTGGATACACAAACTTATGCATATTGAAAGATATGGTCTAAGAAGTAATAAGTGCTAATAAAACTTTTCATAAATATCTTTAACTTTGAACTAACTGATATTTTTTCAATGTGTTTCACAAGAAAATGCTTCATTTTTATTTTTTGATATAGAGATTCAGAAACTTTCAAGTCAAGTTGAATTTTAAACTTAAAAAAAAATTATTTGTAAAAGGATGATAAGAAAAACTTTTTGAAAGCATATATTCGATGACTCTAGCAATATATTTTAATATATGGCGTTTTGTGCATTTCATAACAAAATCATAGCAGCCCGGAAATAAAAAAAATCAGAGATTTCCATTTCAATTTCCTGTTAACGTATTTATTTTTTTATTTATTTCACTATCGATTAAATTGATATTATTTTAATAATCATAATAAATAAAAAAATGAACAAAATTACTTTTAATACTATTTTTATTGGATTTTGGAATAATATCTTTAAATTGAATTTGATTAATCAAGATAAATTGATAAGGTAAGTTAAATCATTGATGATTTATGACTTTTAAAGTTAAATTTTTTCATCAATTTGATAAATTATCCTTAAAAAAAACTCAACTTTTTGCTTAAAATGCATATGACATTTTTTCCTTAATTTTATTGCACCAATTTTTCATCTTATGTAACAGTTTTACTAAAATACTTGCACTTGTTCCTTCATGTCTCCACGGAATTGTAAAAAAAGGAAGAAATTTAATAGAGATATTACAAAACTGTAATAAAACCCTATCAAGATAATATCTAGTCAAGTTGGTGTAAAATATCCTTGCAAAATGTTTTACTAAAAATAAAATGCGAATGAAAAAAAAACAGACACAGAGATGAGACAGTATTTTTTTTATCGTTCTGAATTTTAAACAGTTAAAATGAATGTATAAGGAAGACAGAGGAGAGACAAGAACAAATGCAATATATTTGATTTGCATTTTTCATTTTGTTGTAAAGTTCTACAGTGAATTTAAATGTATACAAGTTTCAAAGTATTGTCTCGAGAAATGGAATGATGAGATTAATGAATATTTAAGGAAAAACAAGAGAAAACAGAAAAAGGGTTTTTTTTGCTCATGGAATGACGAATTGAAATTAGCTTGAAACAGGAAATTAAGTTAAGCATATAAATTGCATTGTTAGCTGCCTTTTTCTTGTGAACAGAATCAGGAAAGTTCATTAAAGGCGTCAAATCTTGATACTGATTGATTTTCATTGTCACCCATGTGAAATTTAGCTCTGAAATTTGCCTCTAAAATCCAAAAATAAGGAAAGTTAAAAATTTCTCAATCAGCGATTATATATTCAAAAGACAAAAAACGAACCAGACTCCTTCTCATCTATTTGAAATGAGAATATTTTAATTTTTTGTTGCAATTTCTTGCTTTATTATAAAAAAATTTCTATGAATAGGATTTCAAATCAACTTTTCTAATTAGATTTGTTATGAATACAACTTTCAAATGCACATGAATGATAATGAATTCATTTGTGTTGAAAAGTTTTCATGCATTATTAACAGTTTCCACATAATTCTACTACCTTGAACTACACTGTTCGACAAAAAAGGAAAAAAAAATCATGAAGCAGCCTTATACTGATTTAAGGTTGTTCGGCATTTTTCATTTTCTCCTTCGTTTTTGTAAAAGCTTTGAAAGACCAGGGAAAATCAAATCGATTACTCAAACTTTGCATTTTTCGATGAACAGTGTAATCCAATTAATTTTTGATCTCATTTGATACTGACTGAACAAACTAAATTTAAAACATTTTTGAGAAAGGAAAAATACGGTTGATGCACTTTAAGTAAAAGTTTTCTTTGATTGTGGTTTTGTTAGTTAAGTTAATTTTTTAGCGTTCAATGTTATGTTTCTGATGAATTTTGAGATATTTGTTTTTTATCATGAATTCAGATGAAAAATGAAGTGGACGGCAGCTATTTTCAATAAAATATGTCATTTTTGAATATGTTTAGGGTAGCAAATCTTAAATTATGTCCACGGTAAATTGACTGTTAATGAAAAGAGACTTGAAAGAGACTCATAAATTTGCCTTTGGAACGGACGTTAAAAAAATGTTCCGACCAATTCTACTTCACGAGTCACAGAGATGGCTGCAGCAGTTATGTTATGTTATGATAGCGTACCAGCCAGGAATCGAACGCAGATTCCCAAAATCACCTCAGTCACTTTAAATCTTTGGGATTTTTGTAATCCACATACATTATTCTGTATGTACTAGTGTTGACTTATCCTAATTAATGTACATATTTTCTTTTTCTCGAGTAGTAAAAGTACTATGGATGATTCAGACATATGACAATCTTATGTAGGTGGTCACCCATTCAACAACGAGCACCATTCACAGCTGCTTAACCTAGTCGAACGAACGACTGTATGCTAAACCACTGCACCAACGGTACGCTGATGGCTGCAACAGATTGTATACGAAAAAAAGTAAATCAGAACCATTGAAGTACTATCAACTCAACACGGTTACTTTTGGTTTAAGAGCATCACCATTCCTGGTAACATAGTGTGTTGTAAAAATAGATTTATCCAGCATCAAAGAGGTGTGTTTCTTTTTGGATAGAGTTAGTCCCCAAACCTATTTGGCAAAATGTTATTAGACGTTGGTTTTGATTATATTCCAATAAGTCTTCGATGTGCTGCCAAGGGAAGGTCGATAGGTATCATAGGACGCTTATTGGCTGGATCTTGCCAGTACCTCTCATTTATATCCAGCGGCTCCAAGGGGCTCAGGGTTTAGGCATGAGTATAGTTAAAATAATGCAGTAAGTTGAAGATTTCATCACACATCGAATGGAATCCTTTGACCCCGACTCAGCCGGACCCGGTTTGCTTACTAAAATTTTAATCGCAATTCATTCTCATGCTTTTACTTGATCTAACTTTAAAATTAATGGACAAAATTCTCCTGATACTGTTTTTCTTTTTCCATTTAATTTTCCAAACACGTGAATAAATTTAATTCGATTTTAAAGGTGTGAGGAATGAAATTCAATTTTCCATGCTAAAATTGATAAAGATCATTTGTTATGTGTTTATATTCTCAATTGGATTTCTTTGAACATGGGTCCATTTGTTCGTTTCAAATACAAAATACGTATCATAAACAGAATCAAAAAGGTAAAATTTTATTAATATTTAACTTTATCATTTGAAACATGGAAATTTGTGTTTTTTTATTCTTGTTTTACTGAAACAAGGTATCACACAAGAGACCAAATGAAAAATGAATTTTCTAACCCAAAAAATTTCATAATTTATTAAATATGATTGTATTTTAATGATGTTCTTTTTCTCTGTGTATGTATGACCTCAAAATGAAAAACAAACAAACATTATATTCTAATCCATTTTGAATTTATAATTTTTTTTTTGTATTTATCATCAAAATATTATTATAACTTTTTCCTGCATTAATTCAGAGCAAATATTTATTTAACATTTTGCACATTTCACAGAATAAAATAAATTATGTTTAAATGAATCGTTTAATATTCAAAAATTTTATGTGTTATTTCATTTCATGTTAGAAAATAAAGTGTCTAATCAAAGTATATCAGAAAATTTGTATCAAATTCAAAATAAACTAATTAAAATTATGTTTCACAATTTTCATCATATATTTCAACTTTAATACGAAGTTATCAAGAAATGTATTGACTCATTTAAAATTTTTATTAGAGAAATTTTACTATTGTATTCATTTCAATTGCAATCAATCGAATAAAATGTATGAAAACGAAAATTCTGGGATAAATTACCATGAGAAATTGCCTTTATCCATTTAAGATTAAATTGATATTGGGTATAAATTGCAAGTCGTTTTCAATTTCATTTATATTGATTATATATCCTCAAATATTGAGATAGACGATAATACTTCATGTCATTAAGTGTGTGTGTGTGTGTGTGTGTGTAGGAATTTTCTTTTTTGGTTCACTTAATTACTGTTGCTTGTTATTGATGTTTCGGTTTTTTCCAGGATATTTCAGTCACTGTCATATTGAACGACATATTAACATTAAAATACAATTTTTCTTATTTCTTGATATTGATTTCATTGAAAGATTTTTGTTTATGAGATAAAAAATAGATTTTTTCCTTGAGGCAATGAACTGAAAATGAGATCATTACGTGAATTAAGTCAAAAATAAATAAAACTATGGCAATGAAGCCCGAAAGCTTGTGTTTTTTTACATGAAATTCATAAAAAACCAGGCGTTTCCATTAAACTTACATTCAATGAATTATTGTCATTTCATTCATAATTTTCACACATACACAGGCAAACAATAATTCATTTCCATGGGGAATTTTTTTTGTGTTACTTAATTAAAAAATATAAAATTTATTGAAAATACTTACATCATACGGAATCGAATGATCACCGAGAAAAAATTTCTCGTATATGTTAACTTTCAATAAGAGAAATTTGTTATTGTATTGAATGTGGTTTCAGTTTTCCAATAATTTCAACAATATGTCTGGAAATAAATAGAATAAAAAAATTATTAACATTTTTTTTAGATAACAATAAAAATTGACAACATTTTGCAAGTCAAACGAAGAAGTTTTTTTTTACTGTAAATGTTTTAAATTATTTTTTATCTCTTACATAAGTAAGCACTTTATTAAAGTTATTCTCTGAAACAATTGAGAAAAAAACTGAAATTGACATTATTTTACATGTATTAAAATATTACAAAAAATATTACTTTCAAAAACAAGTTACAAAGATGACAGTTTAAAAAATAAAAAAAATAACGAAGAATTTAAAATGCATCTTTCAAAAGAGGGAAATTCTTTGCATAATTTTCTCTCTATTTCTTCTACTTTCTTTATAAAAGACACTTAATGTGTGTGCACTAAAATGAAAAGAAAATATGAGATGTATGAAAATGTGAAATAATTTACAAAAGAATGCACATTTTTATGGAATTTTCATTTTTTTTGTATAAATAACGATAGATTAGATTTGAACAAGCTCCACCGCGAACCCGATGAGGCGATTGTGTTCATACTACTTCAGCCGAAGCTTCCATAGTACCTTTTATCTATGGTCTTACCACGTGGGACCTACAATTCAAACTGTCATCCGATGCAGTCGCCCTCAAATTTCAATCAGCGCCCCTTAAAAATCCCAAGACCATGTTTTTGTATTCTAAGTAAAACTTGAGCACATGTAGAATTCGAAAAACACAAATTAATTTTCATGTCCGGGACTGGATTCGAACCCCGGTCGCAAGATTCTTCTAACCAACTCGGTCAACGAGCTCCTAAATAACGATAAACTGGAAAACAAATTTATGTGCAATTTCTCATGTTAAAGAAAGAGAAGTCGCAAAAATATTTTAAATATCCAGAAATATTTCACAATTTCAGTGTTCTTTTACTCGATATGACTTATCATTGCAACTTCTCAGAGCCTGCTGTGATGATTATTCTTTGTATTTTCATGAAAATTTAAAACATGTACCATTTTTGTACTTTTAACAAAATGACTTCAAATTAACAAAACAAATTTTTCTTTTCATAAAATACGAATTATTTTCAATTTCAAGTCAAATCTAAATTTGAATGCAGCTGAACATGATGAATGAAGTAAAATTATACAATGTTTTGATAAATAAAGCAAAAAAAACCATTTTATATTCATATTTGCCTTGTAAAAATAGCAATAAATTCTATTCAAGCAATCAAAAAAACATAAAAGGCATGTTAAAAGAAAATTTCAAATGTTTATATAGCGGATTCAATTGCAACGACGCAGTTTAGTTGATTTTCAAAATTTGCTTGTAACACAATTGGAAAAAGTTTATGTTGAAACTTTTTATTTCGAAATATTAAATTCATGTTAGATGTTTTTAGTTTAAAGTGTGTGTTAAGAGGCAAAATCTGCAGTTTATAAGAGTTTGTAAATATTCAATTAATTGCAACACAAACAGAAATCGAAAAACTTGCTAAAAACCACTCAAGCTTACGAACGTAAATACAGTGAGTTTTTAAAAGTTAACATCAGTCTTTGTTGCTCTTTATGACTCTTCGTTAGTCTTTTTTATGACTCTTTATTGACCTCAATGACTCTTTCTGCATCTTTCATAGTCCTACCCAGTCCTCTTAACTCCTGATTTATCTTTATTACTCCTGATTGATCTTTATTGATCATCATTAAACCTAATTTGATTTTTTTTCCAATTCATGACTCCTCATGACTCTTCATGACTCCTCATGACTCTCCATGACTCTTCATGACTCTTTATGACTCTTTATGACTCTTCATGACTCTTGATTGATCCTAAATTTTTTTTTAATTTTTTTTCAAAGAGTCAAAAAGAGTAATGAAGATCAATAAAGTTCAATAAAAATCATAAATGATCGTAAAAATGTGGAATTTTCATTCATTGAACACTTTTATTCAAATTTATTGATTTTTATTGAACTTTATTGATCTTCATTACTCTTTTTGACTCCTTGAAAAAAAATAAAAAAAAAAAATTAGGATCAATCAAGAGTCATGAAGAGTCACAAAGAGTCATAAAGAGTCATGAAGAGTCTTGGAGAATCATGAGGAGTCATTAAGAGTCATGAGGAGTCATGAATTGGAAAAAAAAATCAAATTAAGGTTTAATGAAGATCAATAAAGATCAATCAGGAGTAATAAAGATAAATCAGGAGTTAAGAGGACTGGGTAGGACTATGAAAGATGCACAAAGAGTCATTGAGGTCAATAAAGAGTCATAAAAAAGACTAACGAAGAGTCATAAAGAGCAACAAAGACTGATGTTAACTTTTAAAAACTCACTGTATATGGATGAAAAATTCGTCGTTTCGATATAAATCCAAAAAGCTCTCGAGATAAATCCATTTTCAAGCGTTTGCAATGATTTCTGTGAAAAAATAGTGAAAATGAGGGACCTGATAAATTTTTAAGATCAAGCACATTTTTGTAAAACTTGAAATTTTGTAGGAACATTTTTTTTTAAATATTCTTTCAAGAAAGTAAATTTTTTGTGAAATTATGATGTGTCTCAGAACAGACGAAATCTATTACATGTAATATATGATGATAGCAAAGTTTGCATAATTCACTCTTTTTATTTCCAAGTCATAACTTCACTCAACACACTCACATGAATATTCATCGCTTTATTAATAATAATAATCATCATCGTCTATTCATAAAATTTACATATACAAACTAAAGAAGAGTCAACATTTTAAAATTAAATGCAGGAAACTAAACTTACAAGATGCTGTACTCCTTATAACAACCTTTTAAAATAGTTTATGCTTGAGTTGATCTCTGGTTCATTAAAAATTTGTTTAACAAGTCAAGATATAATATGCATATGAAAAGACATTGAAAAATAAGGAAAGAAAAAAAAATGCAAAGAAATTAAAATTAGGTTTCATCCAAATTAGAATGCAATAAAAGTTTTCTTTTGAAATTGAATTCAAATATGGGTGTTTCCTTTCAATAGAATGAAGTGTTATCATAAATTAAATTTGATATTTCCACATCAATCAACAATAACAATAAATTACACTTAATCGATTGATAAAATTTGATTTATGTTTCGGAAGAAACGGATTTTCACTTATAACATCATCAATTAAAACCTAATTGCAATGTTTGATTAATTGTTTCCAGAAAATTTGCATGTAATCGTAATTGACTTCAAACGATACACAAAATAACTTAAAATCAATATTTTATATTCAATTAAAGGATTTTCATTGTAATTTTATCATATAGGTACTTAAAGAAGCGGATAAATTACACAGAATAACAATTTAAACAGTTTATTGATCATGAGATGAGATAAAATGAAATTATATCCAAACAAAATTTGTAGGTCAAACTAATATGAAAAGTTTTTTAATAAAATGGATGAAGTAAAAGGGGGAAAAAAACAAGAAAGTAATAAATCATATCATAAACTAAACGATATTCATATATTTTTTTGACATGGGTCGATTTGATTGATTTGTGCAAATTTAGATATTGAATTTTATTCAATTTGATTTGAATTTAATCAGATAAGAGATTTAAGAATGCTTTGTTATGAAAAAAAATGGGAAATTCTAACCAAAGTGCAATTCAATGGGACTCGTTTCATCACAAGTTTTATTCAAAGTCAAAAAATTTGGAGATGAAAGATGGCGGAATTTTTCAAAAAGTTTAAAAACAAGAAAAATTTTAAAAATGAGAAAAATTTGAAAAATTTCGAATATTTTTGAAAAATTAAGAAATTTTAGGCTTTTGACCGTTTTCAGGCTCTGTAGACTCTGGAGCTTAATCTCAAAGCTAATAAGCCAAAGTTCATTTTTAAAAAAATGTTTGGATCCAACAAAAAAATTAAGCAATTTTTAAAAATTTTAACCGTTTTTAACGGTTTTCAGCCTTCGACGGCTCTGTTGCCCAATCTCATAGCTGATGATTTTAAATTCAACCAACTTGGATCCGACGGACCATTTTGGAGTTATGGTTGTTGATCAGTGTGTAAGACTTACAGAGCTACAGAGTGACGGTGGACAAACCGTCTGTAATAGTGTATTTTTTCTAACGAAATGCACTAAAAATATATTTTTTTTAATGTTTTTAATGTAAAAATTTGAATAAAGCTCGTTCAAAACTGTTTCATCACCAACTATCATAAACAAGTAAACTTAATTAAAGGAAAATTTAATTACTTGATAAAAAATGTTTTTAAATAATTTCATATTAAATATAACAACAAATTTCCAGGAAATGTGTTATTTAAATAACTCGCAATAATTACATGACAAGATTAAAATTAAGTTTTACCTGGAAATAAAATAAAATAAAATGATTTTTGAAAAATTATTCAAATGTAAATTTAACATGTTTAAATTTTATATTTTAATAATAACTTCTATGTCAGATCACGATGGCAACAGTAATATGAGTTACAATTATGAAATTCTCATATTAAATCATTGTATCTCAAATTTTGATTCGTAAAATGAATATTTTAATTTAAATAAAAAATTATTGTTGTGTAAATAAACAATTGAGGTATTGTGTGTTTGGAGAAAATTTTTTCACTTGGCTTGGTTTTTCATAAATTATTGTAACCAAATAACTGGGCTTTGAAACAACAACGAAACGAAGCCTTTGTAACAGGAAGATGTATGTGGAAATTTTGCATCCTTTGTAACCAGGTAAGCTAATTTATATTTTCCTTTCTGAACTTTTTGAATCTCTTCTTTTCTAGTATCAAAAATCATACTACTTCGCATGCAAATGAACTGCTTATGAATTTAAACAGCATAAAATTTAATAACAAAAACAAAACTTTTATTATTCTCAAGCCAAAATAACTGTCAACTCAAAACAAATGTTAATTTACTTTTATAATGAGTTTATGTAAGTTTATGCTACTATGCGTTCTTCATGAATCATGATGCTGAAGGTGATTTCAAGATAGAATCACCCACAGGCACTTTCTGTGGGATCTAAAGTAAGTAAAAATATTTCATAATAACTAAATGGGCTGTCACTCTTAAATATCAGTGGTCAGTTTGTATGACATCAAAATTAAAACAGAGTCAAATCTGCTGCCCATCTTTTATTCCAATGAACGTCTCTTGAATAGAAGAGTGGTCGGATTCTATCGCTGAGTCAAATTTTGTTGTGAACCTTCGATTTAAAGTGGAAACGGGGCAGCTGTCTTGATCAAACATTTTATTTCACGACCAGAAGGAACTTAGAAGAACCGTTTTAACGAATTTTCTCAAAAATTTCCGGAAATTTCAAACTTTCGTGAATACCAAATAATTTTTTATCCTCTTTAGCTTTCATTCACTATAATAATTTAAATATATGTACAAAAACATTCATTATGTCTCTTAAAAGAAAATTTTACTATGATTTAATCTTATTTAGTGGCATTTTAAGTGGTATCCAACCAGCATAATGGCATAATGTAATACGACAATGATAAAAGTCGTGAAGATGAAAAAAAAAAATATTACAGACATTTAAAAACAGAGAGAAGCCATAATTTTATGATGGTATAAAAACATTAAAGAAAAAATTTTAACATCTTGTCTTTGTTCTATAATTTGACTTTTTTTTCTTCTTTAATGTAAGCAGCTAATTTATAATTATGGCGATGTCAGGATTCTGTTCTTCTTATAATTTGAAATTTTTGAAATAAAATAAGATAAAAGTATTAATTAAATTTAAATTTTTTAGATGAAATTCGCTGCTTTCTTAAAGCTTTAAAAGTAATTGAACAGATTTTTATTTTGTGAAAGTGATGGAAATAAAATGTATTTTCTTTGGTAAATATTACAAATTACAATCAATATTTGATTGGTCATGCGAAAATATTTGTTTTTAAATGAGTTTATTTTGCTCTTTTTCTTTTATTTTATCTCGTTATTTTCTTTGTGTTAGCTTTTTATTTTCTTTGTTTATTGTATTATTACGATTTGATTTGTTTTCCTTTGATACAGACAAACTTATATAGTCTAACGCTTGTTTTTGCCATGAAATGTTTCAGTACTCTTACACTCTAAATGTATTTCCCGTCGCGGCTTTCCGTCGCTGGCAACGGGAATTTTTTGTACGACGTGAATTTGCGACGGGAAATGCGACGGGAATTTGCAGAAGAAAAAATATAAATTTAAAACAAATTTTTCCGTTTCCGAGTAAAAAAATCATGTTTTCGTATGTTTTAGGTAAAGGTGACCTGAAGCAAAGTTGTAGAGAATATTTCGCTTAAATGACTTACAATTTTGCTTAAATGACCAAGTCAATATTTCAAGTATTAAGAGGCTTAAAATTGTAAAATACACAATTTAGAGCACAAATTTGTTAAAAAACCATACTTCTTAGGTTAAAGTTTGAATATGACAAAATTTCAGACAATTCAAAACTTGTTTTGAACATTTCAGCTCCATTATAATTTTCCCTACTGTTTTGTCTCATATCATTTTTGCAAAAAATAAAATAAAGTATGCTTTTTAGCTCAAAAACCTAAAAATAACCCAGAAATTGTGTATGAAAATTGTGGGGCCAAATTGACTTCACTGCCTGCTTTATACCGTGTAAAAATCATGAGCCAAGCTCGGGCTCCAAATTTATAGCACACTAAAATCAATTTCTGACAAAATGCGAGCACGCTTTCAAAGTTTAAAATATTTTTTTTAATTTGAAAATCATATTCATTTCTGATGGAAAAATTAATCCTAAATTCAAAAAACAATAAAATTTAGGTGTTTCCATACAAAACACATTCATTTTTTGAAAAAACTTGATTCTCTCTTTTAACACAGTCATATTGTTCATCGTCACCGCACTGTAAAGTTTAACACTCTTTACGCTTATAAGGTGGCTTTGATTAAAACTTAAAGTTAAAAAAGAACCAGTCGTCTCCATTTTTTCTGTTTTTTGAATATTATTGTAATCATTATGAAGATCTTGACTAAGTCAAAAGAAAACCAATTCAGTTTCATATCCTTTTCAAGGGATAACTTAAAAACTTATGTCTAAAGTGATACTTTGCTACTTTCAAACACGATAAAACACATAAAATAGATGCATTTTAAAAGAAACAGCTTGCACACAAATGAGGTTTATGTATGACATATTTTTCATTATTATGCAACTCTTTACAAAGTTTTTTTTTCATATCATCATATTAAAATGTTTATGGCTCACAATGTTTATAATACATCACAAGGATGCAAACATATTAGTTGTGTGATAATTTTTTATGATTTTACATTTTCATATTTTATTTCCCACACACTTCTTTCATACTATAAATAAATGACAGAAGATTCCTTTTTTCCTTCGTTTCATTCATGCCTTATTTAAGATTATAATAAATATAATGATGCTGGGACATGTACGATGTGTGGCAGTGCATTACTGTGACTTTTTTTGTTATTCTTGTTTTACATTAACTTAGTTTTTGTTGTTCATTGTGTTAACGAAGAGGAAAAATGGTGTAGGAGAAAAAAACGAAGAAAACGTGACTTCAATGATAATAATAAATATAATGCAAAATTGTATTGTTGTAAGTTTTTTTTTTTGAATACAATAAAAAATGGAAATAATATACTGTAACAAGACGGCTTTGGTGTTGTAAAGACATTTTATGTATGAAAATGTGAAAAATAAAGTATATTCTGTGGTTGTTGTTGTTATGATGATGTATGATGAGTAACTTCTTAATATTTTTTTGCTATGAGAGATATAACAAGTTTTTTTTTATGTATAATAGAAGCAATTTGTGTCATGAAAGTGATTTAAATGTTCATTATTTCTTGGTTTGAGCAGAAAACTCATTAAAATTATTCACTGAACTGAAATTTATATCATGATAGTTTGAAGTAATCAATTTCAGTGCCTATCGATAGAAGCAGATTTGATTTTACAAAAAAATACACCATGGAAATAAATGACATCTGTAAAAATACATTTTTCCAAATTTTGAAAAATATGGGCACTCTTTTAGTCTATGCATATAATGTGGGTGGTTTGTGGGACGTTTTCTGCTCACAGTGTTGGATCAAAAAACAATTTTTTTCTAATCAACTCTGAAGTTTTTTTTAACGAATTCGGTTTTAATGATCATATTTCAGTTTTCCACTGATCCTTATCACTATGAACTCCCTAATTTTTCTTATTATTCTTTATCAGAGTAACAAAAATCGTAAGAAATATCACAAAAGTATTTTTTTCTGCTTTGATTGACTCAATTATTGTTTATTTTAAATAAGACAAACAAGAAACCATATAAAAAAAGTCTTTCTTTGTCATACCTACATTTATTGTCTGTCAAAACAAGACATTTTATTAAGATAGTTTAACTTTAGATTTTTCATTCACCTAACATTGAATGTAAATAGTTAAAAGTTGTTGACAACATAAATTCTAAAATAAAAACTCAATAGAAATGTTTTCATTGTTTGTATTTGGGTGTTTTTGTATCTTTTTTTCTCTCTCTCTCTCTCTTTAAACTTACATTCATTTTTATGTGTGTGTGCTCCTAAACGATAAGACATGTAACAAATTTCTTGTAATTTAAAACCATGATTGATTGTTAGATTTTCTCAAATGGAAAATATTCATGATGTTTTACCACAATCTCTAACATTTTCCATTATTCTACAAATAAATTTTGTGTATTCAAATTTCAAATACGAAATTCATGTTCAACGAAGCCAAGAGCAAAGGATTTAAATTTCAACAAAAAAAACTACTTTATTTTTATAAAAGTATCACAGAATTTTAACTTTGTCGTTTTCATCACTTTAACACACACATGAAATGAGATGAAATGAAACAATAACGAAAATGTTTTACTACAACCACATAAAATTTTCATGTTACACGAGTACGTGTTGAAACAAATATCACATTTCAAAGTTTTTTGTGTTTTTACTTCCAGCAAAGTTAAAAGCTATGGTGATGACTTAAAATATTGTATGTTAATAAAAATAAAAAGTTGTGTTTAAAGGATTAAATTTAAAGTAAATGACTCCATTCTTTGATTTTATTTTTTTTCATCATCGTTCCAACTCTTTTAAGGATATGACGAAAATTTGTAGTAACTGCATCATGAAAAAAGTAAAATAAAAAGAAATTACAAAGATTCACTTAACAAAAAAAAAAATAGTTAAAAGAAAGTTTTTATGTAATAGCTGTTACGTGTTTTTTTACTCTTGAAGTGTTCAGTTAATGAGTTTAAGAGAAGAATTTAAAGTAAAATAAAAAAAAATTTAAGTATGTATGTAAAACATCAAAGAAAAAATCTATGACGAGTACAATTTAAACCACATAAAAAATTTTTTTAAAAAATTGTGATTAAAATTTAAATTGATGCCTATTTTTAGTCAGTTTTGTTTTATTTATCCAAGCCAAATTTAA
>LN483396.1:786854-808030 GCA_900002565.1 Culicoides sonorensis
TCAAAAGTCATAATGGAGTCTCCTGGTTTTTTACAAAAATCCCTTTTTATTTAATTTTTTTTTTTCGACAATTGAAGTCATTTTACAATTTTAATGTATATTTACAGTTTTATCTTTTAAATTAAATTTATTGTGGGTTGAATTAAAAATTGTTGTAGTTGTTTGGTTGGGGTTTTTTTCTGTCATCTTGAATATAAATTTGACAAGGCATACCATACCATCATCATAATAAATAAACCGTCGCCATCAAGATTATTCAATAAATTTGAGAAGCAAGTTTAGAGAAGTCCAAATGACAACGGTAAGATTGTCGGAAAAGAAACCCATATTGATACTCTAAATGGCTATAAATGTATGAATATTAAAGTAGAATCCCACATTACAAGTCTTTTTTGTTCTTAATTAAATTCTAAATTCGAAGTATTGATCTAAATTGCCATATTTTTTTTCAAAAGTACCGCGTTTTTCGGGGTTTTTGAAAATTTCTTGGCTTTCGCAGTTTTTTAAATTTGGCGTGTTCTCAACTAATTGACACCAAAACTCTAGAGCCTTGAGAGCCTGAAAACTGACTGATTATTCCAAAATAGAATTTTTTTTATTGTTTTCAAAATGGCGATTTTTTCCAATTCAAATTTTTATAATGGCGAAATTTTTCAAAATGACAGCTTTTTTAAAAAGATTCAAAATGACGGACTTTAATTTTTTTTTTACAAATAGAGGGTTTTTTAAAATTTTCAAAATGGCGGATTTTTAAAAATATATTTTAATTTTATCCAATTATCGAAATGACCTTTTCCAAATCGCCCAGTGGTAAGAATTTGTCATTTTTCAAATGAACCCCAAATTGTTTGTGTTCAGTTTAACAATTAAAATTACTTTTCACTAGTTTATTTAGTTTTAAAAAATGTTCAGGCACGCGCCACTTTGCCTTATCTCTTAATTTTAATGTAAATTTATTTAAATATAATAAAAAAAAATTAGTTTCATATGAAACCGTCGCTATTTTTTCCACTTTAAGTATAAGGTAAACAAATAATAAAAAAGCAAAGTACATAAAACTTTGTGTCACAATTTAATCTTGCTTGTTTTTGATTTAACAAAAAAAAAGCAAACATCAAAGTGTCGGAAATACATATTTTTTTTGTCGAAGTCTGTGTGTATGTGTGTGTGTGTTTTTTTATGGAATATTTGAACATAAAAGTTTTATTACCATTTACAAACACATATAACTTTAAAGAAATTGAAATAATGTTTAAAAATTTTATATGAATGGGGAAAAAACTGAAACAGTTCTCTTATCACATTTCAAACAGAAAACGCCTGATTTTAATGAAAAAAAAAAATTGTTGAAATTGAGTTAAATTACAAAAAAATAATATCATGAAAAAGTGATTTATGCCTTTCAATTTCACACTCTAACATGAAAATCATCAAAAACACTTAATTAAATGTCGATTTTTATTTCTATTTACTCTTTTCCCGTTATTTTTTAGGTAATTTAACAAAACAAAATCTAAAACATCAACAAAATAAAAATAAACATAATCAAAACAAAAAACTCAATTAAAGCCAATTTGAATCACGTTTAAATACTTTTCATGTGATCTGTATTTGACACATCCCCAACAATGTCGGTTCGTCTTTTGAATGTAAATATGAAAAAAACCGAATATTTGCCAAGGAATTCACAAAGTGTTTGATCTCATGTAAAATTTATTTTGGCACTTTAATGTGCGTGCTCATACTGCAATGGTATATGGTAAAGACATCAGCAGTAGCATCATCATCATCATTGCTTGAGGCCAAAATTTATGTAAATTTGATTAGTAATGTTTTATACCTAAACAGTTAGTGGTATAATTTTGTGTGTGTGTGTGTGTTTTTTCTTTACACTGAGGAATGTGTGAAATAAATTTAAATATTATTCTTTATTCGACAGAATAATATTAGTTGAATTTTTGAGGCGCCATGCGATGATCTTGACTTTTCATTTTATGTTGAATTTAAAAAAAAAAAAAATAATTAACAAAGAGATTAATTTTTTTTTTATTTCTCTTTCTTTTTAATTAATGAAACACTTCTTAAATAATTGAATTGACTTAAAGAATAAAAGGGATTGACAAAGGATTAAATTGAAATTCCCTTCCTAGAATTTATTTTTTAAATAAGATGTTTTAATGGCAATTTCCATTACTTACACCTTAAAATAGCACTGTAATTAATTACTTTTACGTTCAATTTATTTAATTCTTAACTAAGCTTTCTGTGCCTTTAATTTACATAAAATGTGAGAAATTTAGTACCCACTTCAGAGAAACAAGTTTAATTATGTAGATATCAAAGTAAATTTCCTATCAATAATTTAGTATTATGAAGAAATAAAGCAATCAAGGTAATTGGCTTTAGTTAAGAACACGTGTAAAAGTATGGAATTTAGCCCAATATTCAAAGAATGTGATTGAAATGCAATTTGAAGCAACCACCCTTGCAATTGAAAATTGTCCACATTAAAATTTTATTTTTTCGAAATTTTCGAATTTTTTAAAATGGACTCTGAAAATTTGCTAATCCCTGTAACGAGGTCCTTCGAAGCTTTTGTAGGAAATTCCTCACTCATTTCATGCTTGGCATCTAAATTCAACCGCAAACCACACAATAAAATTCTCTTTCCCCTCATTTTACTTTATTTTAATGGTTTTATTTTCCTACTTCCATTAAATTTAAATTTATGTTTGTCTTCTTAATAAAATTAAAATTAAAAGCTTCTTATTTCAATTATACATAATTTGTTTTAACCACGTGCGTCTTTTTTGTCACAGTATTTATTTTCTTGTATCCTCATTTCTTCTTTGTTTATATTTTATCTACTAAAAGTGGCACAAACGGATTATCATATTTACTTATTTTGTTTTCTCTCTTCTGCTTCTATTATTTTTTTGTGGTATGTTTACTTGTCTACATTTTTTTTACGTCTTTTGTCTTATTAAATAATTCACAGTCACATTTATTGTATCACATAACACACAGCAGGCGGAATCACTTAACGTGTAAATATGAAAAAATATTCGTAAAATAAGTGAAAAATTACAAATGTAATTTGAAATGAAATGAAAAAAAAAAACTACACTAGTTTATGGCAGGAGTAGCTCAACGATAAACTAGATAATGATATTCAAATGTATTCTGTGCTGATGAGGTTTGTTGTATTTATGGATTACATAAAAAAAAATTAAATGAAAAGGGTACTTACTCATTTTTATTTTTATCATGATTATTGTTGTTGTTATGTAAGAGCACAAAGACGATAAAATATTTGTTTTTTTCATTGCTTTGAGGGAAAATGCAGGTAATTGAAAAAAGTATTTGAAAATAAAAAGAGTTTGAAGAAAAATTAAAAAAAAAAATGATTTTTTGGCATGTAATGAAAAATTGTCAAAAAAATATAACAAAAGTCACAAACTCATTTGATACAATTAAAAATTTTAGCACATTTCCCGTTGTTTTGAGAAAAAATGCGAGTTGTGTGGACTCGTGCTGTGCATTTATTACATAATTAAATTTAAAATTAAGCCCCATTCCAGGAATAAGGCTCAAGTGTATCATTCACATTCACGTTCTATTAAGAGTAATACAAAAATAATCGTAAAAGTAGAAAATTAGGGATGAAACATTAAATAAAACTCTGAATTATTATACATTTTGCATACAGAGACACATTCAGTACATAATTCTCTTTTTTTCTCCGTTCCATGATGACAAAAAAATTTTGTATATTTGTGTTGCAAGATGTTGGGGTTAAATTAAGATAATTATTCAGATCTGATTAAGATGCGACTGCTATCCGTGGGAAGACACCTTGAAACTCTGTTTTTATTTGAAGGAGATGCCATTTATCTTGATCAATTTTTTTCCGGGTACAATCTTTTAACTTTTGATATACCCTTGAAAAAAAGGAATCTTATGACGTACATTTTTTGTGAAATATAATCCAAGATAAGCAAAAATACATCGAGTAGTGTCACATTTTCCAAACATCTGTCACACTTATCATGCATGACATATATAAAAACAATCACATTTACACACACACACACACACGAAAAACATAATATAATTCATTCAATATTTTTTATCTCATTGAGCGAGAAAAATCATTCTGATAGAATTATATCGAAAAATCAATCATCTGTGGACAGATTATCATATTGCTGTTTTGTATTGAGATCTGTCACACTTATTTCATTGATTCATCCAGAAAAAAAAAGAAATTTTTTTGTGTATTTTTATTGTATTTATAAATAAATATGAGACAATACATCGGTTAGTTAATTATGTATAAGGATAATTTGACAGATTATGTCCAATTTGACGGAATTATTAATGAGAGTGGTAATTCATTTAATTTGATCAATTTATGTCTTGAAATAAATCGGAGTATTTAACCCTTTGAGTTCAAAATCTAAACCAAGCAAAGTAAAAAAATATTTGAATGGGTATCACTATTAAGTATCCTAATTATAAGTAATTGAGACAAAAATGGACATATATGGGACAATTTTGAATTTGCAACTTTGAGCGCTTTTGTCCCATATACGGGACAATATTTGAGGGTCTGTATCGGAGCTATGGGAAGAGTTACAACTTTTTCTTTTGTGCAGCTAATTTAGTAGTAACTAGAAGATAAAAGAACGGAAATAAAAAAAATTTTCAATTGACTTCTTTATTATTTAATTCACATTGAAAGAAGTCAACCTCCACATTTTACATTTTTTTCATTTTTTCAAACTTCAAAATTCAGGCTCGCAGTTATATCGCTCCTGAATTTTAAATCGTTTGTTGTTCCTGTAACTTACATCCCTTCTTAACTTTTGCATCATGAAAAAAAATTTTAGGATCGATTGAAGTCCATTTTTCAAGCGATTCAAAATTGTCCCATATATGGGACAATTCGCCCAAAGGGTTAAGAAATTATAGAAAATATGGAGACGTCTGGTATTTTACAATGAAAATATGTTTTGAATTGGGTACATTTCAAATCGGTGTATCGGAAATATTTAATATGAGATTTTTTTTTGTCAAAAGTAATTTAGAAACAGACAAATACGTTTTTACAGTATAAAATAATATTAAAATGCGTATATATGAACGATATACACGAGCGCATTTCTATGTAAAGCATTCGCCAATTGTTTCTAAAATTAAAAACCGAAAATTTGAATTTTATATCGTTTTTATATTTTACATCGTTTTTTTGGATTTTAATCCGCCATTTTGGGTCAGTCGACAATTTTGGGTTAATCCGTCATTTTGAAATTAACACAGACGGACAGCACTACAGGCCACAATACCGGTATTTCCAATAAATGCGCTAAAAATAATCGTAATAAAAAATCAAATGACAAAAAATTTAATAATATTGTATTTCATTCTTTATGTATGGATTTCTTTTTCAATATAATGATAACATTTTTTACAGGATTTCATTGAAAAAAAACAATTTCATAGGGAAAGCATGAATTGTATCCTTGCAACGACTCAAAATTAAACCCAAAAGTGTTTGTGAAATTTTCCTGGTTGAATCTCTTCAATGTATTTTGTGTTCGACGTTTTTTTTAGTTTCAGTCATTAAACAACCCTGAATCGCATCCCAGAAACTTTGAAATTTTCAAAGTAAGTTACAAGAAAATGCGCTTCAATTCTATGGTTCAGGATTCCAATTACGTTAAATTTAATATTCTTTTCAATATGAAATTCTATTCAAAATGTTTCATTTTCTCTGAATGTATTATCTGGATTAAATCAAAAATATTAAAATAAATTCTTTTCAAATATACATGACAGATTAAACATCTCGTATATGAAAAAATAATCATGATAACTTTGAAAAAGATCATAAAATTCATAAAAACTCGTTTGAATGTGCTTAAAAAATTTCATAGAAATTACGATTATGAGAGTTGCATCAACCTTATTCATTTTAATGAGTCATATTTAAAATGAAAAAAAGGAGGATTACCAGAAAACCCATGATTCCGCTTAATCCAGGCATATTTATTGTTTTCCATTGAATTTAAAGGAAATTCTCATGATATATTTATTTATTCATGCCCTGATTCAACAAAAAAAAATTTACGTAAACATGTAAACAAAATTTAACATAATCTAGGATTTAAATTGAAATTAATGTGAGAAAATGTGTAGCATGAATTTCAGAGGTAACACACATTGCAAAATATACAATTTCATTTGATAAAAGGATCTTTCCAGTACATTATTTTATGGAAATGTATCAATCAACATAATAATAAAACATATCTTAAGTGTATGTATATTTGTCATTATGCATTGCTTGGTATCACTGATTTTCATCATCATCAACATCAACAATAACAAATAATAATATACATAAACATTGTGCATCAAATCAGAAAACATAAAATAGTAACATTGCTGATGGCATGAAATATATTTGTGTGTGTGTGTGTGTGTTTATAAGGTGAATTTTCAGATGATGGTAACAAAGACATGCAAATTACAGCTATTATTCATTTCTGTTTCTTTTTGCGTGACAAAAGGATATTTGTTATGAGAAAATTGTATGCAGGCACACGAAAAACGATAACGAAGAAACAAATTCAAATAAATATTTCATTTTCTATTTGCATGACCTATATAATTGATGTGTTGATGTGTGTTGGTGCATAGGAAACACAATGAATTTTGTCACTTGTACTTTTTTTTGTGTGTGTGTGTGACTTTTATAGGGCAAACACTATGTGCTGGAACGAGAAAGGTCATGTACTATGATGAAAGTAAAAAAAGGGTTGATAACCTGCATTTCACAAAAAATATGGAGGTACTTTTGATGAAAATTCGGGACTAGTGAAACAAAAAATCGGGATTTCAAATCAAAAAGCGGGACAGTTAAAAACTATTCATTTTTTACTAGACTGAAGTTATCAACCTGCTTATCGGCCGCGAAGAGGGATATTTCGGACCTACAGGACCATCGCTGAAACCCTCGCATGGTCATCAACGACTTTACCCTGACTTTCTATTTCTTTTGCTGTATTTAAAGTTTTTCCTTCGTGTAAATCACAAAATCAGCTCTCAGCGCCCTCTGCAGTGTCCAATCGAAAAACCCAGATACAAGACGCTGTATTTTTTTGATTCTCTATCGATTAGCATACTCATACTTATCAACGGTTCCTTGAGAAATACAGCCATCCAGGAAAAGTCAGACACTTGATTTCGACCCAGGAGCACGGACGGCATGTCCACGAAAAATGCGCTACATGCCCTATATTTTGTAAAAAAATATCTTTTCATTTAAATGTCACCTTTACAAATTTAGTGCCAATTCCTCGTCTGAAGAATAATTTTTTCTTACCAAATTTCAATGAAAACTGGTTTCAAAAAAAAATTCTTATAAAATTATATTCATAACTCATCATTTAGTCCACTGAACAAGTTAAAATTGCATTATAAAAGACACTGATCTGATTATATTAAAATATTGAATGTGAAACTTTTTCTCTCGTTTTAAAATCCGGTCATTTATATTTAAAGTTTTTTTTATTTTTTTTTTAAATTTAATATACATCAGTTTATCATCCAACACCATAAAACTTATCTTTTTCTCTATCCATTTTTCTACTTATAATAAATGTTTGAGAGCCATTAATTATGCCCATTAGCACACTTTTGCACAATTACACAATTTTTCGCTCATTTTTTTTTTGTAAATGTTGGAAAATTTATATTATTATACAAGTTTTATACTTTTTTTTTCAACTCACACTTACAATTTAAAAAAAAAAGTACATTTATAAGAATTGTAGTGGTTCACCTATATATGGAAATAACGTGTTTGATGATGCTCCTGCTGTTTTATTTTAAATTGTTGTTCATTTTTTTCTGTATATAAAACTTTTTTTTCATTTTGCTTTTCAAGTGAGAAGATGAAATTTATGCATTTAACATCTTAATTGTTCTATTTTTTATGGTTTTTTTTCTCACACGTCTCTTAATTAATGCATGAATTGTTTGCAAAAAAAAAATAAAAATAAATTAAAAGGAGTATGAAAAGAAAAAGTGTTTCGAATCTTGTTTCAGGAAATCGGTTCCATTAAAATTAATTGCTTTTTTCAGCATGAACACTATTTAATGGAGAAAAATAATGGAGAGGTGATTGTGATAAATTTTGTGTTTGACATTTTATTTTCTTGTTAATTTAAAAGGGTTTTAACATAAATTAAATTTTTAATTTACTTTTTTTTTCAAACACTTTTGCATTAACTCATTCGCGTCATCCGTTGCGTCAACGCAACACCTACTTTGAGGTCACTTTTCTCGTTCATATCAAAAAATTTCTTTGTCAATCTTTTTTAGAGTCTTAATTTAAGATGTTTTGTATCAAACAGTTGAATGGTTTATGAATTTAAACCAAAAAGTAAAAAATTATGAGCTAAACTTTTAAGAAAAAACGCGTTTTTTTCATTCTCGTACAAGATTTCTGTATGTATTTGTGTAGCACTTATACGTATTTTTTTTTGGCTCTCCTGTAAAATTTTTATATGAAACCTGAAATTTTCATCGAAGAGAAAGTTGTTCACTTTTACCTAAAGACTAGATCGTAGAAGAACTTTTTGTTCAAAACTCATTATTTCTAGGAGTGGCGTCGAATGAGTTAACTGACCGCTTTAAAGTTCTCTCATGACGATTTTTAGTCTCTGGAGCCCAAAGTCTGAGCTTAATTTCGAATTCACTCATATAATTTTAAGAAGAAATTCTTCAAGCACAAACAAAAAGCTTCAAAATGTCAAGTTGGTCAGCTCAGCAAAATTCCAGCTTAAAATATTCTCTACAACTCTTCTTCAGGTCTCTTTTACCTAAGATTTATAATTTTTTTATTCAAAAACGTTAAAATTCGTTTTTAATTGATATTTTTCCGTCTCAAAATTCTCGGTTATAGTAACTAAAATTTCATTTCCTGTATTATAAATTTTTTATATTCTCTTAACCGCTTAAGCTCATTTTTTTTTTCATTTCATTTAAAAACAATTTAGTTCTGACAAAACAAACAATATACTGTCAATTTATCAATAACTTTTGTGTACAGTTTTACTTAAATATTTCAATGAGTCTCACTCATGTTACAAAAAAAAAAACAAAACACAGACATGAAAATAAATATTTTATTTTGACAAATTATCATTTGTGTGTGTACTCTGAAAAAACAAAACATTTATAATTAAATTCCCATTTATTTACATCATTTTACGGTTCTGTATCTCATCTTATTTTGTTTTTTTTTCTCCTTTTTTGCAATTTCAGACACATGTCATTCTATATTTAAAATAATACAGGTTAAACCTCTATAATTGCACGTCTCAAGGGACCAAAAAATTGTAGCAAATAAAGAGGGTGTGCAAGTATAGAGAGAAGTTTTCATACAAATCTGTTCCAAACATGTATTAATTATAGAGGTTTTGCAAGTATAGAGGTGTGAAATTAGAGAGGTTTCACCAGTAATAAGAAACGTGTAATGAAATTTCTTATACTTACGTTGTATTCTAGAAAAATGAAAGATTCGTGTCTAGAAAAAATTGTGAGGCGGAATAAAATGAGAAGATTGAAATTATGAGATGAACTTGCATGTTATAATAAATAGAATTAATGCCAAATATTTGCATGGTTATTGTATAAACTTTCTCTGTTATTTGTTAATTTTTGGCATAGAATGTTGTGTCATGTATTTTTCATCATATTCTATCAAAATTTATACTGTCATGATGATTTTCATTACAGATATTAATAATAAACTGTCTCTGTCATTGTTTTTGACTGTAGAAGTCTTAGAGGAATTTGATTTTTTTTTTAATTTTAACAGAATACTGACTTAAAAATTAAAAATTTGAAAAATAACGGTCAATTCAAATTTAAAATTATACGAAAACGGTTATAAAAAACTTTTTTTTGGAAAAACTTTTTATCATGAAATATGATATTTTATGATTTATTTACAGAAGAATTGAAAATTGTTTTGATATGCAACGCCATCTAACGGTCATTTTCAAAATAACGTGCGTGGGCCGTGTTTTAAATTATAGACTATTTTTGTCATTGAATTTTTATTTCATCTTTTTTTTATGGAAATTATTCTAAAATCCCTGTTATCATTCAAAGCATAACAAAGGAAAATAGATTACTGAAGCATCTGTGCACCAATCAAAACCCATTAATAAAATCAATTTATTATAAAAGCTTTAAAAAGATAACGATTATCACCATTAAAACAGACACAGTAATAACCAAGCTTTGCATTATAAAAATAACAATACCGGAAAATACCAATAAAAGGCAAATTTTGTCATGAAATTCAATGAAAAGCGTATTTTAAAATGAAATTTGTAATTTTCTCTCCTGAACTTCAAGGGTTTAACTCCTGAATTTTAGCAATAAGCTTCTGAACGTTAGGAGCTTAGTTCCTGAAATTTAGAAGTTTACTTCCCACAGGGAAATTGATTCTGGATGATTGAATTTTAAAAAGATCGATCACATTTAATATCTTTTTTAGTTAAAAAACTTTAATGGCTGTAAATTTGAACCTGTTTTAAGCATTATAACAGCTGGCAAATAACATTAATATTAAATCTTTAAAGAACACGATTATCAGGAAACCGAAGAATGAATAGGAAAAGTGCAAAAATGATAATAACAAACCATAACTGTCATTTTAATTATAAATTTAAATTAAGTTTACACAAAAACAATAGCGGTTTATCTCTATATACTTTCATAAAAAAATTGGAATGTTAAATAAATGAAAGAAAATTAAATGCAATGAAAAAGGAGAATAGCAGGAAAAAAAAGTCTTTTATGATTTATTGCATTCATTATAATTTATTTGCTTGAGGATTTTTACAATGAATAGGAAATAAGTCTAAAAGAAGGTAATTCGTATTTTTAAATGAAAAAATTTTTTGTATTATAATGGAAAAAAAATCAATTGAAAGAAAACAATTATGAATTATTTTCTTATAGAATCAGATTTGAACTTTCATTGAAATTGTGTTGACCAAGGAAAATTTTCAATGTTTATGTTGAATTTCAGTTTTATTAAAAAAAAAATTGCTTCATCAAAAATCTATTTGAAGTAAATTTTGCGAAAAAATGTCTTCATTAAGCATTTCAATCAGATCAACCCTCATTACACACACACACACACACACACACACACACACACACACAAAATCTCTTCCGCAATACAGCAGATTTTCATATGAAAATATAAGGAAAGGAAAAATGAAAATAAATAAAAATGTTTTACATAATAAAAATAGAATACACACAAAAAAAGATTTATCAATATACCAGAAAATTCAATATTTATCAATAAATAGATGTTAAAATGTTTTCTGTATTTGTATTTTGTGAGAAAATAAATCGCCTACAGAAAAAAACCAAAATAAGGAAACTTTTATTTCATGTCAATCATAATGTAAAATGAAATAAATTTGTATATTTTTTTTTGAGAGATGTTGAACTGTTTTTAAGGATGATATAAGTATTAAATGTGTATAAATTTCAATAGATTTATTTTTAAAAAATACAAGGCGTTTCCATTTAATAATATTTTGAGTCCATTTCATGATAAATCACGGTTCTATTTAAGTCAATTGTGGTCGATCCGCTCCCACTCTGGCATTTTGTAATAAAATGCTACCATATAAAATTTCAGAACAGCTCATTGAGCTGGATAACTTTGACCTGTGAACTATGCTTGACGATAAAAACAAATAAAATTTTGTTCCAGGAATTGAAAATTTTTATTTTACAAAATTTTTAGATGCAAAAAATTTGCCCCTTTCATCGATTTTTATGATCAGTAAAAATTTTAAATATTTCGACTCAATAAAATTTTAATTTTCATTAAAATAATTTAAAATCAATTTCAATTTCAACTAAATTCAAAGTAATAAAACATCACTTGATGTAACAAATCACTTCAATTGCACGATAAATTATAAAGATTGTCAACAAAATCTTTCAAAAAACATGATTAATTAAAGTTACATTCATGTAATACATTTTAAATAATTAAATACATTCACAAGTAAGAAATTTTATCATTTTATCCATTTAATCTTTTTAATCTACGTATTTTAATGATAATGGATGATAAATGAGCGCGTGGCGTGAGTTTCTAATTATCATTCATTAAAAAAGTAAACAAACAAAATTATCTAGAAATTGTTGCAAACTTTTGTTGATTAAAGCGTTAGATTAGAGCTAAAATGTAAATATTTTTTAACAGAAGTACGAATACAAGCACATGCTTCGTTTTTTTGCTATACCGCAGATTAATATTGTAACGAAAATTGATAATGATAAATGAGCGGAATCGGGTAATTGATATTTTGGTGGTTGTTGTGAACGTTTATTTTTTTTAGAGGAATATTTTTAGATTACATTGAAATTTGCCTTCAAGGAGACTAGATAAAGCCACTATGGAGAAAAGAAAGATTGTGAGTCAGAAAATATTTGTGTTTATCCTTTTAGGCCTTTCGGGACTTGACATAAACCTGTACGTGTGTATGAATGGTCTGTAGTTCAATACGATGACAGATTCTCGTTTTACCTTTTCAAATCGGCGTTACATTCATTATACAAAGTTTGTTTTGAATCAAACGAATTTTTTCTTTGTTAAAAAGTTCGACATAGTTCCATGCCTCTAAGCGCCCTAGTCAAAGTAAATTTTTATTTCAAATCATATTATTTTCATAATTTTCTTTAAAATGTCCATCAATTTATTTTTATTTTCTACTTCTCATTATTTTGTATCATGTTTATATAAAAAAATTTAAAAAAAAACAGCATGAAAAAAATAGAAAAATCTTTTCAACAATACTTTTCTTTTTCATTTCAATTAAATCCTGTTTAGTGAATCGTAAACAATTTGTTTTCTTTTTTAGTGCATTTCGTATTATAGACGGTTTGTCCGCCGTCACTTTGTCACTCTGACACTGATAGCTATCCATAGCTCTGGAATGGTCTATCGGAGCCAGGTTTGGTTTTTCCAGTAGGACAGAGCGAACTTGAGAACTCAAGGATTAGGCTTCAGAGCCTCCAAAGCCTTAAAAACCGTTAAAAACGGTTAAAATTTTTAAAATTTGATGATTTGTTTTGTTGGATTGAGAAGTTTACTAAAATGAACTTTAACTCATTGGCTCTGAAATTAAGCTCAGGAATTGGGCTCGGGACGGTCTCAGGGATTAGGCTCCAGACCCTGAAAACGGCCGAAAGCCCAAAATGTCTAATTTTTTCAAAAAATTTCAAAATGCTGAAAATTTTTCAAAATGGCCAAAGTTTTTCAACATGGCGGAATTTTCAAAATAGCGATTAAGTTCAAAATGGCGGTTTTTTTCATCATTTTGAAAAAAACTGCTATTTTAATCTATGTTTGAAAGAAAGACGCCTTTTTGAATTTTTTTTTAAAATTCAGCCATTCCTTGATTAAAACTTAATGATACTCAATGAAACGAGTCCCATCGAAATGCACTTTTCTTTCCGCCCAGTGGTTAGAATTTCCCATTTTTTTTTATTGTTGTCACTTCATTGCAAAATAATCATCCATGTTTTATTAAAAAAAAATAAAATATTTGACCTAAAATAAAAGTTTTCCCATTTTTTCTCCGTTATATTTTTTAAGTGGAAAATAACAATAAGCTTAGTAACAAAATGACTAGCTTCATATTCAAAGTAAAACCAAACTCGGCTAGATCCTTTAAATTTTTGTTTCAATATCAATTTCAAAATGAAAATATAAGAGTAACATAATTGAAAGGATGTCGAATGAAAAGGAAAAAACAAAAAATAAAATTGAAATGGATATTATTATTGTTAGTTAGTGAGAAAAAAAAAGAGAAGGATTTCATTGTCATTATTTCATCATAGTGATGTGGTTGTAGGTCATTCTTTTATTTTCTGGAATTATATTTTGAAGGGTATTTTTTTTTTGTTGTAAGCTGAAATGAATTTTGTATTGCTTTTGATTGCTCTCTTAGTATTTTAATATGGATTTGATGAAATCTGTCTGATCTGTATTTAATTTGTTTTTGTTTTATAGGTTTAATTTTTCCAAGTAATGTGATTGTTTCAATGGGATTAGTGTTGTTAATATGGCACATTGCAGACTGAGAGATGTGTTGATAACTGAAATTGGATTAGTTAAAAGGGAGCTGTAGGGAAATTTATTGGACTAGAGCACTTTTGTAGAAACTCATCATGTAATGGGGGGAAAATCCAATGAAATTAATCCATCCATACCACCATCTTCACAATCCAAGGAGTTTGTAAGCTATTCAAAGAAAAATATCGCAAATTATTGAACATCTGGACAAAAAGATCATCAGAAAACTGACAGGTTTCTTTACAGGTCACTATCTATTGTTTAATCATCTTAAAAAGACAAGAAAGAGGGATCAAGAAACTGCAGGCTTTGCCTTGAAGATGATAAAAAATCAAAGCACATTCTCTGTGAGTATGAAGCATTGGCTAGAGTGAGTTTTTCTGAAAATCTATCTGCTTTCATTCGGGTAGTGCGAGACATGGCTTTTTCAATCATCAGGGGAGTTCATTACAGCAAGGTCTACTTTGTCTCATTGGGGCCCCTAACTCTTAAAGTTGTCACAGTGCTGACGGGGCTCTTAGCTTGGCCCTTACAAAGAATTCTTGGCTACTTCCCAAGCCTTCTTGCGGCATTGCGGTTAAATTTGCGAGATAATTTGAGTTTACCGCATATAAATTATTTGTATGACACCAAAATCACTTACTTGAGCTGTGATAATTCCATCTTAAATTATTTATTTACTTAATTAAATACATTTAATGTGATCAGTGTCTCACACAACCATTAAATCACTTATTCAATTTGCTTTTAAAACATTTGTCCTGGCATTTTGTCTACATCGTTTGTTTATATACAAGTAATTATTATAATGAAATTATAACAATAATCCTCTTAATTTCCTGTATACGCGATCTAGAGATTTAATATCATACCAAAGTTTATGTTCATAATTTTGATGCTACGAGTGTCATAATTAAATTTCTTTGATTCATTTCGCATTGTGTGTGAAATGACTGTGGTAATTTAATAATGATTTCAATAAGCATTGAAATATACATGGCTCGATACTAGTGTGTGTGTGATATCAAACATTTTTGTTTAACTCATTTAATGCATTAACTGGATAAGATCAAAGGTTATTTTCCTTTTAATGCTAAAATGAATGAAGGTCACAAGAGATAAAAAGAAAAATGATTTTCTTTGTTTGGTTACTAATGTGATTAAAGATTGATAAGAGAAAATCAAGAAAGCATTAAAAACACACACACACACTTTTCATAAATAAAGTTGACATGGGTAAGCATTAACTAAATTAAGAAAGAAATTTTATGTAACATCTCATTCCATACAATTGTGGTTTACTTTGAATTGCAAAAAAATATTCTTAACTAAAAAAAAAGGAAATTTCTTCACTGTCACAAGTAACTAAAAGTCACAATGGATCTACAAATATGATAAGATAACAATACAGAGCAAAATTTTATTATCAATGCGACACACCTTAATTTATATTTTTTTTCGTCTTCTTCTTATTCTTATTATTCTTTTATTATAAGACCTACACATATCACATTAGCCAAATACATTGTTTGATTGTGACAATTTTTTTTTGTTTGTTTATTTTTAGATGTAAAGAAAAAAAAATGACAATGATAGACCTCATTAGACATATGACATGAGTGATAATACGCTTGATTCATGTCGTAATTTTGATTGTTTCTCATATCTGAGCTTTAATGTGAGTGTGATTAGTTGTTAACATGATATTTTTTTATGAATGTGTTTAAGTGTGTATTTGACTTGTAAATCAGAATCATTCAATAAATAAAATTAAATTTAATCTTGAATCTATTGAAATGTCTTATTTCATCAAGGTCTTTTATTTTGATATGTTGATTTAAAATAAAAAACATAACTTTTGTGAATTGTTGACGTCATTGAAACGTATTTTATTTTTTTTAAGTATAAATCTCAAATGCAATAAAATAACTTCAATTTTTTCGAAAACCGAAGCTTGATAACTACCGTCTCTGATGTGCTGTAAATCTCTATAAGATTGCATTCGACCACATTTTATCCGCAGTTTTTATTTTAATTATCAGTGGCAGTTCTTGGCCAATTAATGGCTTGATTTTCACCAATTTGTAGAAAAGTGAAATTTGTCCGAATAAAAACTAATGAAAAACAAAATTATGTTTTTCCATAAATTAATTTTTAATGTACAGCTGGTGAGTTTTTTTCTAAATATTCAAGGTTAATCCCTTCGATTAGTAATTTTTTTCTGGAAATTGTATCGATTTCCATTGATTATGTGCCATTCCTTTTAAAAAATGTTTACAACTTGACAACATACTTGATATTAATTATATACAAGAAGAGGCACCGGTGCTCATTGAAATGTCATTTAAGGTATCTCTTGGTATTTAAATAGCTTGAAATTAAAAAAACCATCACAGTTAAGTTTTGGCTTTCCTTCGAAATAAACAAAGTGATCCAATAATGAAAACTGAAGAAAAACTAAGTTTTGAAAAAATTTGGAAAATAATCAGACTGATTGATTCTGAGACAGGTCTATTTTTGTTCAAGCCAAAATTCGAGAAAAAAAGTATTAAGGATAAAATGTGTACTTTTGCATGGCCAACTCATGTAATATTAATAGTAATTTTTGCCTATTCAACACTAATCGTCAAGAACTTTGAATTGGTGTATATTATTTTTGAATTTTCCTTAATCATGCCAGTTTTACTTTTAAACCTTGGTTTGATAGTGTTCAAAAAGAAGAAAAGCTTACTCCATTCAATACTTAACTGGTGTGCGAGTCTTTATGATTTGGAAGACAAGTATCCGATAATGATTCAAAACAAAGCGAAAACTCGACTCGCAGCTCTACAAAAACAATCACTTAAGATGTTAAATGCAATTAGGTATGGAATTCATATAGAATCACAGTTATGCACACTTGGATTTGCAATACTTGGATTTTTCTTACCGGAAAATATTTATCCCAAATACAGTCCACCTCTACCAATTTTTCTACCATTCAAGAATCAGGAAACATGGACAACATTTAGCGTCACATTAGTACTTCAAGTGATTGGATTGACCTACACCTCTACATTTATAGTTCTTATCTTTGGCATTTTATTCTGTATGATAATGCATATTTTAGCATACTTGGACATAGTAAAAGAAGTGGTTGAAACATTGAAAGAAAATCGAGGAAAATCACATTTCATTGATCAAATAAAAATCATAACTGATATGATTGTGGAAATAAATGCGGTTTTCGTGCATCTCAGTAACTTGTTCTCTCCAGTATTTCTCCTGTTGGAACTTGCAACGTTGGGCTCATTATTTACTTTTGGATTATTGTTCATCGTTGTCCATCAGCAATATGTTTTTGGTTTAGGTCTCACGATCATGGGAGTATTTCTATACATAGTTTGCAGTGCAAATGAAAAGATTTTGGATAAATTTGATGAAATCTCAGATGCTTTATATGACATTCCATGGTATGAAATGGAATTAAAAGAAAAAAAATCACTTCGTATAGCAATGAATTGCAATAAATTGAATGGATCATTTACTGCAGCTAAAATTCACAATCTTACAATTGAACGATTTGGGATAGTAATGAAAGCTGGATACACAAACTTGCTTGTGTTAAAGGATTTGGTTCAAAAATAAGAGAAACATTCACGTATGTATATCTTTGAATTTTTAAGCTAAGTTAAATAGGTCCAAAATTCAAGGACTTGAGACTTTGACGTCAAAGAGTTAATTCATAGAACTTAAACATATCAAGCACAACATTGAATACCATTAATTATATGCTTCATAGTTTCAACTGTAGCCGCATAATCAATTTTTTTAAAGTGAATTTCTTTTAAATAAAAAACATATTAAAGAAATGACATTTAAACAACATTAAAAATAATAATTAGAGTCAAAATGTTAATAAAAAAAAATATGTTGTCAGTTTCACGTGTCATTTCACATCTGAAATTCTCACATAAATAGCAATCTAATTAAAGTATATTCATAGTTGGTAATTTTTCACTGCACTTAAATGTATCAAGTTATTTACAGAGTTCGCAAAAATCAAGAACATAAAGGTTACGCTGTTAGTTGAAAACGAAACGCAATTCAAATTGATTTGGTCCTTAGGTGAAGATCTTTGATTGACGCTTACAGGATGCTTGATAAATAAATGTAATTTGAATAAAGAAATTGAATAAAGTTTTTATCTGATAAGGGTAGGGTAATGTCTACAAGGCTTCACCGCGGTCCCAAAAGGTCCTATTGATGATGATGATTAAGTACGTGTATGCCCACCTCAGTCTCTTTTAATTTGGGCTGTCTTACGACTTACTCAAGATTATACTCACTCTATATAATGCTAATTCCTTTTACAAAGTAATAAATTACATGCAGTTTGAATTTAAACAGTGCGGTTGGATTTATTTGTATATGCAAACACCCAAAGTAACGTCTTCTTCTGCTTTCGAGTCCTCTTCAGAAACAAATTATGTGTTCAGCAGTTTCCTCTTCTTCTTCACAAATTCTTAGTTTCCATACTAAACGCCCTATAACCTTTAGCCTAAGTCTATGGGTGGACCTCAAGGAAGTGTTACTCTGTCACCCCAGAGCAGTCGCACCTAGAGGTGTCTTGTTTCTCGACATTTTTAAAAACCGAGAGTCGAGATTCGATAGTAAAAAAAACTGAGAGTCTCGATCGAGAGTAGCAAGAAAAACAATTTTCAATATTAAATTTATTCATTCGATTATCAAAAACAAATTACTTAATTTTATAATCTCACAAATCCTTATTGATTTTTAAAAAATATGATTTTAAGAACATTATTCTGTCAAAACGATTCTGTCAATTTCTTCTCCTCGGAATAGCTGGGAATAGAAACAAGTGCAGCACTATTGTATAACCTGTATAATCGACGTTTTAACGTCCATCTTTGAGGAATATGCAAGATAACTGTACTTTTGATAATATTTTTGGGGGTTGTGTAAAAGTTTCATGGAGGAAACAAGTTTTTCATTACGCCGCTCATCAATTTTTGCTCTCAAAGCTTGTAGGAAGGACAACGCAATAGATAATAGAGACGTCTCAAGTTTTTTCATCAAACATAACGTCAGCTCCTAGCAAATTAACCATTTTTTGTTTATTTCAAAAATCGAATCGAGCACACCATGTTTTTTGTATGGGCTTTTCATCATACTCGTCTCCAAGGCCTAAGACTTCGAGAGGCAATTTTCACAATCTTTTAGTTTCAAGGAAGCATCCAGCATTGTGTAAATTAAATTCCACCGTATTTTCAAACCAAGCTTTAGACTGGCATCTCGATTAAAAACTATCTTTACTTCTTTCTTAAGAATTTCAAAAGTAGTTCACTGTTTCAGCATATGCTACTTCTAACTCATACATTTCTTTATCGTTATTTACTTCGTCATCGTACACACCACTTGATACACGTCTTACTTATCGTTCAATATTACACAAAATGACTCAAAATCTTCTCGTCTCATCTTCTCGATCATCTCAATTTCAATTTTCACTTGAAAAGATAGGCATTAAGTTGGACACAGTAACAAAACTTTTGACTCTCGAGTAAAAGCACCCGAGAGTCGATAGTGTCGCTATATCGGGCGAGAGTATCGACTCGATACTCTCGGTGGGATACCACTAGTCGCACCCTAATCGGGCCAGGATAGTTATTAAAAATATCAACAGCCCTTTGCATTATTGTCCGTACAAATTCTAATTTTTCTTTCTTCAAATAATTTTTTTATTTGATTTTCATTTTATTCAAAAAAAATATTCTGACAAAATCTAAATATTCGTTATCTTAATATTATGCTACTACCATTTTGGGAATTAAACCAAAAAAGTAAAACACTGAATAACATAAAAATTTATATATTCATATTGAACTCCAAAATTCATCTGGGAAATCATTCATAATAATATTTCAAATATTCATCAAATATTTAATCGAATCAATAAATTTCTTAAACAAATAAACCCTATCAAAATCTAATCATGATGAAAATTAAAGCCAATTTAAATTTATACCATAAATTTCATACATTATATGAAAAGTAATAGAATTCTTACCATTTAATAAAAATGAAGTGTTTAAATATATTCAAATAATCAAATACAAATCATTTTAAGCACGTACCAAAGAGAGAGAATTGATGTTCAGTAGCTCGGGTGATGACTCATTTATTTTCATTTAACATTCCATATGTGTGATATATTTATTGTTATTATTATAACATACATTTTAACATACGACTACTATGGAAAAAATTTTTTATACATGGTTATTTTATATACTCAAAAGAAAAAAAATTACGATGACGATATTTTTACTACAGTATATTTACATAAAGACACATAAAACTGAGTCTACAAAATTTCAGTGGAATTACAGACGTAAAATATAAATAAAAATGTAATAAAAATACAAAATTACAACAACAACAATGCTATGTGTGTATTTAATTTTTGTAATGTAACATGACAGAAAAAGAATATTGAAAAATTTCTTGTTACAGTTACTGTTCGTTTAAATATTTTTTGAGATGACCCATTAAATTATTCATAAGTACAATTACAGCTCAATTCATGGTTAATGGTAATACTCTTTCAATTTAAAGTGTTAAATATGTGTCAGAGTAATTAAGTTGAAGGATGATTGGCTGCACCACCTACCTTTAAATTGTGTCCTTAAGCTGTTGGGATTACGAAATGTATTTTTTTTTTTTAATATTATTTATTGAGAACAATTTAATCCGATACTATTGAAGATGATTGAGAAGGATTAAATTCTTATTTTTCCTTCTATTGCAGCAATTTCTTCTTCGTTGTTTATTTATATTTTATTTTTTATTTATTTATTTTTATGTTAGAAAATGAAAAGAAAATTTTTGTATCTTGTATTTAAAAATAACTCAAGATTTCATTGGATATTTAAGATTTATTCTGATTTTATGTTTATTTTTTCTTTGAATGGTAATTTAT
>LN483351.1:0-187020 GCA_900002565.1 Culicoides sonorensis
ACATATTTTTTTGATCCATAAACACTCCCACGCATAATACAAACATAAGTCTAGAACATACTTTGGGTCTCAGATGAATTGTTTAGGCGCTACGCGGTCTTAAAGAAAATAGCGTAACAGCAATATAAAACTTGTAAAAAAAAAGATATTGAATTTAACTTTTTTCTACTTTTAAGCCAAATCATATAAAAGTCATCTCTAGATCGACAAAATACAATATGAAGTTATATCTCTATATTATTAGATATTTTTCTTATAATAAGAAGAAAAAAAAACCTTAGATGATATCATTTTTGCATCTTATTTGTGTGTGTGGGAGCAAAGGTATGTAAATGCAATCTTTCGTTTATTTTCCTTTTGAGTTCTTCGATTTTGTTTTGCTTTACTTTCTTATAAGTCATTTGAAAAATGAGCCAAGTTTAGCAGTTTGGTAAACAGCAGTCATTTTTAAATGATATTAGCCCTTTCTTGTCCAGGACAGCCAACTGGAGCTACAAAGTATTGTTAACTTAATACGTTTAGTTATGACGTTACAATGTAACGAACAAATAGCTCAAACGATCTTCTTCTTTTACTGCAGCGCCAGCTGCTTTCAATATTCTAATTAAACTATCAAATTTTATGAAATGGTTCGCCAGATCATCTCCTTCATTCAAACGTAGACGAAAAATATCTCTCTTTAAATGTGTCTACTGTGTCACGCTCTTAACTGTAAAGTGTTTCTTCAAAGCATCGAACATATCAAAAGCACTCTCTTTTCCCTACAATTATGGAGTAAAATTCATATGGAACAACACTCGATTTTATAAATTTAACCTTTTTTCCATTTTCCTGAAATATTTGAATTTTCCTAAATTGTCATAATCTAAAACGCACTTTCATTTTCTTCTCCCATTTACACGTTAAATTTTCAATTTCATACAATATACCAGACTTCAAAAAAAAAAAAAGATGATGTTTTTATTATTGTAATGTTATATTGAATGGAAGCAAAGCTCATTGATATTGATTTTTTTTTCTCTTTTCATTTTTTTTTTCATTCATAGATTCATATTACTAAGAAAACAGGAACATATCTAAGATAAACATTAAAAAAAATATTATTTTTTCATTGATAAGAAATTTTTAATTCGATCACCATTGGCATATTTCACCCGTTATATCGTGATTTAAAAAAAATTGTGAATACAAGATTAAATTTCATTAATATTTTTCCTAGAATGACGTAAGTAGTATCGTTATAGAGACATAATTCATAGAAAATGTTATTTAAAGTAAAAAAAAAGTATTTACTAACCTGATATGCAGCCATAAACGGATCAACGCCTACATCGCCAAGTCCAGTACAATCTGGGATATTTCCGACTCCAGCTGAGCCGTGATATTGACCTTGACCTTGTTGTTGTTGCATATTTTTTCCGGGGAATGATGCATTTCGACGATACTTTGATGGTGAAATTGCTCCAGCTTGGCCCATTGGAGATGAAGATCCTTGTGCACCAAATGGCGATAAATTGTGCTGACCTGGATGTGGTTTTCGATTTGAATGTGGCATGCCGGGCATTGGATTCATGTTAGGGGCTGAACGTCCACGTGAATTCCACATTTGATTCATTTGTTGTTGTTGCTGCTGTTGATGTTGTTGCTGTTGTGATTGAGGACCACCACTTGGTCCGGAATTGGATGGTGCTTGGGACCAAGCTGGATATGGATTTTTGAATTGTTGTGATATTTGTGGTGGACACTGATTCTGTTGATTTGGATTTTGCAAGTGTGGTGTTGTACGTCCCATGTTATTAGGTGAGAGACCATGTGGACCAAAACCTGGATTAGTGTGAGATGCTGTGATAGCTCGTCTTTGTTGTTGTTGCTGCTGTTGTTGTTGTAATGCTTGAGCCATTGTACTTCCATTAAACAAGGAATTTGGAGTGTAATTTTGGAAACCATGCAATCCATTCATTGGCATATGTGATGGTTCATCGCCAGCTGTCGACCATGGACTATGATCAACATTAAAACCACTTGACAATCCAGATGCAGATCCACCACTTTGGTTATTTGGATGGCTACTCATGAGCATGGACGATGCACTTGATATTGAGACACCATTCAATAAACCACCCGGATTAAGACAATTCAAGTCACCTGCTTTCAAATTCAACTCATCCAAATCACTACTCTCAATCAAGAGATTGTTATTTGTGGTATGTGAATTATTGTTATTATTTGATAAACTGTTATTGTGATTAGTTGGCGATGTTGTAAGTGTTCCATTCAAACCCAAATCATCATCCAATATTTGTGATGTACTCACTGTACTTGTATTTATTGCCAAAGACAAATCACTTGACCCAATTATGTTTGAAACACCACCACTTGTACTAGATTGTTGCATTAATGAAACTACAGACGATGGTGCACCAGACGACGACATTGAATGATGTGTTTGTTGTTGTTGCTGTTGTAGATCTTCACCTGCACTACCACTATTAGTACTACTATTATTAGCTCCGTTCATACTGACACCACTCATACCGCTTCCATTAGATAAATTATTTTGTTGTTGTTGAGTTAATATTGTGGTGGTCGATGTCGGCATTTTACAATATTTTCTCTCTTAATCGTTTTTCTTTCGATTTTCTTTTTCGTATTTTTATTATTATTTTCTTTTCAATTAAACAAAAACAATCCCAAGATGAATCACTTGGTGTTATTTCTTTTTTCTTCTTCTTTTATTTTATTATTTATCAATCTTTTTTCATTTAATATTATTTTAATAACGCACACCTCGTCAGAAAATCGATTGAGACACTAACTTTTTTTTTCTTTTTTTTTCACATGTCACAACATTCAAAGTAGTGTGATAGTTTTTATTTTATTACTTATTTTTGTGTTAATAATGTGAGATTCTTCTTCGTTTATGTATAATTATTATTAGAGAGATACTTTATTTATAGATATTTTTCAAAGTGAAACACTTCGTTTTTTTTTGCTGTAAAATCTTGAACTGTAATTTTTTTTAATGAAAATCTTCACCAGACTATTTTCTTCTTTTTATTCGTTATTTATTACACTTTATTTATTATTATTTGTTTGTGATTTTTATTTAATTTTATTCACGTTTTTTCGAGATTAAAATTTTATAATTTATATTAATTTTTATAATGATGATGATAGTTTTTAGTTTAATATACTTAGCTTTCTATACTTTCATATAGAAAAGTAATAATTTTCATTTGATGTTTAGATCTGTAATGAAAAGAAAGAGTGAAAAAATATTAGTTTTAAATATAAATTTTCATTCAAGCTTTTTTTTTAGTTGAAATTTTATTTTGAGTAAAATGATGATTAATGTTTTTTGATCGTGTGAGCAAATGTCAGATTATTTTGTTATTTTAACACACATAAACACGTTAGGAGTAAGGTGTCGTTTGTAAAGCAGTAAATTTTATGACTTTGCAGATTTTATGTTAAAATTAAATTGAAATTAAAATTTGAAATAAAAATGGGAAACGAATCACTGAGCAGAAAATTTTTGAAGTATTACACTAATAAATTTTCATGTAAATCGAAGTTAAGAGTTAAAAAAAAAACAATTTTGATTCAATAGAGATAGTTCAAGTCCAATAAATTCCAATTCTTAGTCAAACATAAGGTATTTTCCGAGTCAATCAAAGGTCAATATTCAAGTCATCGAACAGCGATCGTTCTGAAATATCTGGATCTTCTCTATTGAACTGAAAATTTTACGCTTTTTAGTGTATTCAGCCAAAAAGACTTAAATGTAGTAGCTGAAGGTTAAAGTGTTGGAGAAGAAAATGTCCAACTTAATTTGAGGTTTATTTTTGAAAAGCTTATGAAGGCTTCCTGATTCTAAATGAGTCAAAGTGACATATTTTGAAATACCTGCGTTCAGCGATCTTCCGTATTTTTTTATTTATATTTGTACCAAACTTTAACAAAGTAAGGACTTTAGAAAAAAGTCACTGTTAAGTCAAACTAGAACATTTTAAATAGTTTTGCGAGGTAACTACGAGTAGTAGCTGAAAGTTTTTCTTTGGTTTGAATCGGTTCTGATTAGACATGTCCTGTCGAGAATCTCGACTCGAGATTCTCGGCCGAGAATAAGTAACTTCTCGACTCTTGATTCTCGACATTTTGTCAAGATTCTCGAGTCGAGAACTTTTACACACAAATGTTTTATTAACCATAACGTAAAATTCTTCTCACAATCAGTTCCAACACATTTTTTTTTATTTTCTATCTATTTTTTCCCATTTTTTTGACGAAAAATAATTTTTTGTGTAAAAACATGTTAAACGGTAAAAAAAATGTGTTCACCACACCATTTTCTACATCTTTCAAAAACAAACATCATACTTATTCATACAAAACTTGTCATTTTTAAATTTTTTATTAGAAGAATAGAAAATAATTTAAACCCTTGTTGTTCGGTTTTTAGGGCAGATAAATTTTTTTTCTTGAACAAGTTTCATATTTTAAGAAAAGAAGATCTAAAATCCTGAGAGCTAATGGGAGAAAATAGATTGATAAACAAAGCCGAGCAGTTGATGGTTAATTTGGATGGATACAGGGATCAACCTTATGTTGATAATTTTATTTCAAGATCATAAGTGAAAAAAATAACAATATAGCTGATATTTTCTACTACTTGGTAACAAAGAAATTGTTTCCGCTCTCAAAATATTTGAATAATCCTCATAAATACATTCAAAAGGACACATTTTCAGATTATAGTTGAAAAATTGATGTAAAAAGGTTCATTTTCTTCTTGGTTTGTTTTTCTCGATTCTCGACCAAGATTCTCGATTTTTTTGTGTTCTCGACTCTCGATTCTCGATTTTTGAAAATTCGAGAAAAAGGACATGTCTAGTTCTGATGTAAAAGTCCTGAGCTACAATTGGACAAAGTTCAAATTTGCACCTTTTTAACCGAAATCCTAAGTTTTGACATGTTATGTATGAACAAGACCAATAAAACTAAAGAAATTTTTTGGTAATTGTAAATTTTAACTGGCAGAAAGATGTATGGGCATTTTAGACTGTGAACTATCCATTAGAATGGTAAAAACTTGATTTCCAAAATCAAACTTCGAAAAAAAAATTGCAACGGTGCAATCTTGACATGGTTAAAAGAAACCTCAGAAAATCAAGGTCATACCCTCTTTTAATGGGAAAGTCAACTCTTAAATTTCATCATCACTTCTTCATAAATACAAATATTCATAAAAACAGCACGTGTTGGCATCTTCAGACATTTTGACAAAAAAACACATTTTTAATCCTCAAATTTCAAACAAAATCTAAAAATGGTCGTCGACACCTAATAACAAAACTTTTACCAAAACTCATCAAATTTAATTAACATTTCACATTTAATGCAGCTTAAATATCAATCATCAAATGACTGGAAATAATACGTACTTTTAACTATAATTTGATTATTAATTATTTTATTTTAATTTTTAACAATCACGATACAATTGCACTACACACTTTTATATTATTATAATAATTATTATTATAAATATTAAAAGTATTTAAAATTTGACTATTTTTTTTTTTTTATATTAATATTTTAACATTCACTGAAAATAATTTTTGTTATTTTATTATATTAAAATTAAATTTAACACATTTATTATTATTTTAATATTTTTTAATATAATTTTTTTCCTGTTAAGGTTAAAGTTAAAATTTTAGCTATATGTTGATATTTTTTATGTACTTCACGGCATGTGCTTCTTTATTTGTTTATATACTTGTTGTTTTATTTTAATTTGCAATGTTTCAATATAAAATGTTAAATTTTACTAATATCAGCTTTAATTTAAATAAAATTCGTATAATTTTTAATGCTTTTCATTCAATTCACATTTAAAATCAATGTGAATAAGAAAAATGTGTACACAAATAAAAAAAACTTTTCTTTTATATATTTTTATGTATTTTTTCTGTATATAAATAATTGGGTGTGTAAGTTTTTATTTTTCTTTTCTCTTCTTCTTATTCTTCTTAACGTGATTCAATGTGTCAGCATGTTTTTGTATTATTTTTAGTTTTCTTCGATTTTACTTCGAAATTTCACTTATAAATTTATTGTTGTTTTCCTTTTATACGTGAAATTCTTTATTTTTGTTATTTTTTTTAATAACAATAACGATTAAACGATAAAAATATAAAATTTAGAGATATATTTTTTGTTTTATATATTTTTAATTTGATAATAATCATAA
This sequence comes from Culicoides sonorensis, assembly GCA_900002565.1. Lineage (NCBI taxonomy): Eukaryota > Metazoa > Arthropoda > Insecta > Diptera > Ceratopogonidae > Culicoides > Culicoides sonorensis. The sequence continues at coordinate 6,257 of LN483351.1, forward strand.
AAGTTTATATAAAAAATTATGAATGTATTCGTTTAAATGTTTGCACTATTAAAAAATTTCACTTTTATTTTGCTATTCCGTTGATACGAATAATAATAATAATAATGAATAGAACATACAATATTTTGCTAATAATATAATATTAATAATAAAAAACTTTTTTGTGTTGATTTGATTTTAATTTTAATTTTATGCTAAAGAACTTTTAATCGGTTTAATTATAATTTTAATTAATATTTTGCTATTATTTTTATATTTTAATTTAAAATTGAATTCGAAATTTAATTTGGTTGAAGACGCGATGTCAAGCAAACGCCTAGTATTCACAGACTAATTTGTTCACAAAACTTACACACCAAATATATATGGGGTGTGTGCAGTAATTTACTCGAATTCGCTCTTTTAAGGTTCAAATACAACATTTAATATGAAAAAAAAATTGTATGTTTCTCAGTTTTTCTTTATCCTTACTCCGATATCAATAAAGTAAAAATATAAAGAACTTGAAAATTTTTGTTGTGAGAATGAGAGAAATTTCTCTCTCACAATCCTTTTGAATGTTTTGTGAATGGAAAATGTATGAAATTTCTCTTTTTAACTGTATATAAGGGAAAACTCACCAAAATTGTGTTTGTATGTGTATTTATGTGTGTGTATTAGTAAAATCATCATTAAATCATTGATAAATGATGGAAAATTCACCATATGTTTGTGTGTGAACTCTGTCTGACGTTATTTTTGTGTTATTTGTAGTGCCACAAAACATGTATCATTTTATAAGTTAAGTTTAGTTTAGAAAATTTATGAGTTTTATTGTATGTCAAATTTTGTATATAAGCGCATGTCTGTGTTTTTATTTATATTGTTTTTTTTTAATGCTGTATTATTTGTATTTCTTTTAATTTAAAGGTTTTTTTTTTAACTATCATGTTTACTATTTATTATGATTATTATTTATATTATGATGATGATTGTTAATTAAAAACGTGCTGTTATTTTGAATGTAAGGAAATCAAAATTGATTGACCTGAAGTTTTCAACAAGATTGATCTGAAATTCGTCTTTTAACCCCCATCCTTCCCAGGGGCTTATGAGTCCCTGTAACATTTAACACTGAAAGCTGGAAACGCTACTACTTCAATTCTACAAGACACTGTTATCTGAATATGTTTCATACAGAAATTTCAAGGTAATTGACCTCTTCGAATTTTAAATCCACTAAAACTGAAATAAACTTTGAAATGAGGCCTCTATGCGGGTCAAGGAGAAAGGTACATTATTACTACTGATATGCTGATATATAATGGGAAAAGCTCCCGAATTATGATGACCGAACAATACTCGAGTCATGATTCCACCACGGGAAAAGTACAAAATTTAAAGGGCAATAATGTTCTGAAAGAAAGTATGTGTCACGTATCCATTCACTTACTAAGGTAGAAATAAATCACACTAGTTGTTCACACTTCAAAACACTTTGCGAGGAGGATAAGATAATCAAGAGAAGTACTCGAACTCCATCCAAACCATTTATGAAGAAGGCGATCCTGTTTACTATTAACATAAGTTTAAAAAAAATTGGATAAAAGGAAATGTTATTAAAGGAATCGGTTATTTATTATTTGAAATTAAATTAGAAGAGGGAGGAAGAATAGTTGCTCAAAGAGCAATGCAACACGTGCTTTGAAAGAGGTATCTGAATCGAATGTTACACCGAGGTCCTTAAAATTCGAAAATCTGGTTTATTAGATTAATATCGTATTAAAAGTCGTGGTGTATATTGAGAATGTCATTTGAGCAAATATCATACCATTCATGAGCAACCCACTTGACATGCATCAATCGAAAAATGAGTTTAAATCAATTTATCGCGATTTATTTTTATGTTAGCATTTTCTCAGCTTTTCTATTGTTTCAAAAATATCAATGAATATTGACTTGATTGGTTGTTGCTAGAACCGTTTAAACGTTCAGTTAGATAGACAGATTTAAGATTAATTTTTTAATTTTTCCTACCGAGGCCGCAATTATGCTCATTATCGTTACCACCTTCATTTACGGTCAACATGAGGTACGCAAAATATTCTGTTTACATTTCATCATCATCTTGAATAGAAAACCACGGAAACATTTCAAAACTTTCATCACATACAACCTAATAAAATTTTGAAATATAAACTAATGCTCATCAATCGTAGAGTAAATAAACAAAAAATCATGCATATAATAATTTTTTTAAATGTAAACTAATGTTTACATCTCACAAATGTAAATAATATCCAAATAAAATCCACATAAAAAACTTCACACCTTTGACCCACTTATCACAGATGTTTTACTTTAAATAGATACACACTCACTTTTATTATTAATTATTTATCACTTTGTCTTATTTCATTATTACATTTTGTATTGTATATCATTTTACTACGTTGAATTGTTAATGATGAAATGTGAGTAGAAACACGTATGATAATAACGAATATGAAAATGGGGGGTGTATTTGATGCGTTTTTCTTGTTATAACTCAGTCACTGTCAGATGATGATGAACACACTCTTTAAACATACATTTTTATGTTTTTTAGTATATTTTATGTATAAATTTCATATCATTTTCTGTTATATATAAAAAAAAGTTTTACGTTTGACCTGATTTTCTTATCATTTTATCGTATGTATGGAATATATAATAAAATGTATAATAACAAAAAATGTTTATCATCTCTCTTGTTTTAATTGTTATTATCTTACTTTATTTGGAATGTAAATAAATTCATTAAATGATAGTAAAGATTTTATTTGATGAGGATCATGCAAAACTTTACAGAAAAAGTTTCTACTTGAAAGTTACTTTAACGGTCAATTTGAATTTTAACCCTTCAATACATGAAATGTGCTTTTAAGCCTGTGTGTTGATCGTAAGAATATTTGAAGCATAATTATTTTTGGTGCTGCTCTACTTCAAACTCAAAAATTGACAATGCGATGTCTCAGAAATTTAATTTGAAAGAATGTTAGAGTCAAACTACAAAAAGCGCGCTCTAGTGGCGATAACGATTGCGAATAATAATCTCTATCTTCTATTCTTATCTTAAAAGTTCAAAAAGGTTGGTAATCTTGAATTTTCTGTATCAAACGTATTAAGATGACAAAATCTTGGAAAATTGGAGCACGAGTCAAATAAAAACTTTAACGGCAAAAACATTATTTTATAAAGTTACAGAGACTAAAAAGTCCCTAGACAGGATGAAGGTTAAAGACTCTCATAGAAATCAAAAGGGCCGTTGTGGACCATGCGGGCCTTTTTGGGGATGGGGGTTGAAGGATTAATTTTCCTACACGAATCAATCCTATATTGAAATATGTCACTCGATTCTCATCATTTTTTAAATGTGTAACAAAAATAATGACAACAAAATAATAAATCAAATCAATTTCATACCTTTTTAGAAAAATTTATAGTTCACTCATTCATCTTATTTTAATTAATTTAATCAAAAATATATTTGTCTTAGAAATAATTTCAGTAATTAATATCAGTATTTTTACACTTAATGTTCTGTTTTAGAATATTTTTTTATTTATAATGATTTTAATACTATCAAAAATTTCTATCATTTAAGATTTCACTAATTGATTATAAAAATATCAAAAAATGCAGAATTATTCTCTAAACTGGTACAAAACATTAATCAAAAATTGTAAATTTTCTAATTTTTTTTTCACTATTCACTTATTTTATATTAAACTAATTTTTAAGAACATGTGTTTTTCTCGACGTTTTATTATTTATTTATTGAAATGTTTGTATTTTAGAAAATTTCCACTATTTTTTTATTTCACACAGACGACGACGCGTCTACACAATATGCAAATGTTTGTTATATATATTTATGTGGGTATGAAAATTATGTATATAAATGTCTATTTATATACTTTTATTATATACTTTCTTTCTGAGAATGAATACACACATGTGTGTGTGTGTATGTAAGCATATTTTAAATGTACACACGATGAAACACAATTCAATTGATTTTCCTTCGTTTTTTTTTGTTATATTTTATTATTATTTTAAATGTGATTTTTTTTTTGTTTTAATTTGAATTATTATTATTATTATTTTTTTTGAATTTTCTAGTTTTTTTTACATTTAATGAATTTTAGACAAAATTTTAATTATTTTAGTTTTTTATTACAAAGAGGCGTAAAAATATGATTTAATGTAGTTGCTTATTGAATAAATGTACAAAAATATTGAATGTTAAATATAAAAATTCTATTATTATTTTTATTGAAAAATATTCAGAAGAGCACTATATCAAGATTAAATATTATTATAAGAAGTAGAAAAACGTTTATTTTTATATAAAATCTTAAAAAAATTGTTTTAATTTTTCTAACTCGCGTGTCTAATTTTTTTTACTACTTTTAAGTTTACAAAAGAAAAGTATTTTTTATCACAGAGTATTTTTATTAACTTGAATTTATTATTTTTGCATTTCACAATTGAGTCTATAAGTACATTTAAGTTAAAAATATTGAATTAAATGTATCACTGATAAAAAAAAATTGATTTAATATCTTTTGTCTTATTCTCGACAATGGTTGGGATTTCTTTAATTGTAATTTACTGTACTTATTTTATCGTCAAATTAGCAATAATATGTCCCTTATTATTACAATTGTATACAGAAAGATTATTGTTTGAAGACTGACACTTGGGTTGTGTAGTTTCTGCCTCTTTTGATGATGATAATGATTGTAGGCCGAAAAACATACACACATAAAATGTCAAAATACTTTTTATATTTACACAAAATGTGTGTGTATGATTTTTTTTTATATTTATTTTCCCTAGATACGGAAAATTCCACCATGTGCGTACAAATGCAGACAAAAACAGATGTTTCTATTGAATATGGCGTGTACCAGGCGTTAAAACTGATCGAAAGTATTTCTATGTGTATTGAAATGTGTATGGAAAATTGCATTTTGTAGCCACATGGTATGAAAATGGAAAGGTGAATTTTCCATATGGTGAAATACGATTTTTTGAATTTAATTGATGTATGAAGTCGTTAATTAACGGTCATTTAATTTAAATTATAACGGTAATTTTTGAAATTTGTTTTTACCTCTTGTAAATTTTCCATCAAAATATTTTTTTTTAATTACGTCACTTTGGAAACAAATGATTCAAATTATAGCAAAAATTGGCCTTCACAAAGCCCTTCTTTTAAATGAAAAAAAAAGTAAATGCGATTTTTGTTTTATTAATTATAATTTACATTGAAAAATTCTTTAAACTTAATTTTAACGATACACTTTATTAATATTTTGTATGAGTTCTTTCAAAAGGATCATTTCATGCTTATCTGCAACTTCAGTAAATGTCGTCAACAACTTCTTGACTTGTGATTTCGAAATTAAGTTTTCAAAGTCTCCAGCACATGTACAAAATGGTGCCATATTTTCACGTTTAATTTGCTTACAACGAACACATCGAAGGTCCTGTAATGTGTATGACATTATTTTTCGTTGGACCACATCGATAATTCGCATTTCGATTTCGGTATTGTCATAACAGACGTAGCATTGAGAACAAAGCCAAGATGGTCTGAAATTAAAAAAAAATAATACCAAATTTATTATTTTAATTTGAATTTAAACTCACTTTCCATCCTTCATGGCACGATGTTTGTCTTTACATAAATCAAGGTCACGACAATGATTACAAGCCTTACAAATCACTTCACTCAAAATATAGGTGTTGGACGGTTCCTTCCACACGGCAAGATCACTGAATTCTCCGATTCCTACGAGACGTAACATGTTTCGGCGAAGGGAAGCGAGCTGTGAAGATTAAAAATAAGAATTGAATTAAATTTAAATAAAAAAATTATTTTTTTTTTCAACTTACATCGTCTGTCAACGTTGAATCAACCGTCAACACTTTAACTACAGCTTTAATGAATTCAAGGGCAGGTCCTTGCTTGGCACGGCCATAAGCATTATGCATTTTCTGTATTAAATCGTAAATATTATGAGACATTGCTTTCAATGCATCTACCGGACTTGAACCTTCTGCTAGTGCTTCCATGTACAACGACATGAACGTCTCAAAATTATCACGACACTTTCCTTCACTCGGCAATGTCTCGGCAATGGCCCAATTCATTTCAAGTGTTATCTCACCCCCATCTGTCGTCGTATTAGTATTTTGTGTTGATTGCATTTCACTTGGAAATTCACCACGAATTCCAGCATAATTTGCAGTGTCAAGCCAGAGTAAGAAATCCCAACATTGCTGAAATGACAAATGAACACTATGAAAGAGCTCCTTGTTTCGAATACTTTGTACGACATAATCCGCATAACTAATTCCATCGACAATTGTCTTTTTCCCGGTATTGATGATGATTTTTGTGAAATCAGCGTAAACAATTTCAGCACCAAGACGCTGAAATTCAGCGACAATTTGGAGGAAAAGTTTTCGCATTAGTGTATTAAGGGCACGTCTCAACGCAGGATCATATAAAAATGCTCTACTCGACCGGACCCACCGATAAAAGTGAACAATTTGATAATCTGAATAGATATTGCGATGAATTGAGACTTCTTTGAGCCATGTGTTGACCATTTGGCGCATTACACGGAAAGCGTTTGAACATAATGCTGTTTCATCGTAACTTGGAAGGGCGGCAGTTGTATTTGTGCCAATCATCTCGTCCAGTGATGCTTGGGGAATCACATCAAAGGTAATTGCTGAACTAGCACCTTCCATATCCTGAATTTTAGCGGCTTGGAGTAAGGCACTGACAGCTAAACTATCGATTGCGAGTTCGACACACACTTGTGAATAAAATCCAGATTTATTTTGAACAACGGAAATGCTGTCTTCAAATTCGGCTAATAATCGATTATCATCGGCTTCACGACCACCTAAATCAGGACGATTTGTTGTTGACCACCATAGGACGAAATTGTGTTTTTGCAGTAAACGTGAGTAAAATAAATCAGCTCCAAATAGCATGGTGTCTTTCGGCATATTTCCGATTGGCAGATGAAAGTAACGACATTGTTCTAACATGAGATCAACTACTGTGTTTAAATTCAAGAAATGTCTTATGATTGATCGAGCTCCATATCTCTGCCATTCCAGACCAGAAAGGAGTGCAGCATCATCCGTGATATGAATCGGAATTTGTGGAAATTCCGAGATGATTGGAAGGACTTGTGTGATTTTTGATGGTTCATTAATTGTTTGCATGCAAATGACAGTTGGTCCCTTTTTCTCTTGTTGATATTGAGTGAGCGCTTTTGTCAAGTGTTTTACTACTTCGGCCATATCGAGACAGTTGTGTGAAGTAAAAGAGAAGTCATCAGCTGTTAAATGGAAAATTTTCGTTAAATCAATGCAATTGAAATTCAGGAAAATACTTACAAATCTTTACATTTTCATCCTTATCTTGTAGATACGCATTTCTCTCATTCGTGAACAACGTCTTTAAATTCGGGAGTTGATTTGTACGAACGGTATCCAAAATAATTATAACGGCTTTTTTGACTGGTTCCATTATCAAACCCCACATTTCACGTTTTCCCGATGGAATTGAATGTTGATACAAAAATATTTTCTTCAAGTGATGCAATTCAGTCAAATACGGAACTTGTCCAACACTTTTGAATTCCAATTGAGTCAAAGAAAAAGTATCAATGTCACGAGCATTTGCTGCAATCAATCTCTTGGCCTCAGTTCGTTCAACTGAGCAGACACATCCCAAATCCATCAAAACACGAAATTCCAAGGACATTTGTGTCTCATAAATACCTTCAATGTCTGGTGTTGCCAAATCAACTAACATCCCAAGCCTATTGTCCTGAAAAATTTTCTCTGGTACAACATATCGATACAAATAATGAACTGGACGTGTCCTTGGCAACACTCGATGAACTTTTTTCCACATCCCATCTTCCTCTGGTGGTGCTAATTTCCGTTGATTCACATAAAATATTCGTGGAACGGTCAATTTGATTTTGTGCAATTCCGAGCCAATCATTAACCACAAAATGAAGTTGCCGAATTCGTCACTTTGCTGGGCTTGGACAATTTGCCATGGTTGCTCGAGGAGTGATCGTTGAGCACGACGCAGAAATCCACCCACAGTGGTCTGTGCAGGACGATTTTCTGCCAATGAATTGGAAGGCGTTTCAATTCGTGTTCGTTTTGAGTTACGTGGATCACGATGTTTTTTACGTTGATCTAATTGCCATTTCCATTTCGTTTTTTGGAATTTAACCCATTCAATGAGTTCGTCTTTGGTATTACCAGGATCAGGTGGATTTCCAAGTGCTTCTCTCCATGTATTAGGAGCATTTTCAGAGTCGTCGTCTTGCGAATTATCACGACGTCTTTTATTTGTCGTTACCATTGGCCCGACACTACTTCCAACTTTTGGAACTCCAAAATCTTCCATGTCAGGGACAGAATTGCTCGTGTCCATATTTTCATCTTGAACTGAATTGGAAGTTGTAGGTTTTTCTTTGACAAAAAACATTTCACTTATTTTCTTTTGCTTATAAACATCATTTTTCTCGAGCATCTTTTTATGTAACCAATCGGGATGTTGCACTCTCGGCACTGGATTACTAATTCCTTGTAATGCAGCTGGAATTGTTATAATTTTTTGTATTGTTCCACCCAAACGTTCAATGTAATAATTCCAATCAAGGATTTCACGAATATCTGCATCACCAATCGTGTTATCTTTCAACCATTTTCTCAGATAATGCCTTTTCACATTTGGTTCTGATTGGAAAATCGCTAATGGAATTGCTCGCTCAGTTACCGGTGCACCATCTGGTTTCCTTGAAATTATATATTTACATGCTAAACCTGCATCTTTGACCATTTGATCACCCAAAAATTCAGCGAGGCGTTTAGCCGTTGAAATTGAAGTTGATTTTTGGGCACCATAGTCTTCCAATTTACGTGACATGGATCGATTTTCTGCGATGAGTTCAAATAATTCGGTATCAGGCATGTTATATCCTTTGCTGTAGAGGACATCAAGCCAGTAATCAGCAATTTTTGCGACACTAGCATAACACTGTTCAAGAGTTTTTCCTTGAAGAAATGCCTCGAATACGGATGACTGGAAAATTTTGATTAATTGAAGTTCACCACGACGTTTCACCTCAAATCCTTTCAACTCAGCAAGGGATCCATCAAAATTGAACACAGCATATCGTTTTTTGAGTTTTTTCCCCTCCTCTTTTGCGGCAGGTAATACCATGGCCAAGTATGGTCCATCAACTTCAAAGAAAATTGAATTTTCTGGATGGATTTTATATTCAGGTGAACTTCCGGCTTCTGCTGACTCCATCAATGTATGATACTGGTCGTTTGTGAAATGGTCTTTTACCATTGAATTTAACACGGCATTTGGATATGAAATGTTAAGTTTCTTCTTTTTCGGGTGTGTCGTATGAATTGTGTATTCTTGTGGAAATGAAGCCGGTAAAATGCACCAAATTCCATCTGTGTCTAATTCTAACGGGCGTCCAACACGCTCAATAATCTCACGTGCTTTTGTAATGATGTTTGATCCAGTTAAGCAAACAATACCAGCCATTGGCATACTCATCCAACGTGCACCTTTTCGCATAACATAACCATAAAATGAATTCAAGATACATTTGTGGGCTAATTGAAGGGAATCGTAGAGAACTTCCCGTCCTTTTGCTGCCTTGATCTCACTTGCATCACCACTTGCAATTGCTGCTGCAACTGCTTGTTTTGCCACCTTAAATGTGGAATGAATTTCATTTAACATACAGCGCATTTTGATTTTGTAATAAAAAAAATTACCTTTGTCATGCCTTTGTACTCATAACGACGATCACGAAACGCTCTCACAGTATCCACATAAAAACTGTTCTCTTTTTGGCACACAGTCGATGTCCTTGTCTCCATTTTAGTTACTTTTGTCTTCTTATACGCCTTCCTACAATAATCCTTTAATCGTTTCATTTCATATGCAGCTTGATCCTCTTTTGACAACTCGTGAAATGCTCTTTGTGGTCCACCTGGTAAAATTGGAGGAAATTTTTCAGTTTCCAGCTGTTGTTGTATGCGTTGAAATTCATTTTTAGTTGCTGGTAACATGTCACCACGCCACAACCAATCCATTTCCCGTTTACACAATGCACCGGGTTTATTAAAGTCACATGCGGCACAATCTGTCTCTGTCACCATTGCACTTGGTTGAAGACGGTTTGTGAGAATAATATTTGGATACATCGCGCCCACATCTAAATGGACAATTACTGGTTGTTCAAGTCGCGATGGAATGTCGTGCAAGCTTTGTAATGCATCTATGACTTGTTGCTTGATTTCATCAAAATTTGTTACTTGATCAATTGGGATTCCTTCCTCGACTTCAATTGCATGCTTAAGCACTTTCTCGACTTCATCACGTAATTTAATGATCATACTTTGATCAACTCTGAATTTGACTGGAATATCAGCACGAAAAACGCCAGATTCGAGTGCTTCCACATGCCCACCTACATATGTCTCGGATTCAATTACATGCCCATCATTTGTGAGCTTGTTATATTCAGCCATTTGTTTGTTCGGGTAAATAATATTCACTTCGGTTGCTTCCTTCATTAATAACGATTCACACAGAGTTCCAGACCCTTTTCGCAAAATCTCATCAGGTTCCATTGGAATAATGGTTGCAAGGGCAAAAATAAATGGATGTACGTACTTCATGTAAAGATAATATGTGGCCACAGCATCTGACACGGAATAATTTGAAAGAACTTGCGGTTGTTCAACTGCCATTTTGCACATTTCTTCGGGATCCAATTCAACAGGGTCATATCGTAATTTTGCTTTTGCTACGGCTTTTAAACCCTGTGAGCCAACAGGAAGATATGAATCACGTTTCACCCAACACAAACAATCCATGTGAATTGCAGGACGACACAAGTAATTTCCATCCCGATTTTTACTGAAACCAATTTCCCGTTTCATATCCAAGTCATATAAGGCGGCTCTTGCTTCCACAAAGGGCCAATCAAAGAAATCCCCATTGTATGTGACAAAAATATGGGGTTTCACTTCCATAATGTGATCAAAGAATTTTTGTATTGTTGCCATTTCATTCGCCTCATTGAACACAATAAAATTCCCTTCAAATTCCGGCTTTGGTGTGTACTCAAAATCCTCAATGTCACGAGAAATAATTTCACGATTAATAATCAAATAGCCTTGACCATCAATCATATAAGAAATCATCATAACTTGATCGGTTTGTACATCAGGAAATTTCAAGGGAAGTTTTGTCGTTTCAATGTCATATGCTAACACGATTGGCTCTGGACGATCCAAAATATCGGGTCTCGGTTTAATCATTGGAATTTCAGTCATTTCTGGTTTACATCTGACATCATACCACAATCCAGAGAAAATTTTCAAATCAATTGAGACTCTTACGTGATGTGGCACATCATGTTCCCGAATATCAAGAATTAAATCTAACGGATTTTCACCAGTATCAAGTTTGGCGACATTCGATGCATTTGCAAGGGAATTACTTAACATTTGAATGTAATTTGTGTTTGTTTGTGCACGTTCTTTGTTACGTTTCACTGCTGCTAGAAGTTCCCTTCGCACTTTAATCATCGCATTGTTGTTGGGAAACCACATTTGAAGAACCTCCAAAGTTTTTCCTGATAAATGATTTGGAAGGTCCAAGTCTTCTTTTTGGGCGTGTTCCAATTTGTGCATGACTCCGGCATATTTTTTGTTTAAGAATCGCGCAACTTCCAAGGATTGGCCTTGACGTGGAACTATCAACAAATAGGGCGGGTAAACGACAGTGACTTTGTAACGAGATCCATCCATTTGAATGAAATACATGTCAAGGGCAGCAACAAGTCGACGATCTTGATTCAGAATTTCGGTCTAATTCAAAAAAAAAATTAAAATAAATTCATAAATTTAAGAGAATCAATTCAACTGCTTACAGAATGCATGTTAATCAAAAATCCTGTCCGTTCTTGTGTATCCTTCACTCGCTCAAAACCATATTTGGCATCAATCTTGTCATTTTCCTTAGATATCCGGTATCCTAATTCACTTGTATCGTCTCTGTTGTGATAAGAATTGTGAAATTTCAAGTCAAAGTTTTATTTTTGGAATTTTGACAAAACTAAAACATACCCATCAGTGCGTTCCATTACCAATTTCCCGGTATTCACTGCCATGATTGATTTTTGTACAGTTTAAAAAAGATTTAATTTTTATTTAAATGTTTTCCTTCTAAAAATTTTTTTCTTCTGAATTTGGCGCGCTGAATGGTGAAATTTGATTTGATGACATGCTATGTTCAAGTCATAATTAGTCTGAATAAGCGAATGTCAAATTTGAATCTCCCTACACGTATACATGTGTACCCGTACGGGTCTATACATATGTATATGCACATGTGAGATCTTAAGTATTTTGTAGGTTATCGTACTGTAAAAAAATGTAAACAAAAACATTGAATGAAAATAAAAACAAACACTCAAAAAACTTTGAATTGAAGAATTGGAAAATGAACATTTTACCACACAAAAGGTAATTTTTATATTGATTTTCATTGCAAATTTAACTCTGATTAAGTTGTCTTTTCTTTCTTGTAGTTGGCATGTTCGAACTAAAGCAAATATCGCTCGTGTTCGAAAAGATGAAGCCAAAGCTGCCGAGGAGGAGCGAGAAAAAAAGCGACGTATCGACTTAGCTGAACAAGAAGCCCGCATTGAAATTTTACGTAAAAAAGCAAAATTAAACAAAAATTCTGATGATCCAGACCATTCATCGATTGTTCATGGCACAACAAGTTTAGTCGATTCAGGCCACGTCAATCTATTTCAAGCCCTTGAAGAGGGTCGAGATGCAGTGAAAAAACCAAATGTCGAACATGAAAAAGAAAAAAAAGACGAACAGGAAAAATACGAAAAACAAATCGGATATTTGACATACTTAGGTCAAGACACCAATGAAGCACTCAAAAAAGTGGATTGGTACGAGGAAGCGCCTGATCGTGAGAAACTCAAAAATGAAAAATCTGAAGTTGGATTGAAATTTAAATCGTTGCACGATCCCTTGAATGTCATAAAAAAGTATTTGCCCGATGAAAGGATTGAATTACCAAGTGGAAGCAGTACAATGCGATTAAGTTACGAACCCATCATGAGTCAAGTTATTTCGATCAACAAAGAATTGGAGATAAGGAAAAAGCTGAAAAAAAAGGAGAAAAAGAGTAAAAAAAAGTCTGGTAAAAAATCGAAAAAGCACAAATCAAAACACAAGAAGAAATCTTCGAAGAAAAAACGTGACACAAGCAGTAGTGAGAGTGATTCAAATAACAGTCAAGGAAGTGAAGAAGATGAGGCGATTGAAGCATTGAAGAAGCAAAAACTTGAAATTTTGAGACAAGAACGTCTTAAACGGGAAAAAGAAGAGCGTGCCAGAGCCGAAGCCTTGTTAGCTAAAGTTCGAGGTGATCCACCACCAAAACCAAAGGAGCCTGAACGTCCTCAAATCAAGCAAAAATACAATTCTCAATTCAATCCAGATCTAGCTCGACAGAATTACGATGATCGTTATCAATAATAAAATATGTAACGGTTATTTTTTTAAAAAATTTTAATGCAATGATTTTAAGCATTCTCTTCATCTCCAACAAAAATTTTCTCATCAGTTGTGTACAAACTAGCAGCAAAAACAATATCACGCTTAATTGCATTGGAAGCCTCCTCCATTTTATTTGGCAATGTCGAATTTCCAATTATTCGTGCAGCATCTTTAACATCCTTCAATATTTCATTTAACTGTTGAATGCAACGAACGATAATTCCTTCCTTGCAATCTGTCAATTCCATAATTTCAGCGAAAGGTTTATTGCGAGCCCATTCGTACACGACTTCCATGAGGCCGAAATTGAGCTTATCTTTGCCTTGTGTGTCATCGGTGCTGCCAACATTGTACTGCATCTCAATTGTATGGACATCTGTATCGATGGCGAGTAGATCTTGCATTCCCTGAAAATTAAAAATTTAAATTGAATTATTAATTGAGGATGAATTACAATGAAATTTCACCTTTTCCAAGACCTTTGTGAGCTTAGGATCATTTTCCGTTTTTTCTTGGAACACCAAAGCTGATAATAGAGCTGCAATCTCTGGTGGTTCCAATTCCGTTAAAATATTCCTGAATATCAGTTCAGTGATAAGAAGCTCATTTTGACTCATTTGACATGCAACACGGCCCTTCATTGTAACTGAAAAAAATTTAAAAAAAATAAATTTCAAGTAAAAATAAAAAAATTTCAGGAATTTACCTTGATGAGTGCTGTCAACATAATTCAAATCCTGCAAAACCTTCACTTTGTTCACGTAATCCGGATATAATGAAAGACTTTCCTTGGAAATTTTATATCTCAATTCCTGTAACTCTCCTTCCAACGATTTTCTTTGATAAACTTTTTCGAATTCCTGTTCAAAATTTGGAATATCCGTAGAATTTTCATAAATTTCAACGTTTTGCTTCAGCTTTTTCAGTTCATTCATTGATTCAAACATTTCCAGGTCCTGCATCCCCGTGACAAGTGTTAAAGTTGAATGGTTTTTATTGTAATCATCCGTCAGTGTCTTAAGATCAGTGAGAGCTTTGAGAACTGAAGCACTTGGAGGTGTGTCCTTGAATCGAGGAATTTGACGTTGATCCCAGTTTTGTAGAATTTTTTCAGGTTCAATGTTTGCGAGAGTTTTCTTCGAAATTTCAAGAATATGCTCGGCTTGTATTGAAAGCACTTGATGGCCTCCAGCACCATCGGGAGTGAATTTCTTGAATGGACTTGAAAGAGATAACATTTTATACCATAAATTTTCTTTTGAGTCATCGGATGAAGGTTCGCCATCTATTTTTTGATTATCTAACACGAAAACCTTGTATTGAGAATCAACCTTAACGAGTTTTGGCACCGTGAGCAGTAACGCCAATTTATTGAAGTGATTTTTATAGGAAATAATTAAAATCCTTCCAGGTTTCAGCTCATTTTGAATTTTTTGTTGTGTGATATATTTGGGGATAATTTCATTCCATGATTTAATGTAAACTTTTGCAGCTGAATAAAATTCACATAATGGCGTTAAGTGTTCACCCAACTTTTGAAGGGCACTCATTCTTGATTCCAGTTCTTCCATCATGGTTTTCTGTTCAGGAATTTTACTTTGTTTGAAAAACTCCCTAAACGAATGACTCATCATATCTTCAACAGAGAGTCCTTCGACACGCAACAAATTCAAAATCATTGCATACGTTAATCTGAATTGCGATTCCAATTTTTTGGACTTTCCTAAAATCATTGATCGCAATTGAATGTCTGGCGGCACATCCTGCTTACAAATCAAAATTACAGTCCCACTTTTATCAAGTCCACGCCTTCCAGCACGACCAGCCATTTGTGTGTACTCCGCTGGTTCAAGTGGGCGAGTCTCTTTCCCGTTAAATTTCTTGACAGAATCAAAAATTACTGTGCGAGCTGGCATATTGACACCCATGGCAAAGGTCTCAGTTGCAAATAGTAGTTTTACAAGTCCATTTTGGAATAAAATTTCAACAACTTCCTTTAAAATTGGGAGAATTCCACTGTGATGAATGCCAACACCGCGCTCCAAACAAAGTTGAAGTTGCTTTACTTGAGGCAATTGACGATCAATGGGTTTGAGTCGTTGAAGACATCGTTGAAATGTTGCATTGATCTTATATTTCTCGTGAGCTGTCGATAAATCTGTTGATGATAAGGCTTCTGCATTGCTATCACATCGATTTCGTGAGAGTGTGAAAGCAATTACCGGCATTTTGTCATTACGTCGAAGGTAATCAACAAGACCCACCCATAACGTTTTTTCTTGTTGTGGATTGAAATGTCGTTGTGCTTTGATTTGATTATGAGCCTTTTGCATATCTTTTTGCCTTTCCTGCTTTGATGCCTTGGCTTTGTTATATTCACTCAAGGAAAATTCGCTTTTCTCATTTACAATCATGAAAATGTCGTTACGACTCTTTCCTCCACATCCCGTGTATAAAAAGTGCTGTAACGGAACAGGTCTTTTCAAAGTTTGCATGACAAAAACCTTCCTTCGTTTTGTCCGGCCAACCCAATTTGCAAATTCAATCGTATTCGGAATTGTAGCACTTAACATGACAATACAAACATGATCAGGCAACAAAATGAAAACTTCCTCCCAAACATGACCTCGTTCCGGGTCATTCAAATAATGTACTTCATCAAAAACGACATATTCCAAATCACGTGTCACATCACTACCACAATAAAGCATCGATTTAAGGATTTCTGTTGTCATTATCAAACACGAACTATCACCATCGATTTGAATGTCACCGGTTATCAATCCAACATCACCAAACGTTTTCTTGAAATCATGATACTTTTGATTTGATAATGCTTTGATTGGCGATGTATAGATTGCACGTGTTCCGTGGCGTCGACTTAACGCAATCGCATATTCAGCTACAACGGTCTTGCCAGCACTTGTGTGAGCTGCAACTAAGACATGATTATGCTCCTCTAATTTGATTATCGCTTGTTTCTGGAAAATGTCCAATTCAAAGGGGTAAATGTGAGCAGGATCTGGTACTTTAATGTGGAAATCTTTGACAGGTTTTGTCACATCAAGCATTTCAGCCCACTCAGTTTTAACGAGCTTTTCATCAGGTGTCTCTGATATGTGAAGCACTTCGGTTTGGGCTGAATTTTCTAATAATTCATCGACTTCTCGATTTTCTGCAATTTCTTTCTTGGTTTCATTCAAATCAGACGTTTTTGAATCGGTTTCAGTTCCAAATGATATGACCTCAGTATCCAAAATACTCAAAAGATCAATAATTTGGTCGTCTTTTGAAGTTGATTGACTTCCAAATGTCATGCCCTCATCGAATCCCGGAGGACATGTCAGCAAATTATGCTCAAAATCATAGTTATCAATTTCCAGTTCGAGAATATCCTTTTCAGGTTGATCAAATCCTCCAGGCCAAAATGGGAAATTACCATGATCGCCACGTGTCTCCTTAGTTTTCGGTCCAGGAGCCCTCTGAAGTGACATTGAATTTGTAGCAGTGTCACCAGCACCTTTTAAAGTCAATTAAAACTTAATATTCATTTTAAAAAATTGGAAAAATTACCTTCCAATGGAACTTCTTCATAATCCACAATATTTCCCATTGAATCTCGCACTGGTACGATCGTCGTACTTGGAGGGCAATCAGGGACATGAAATAAGTTATCCAGATTGACTTGAGCAGGAAAAAAGTACGGTTTTGGATCATGAAGATCAGGCAAATCCGGTTCAACAATGTATTTGCGTAGACGCTCCTTGGGATCTTCCACTATTGGGCAAGGGTTTGTTAACCATTTCGGCTGAAAGTAAAATTGTTTTTGGAAAATTTAGTTCAGTGCTCATTGAAATTACAATGAAAATATGATTTAATTAAAAGATATTTTAATTTAATTTAATCTTCATTTTATTTATTTGGTTGTTGCCTTTTTATAATCTCTTTAATCAAGTCTTATCTTTCTCAAAGTATCTAAATCTTAATTTTCTAGTTTTATGAATTCTTTTTTTCTTTTGCAGCCCTGCGTCGCATAATTTCAAAGTATAAACTTGGCAATAACGATCTCAGCCATATTGCTAACCTCGGTGCCATTCCAGCATACACGACATCTTTTTCATCTCTCAAAATAGATTTAATTACAAATTCTGCTACATCTTTAGTTGACGCCCCTTTTGCAGTTGTTTCATCTAATTTCCCATAGACTGAACCTGATCCAGTCAAAGCATTTTTCGATAAATTTGTTTGGATGTATCCAGGACTAATTAACGTAACTTTAATCCCATCATCGCTAACTTCTGCTCGAAGTGAGTCACAAAAGGCTTGTAATGCGTGTTTAGATGCAGAATATGCCGAACGATTTGGTAAAGCAAATTTGCCTTGTACACTGCCAATACAAACGACACGGCCCTGTTTTCTTTGAATCATTGAAGGTAACAAGGATTGTGTTAATTTAATTGTACCAAAGAAATTCACCATCATTAGCTTAATGTAGACATCGTCTACACACTCAAGAACCGATCCACGTACACTTAGACCAGCATTATTGATCAAAATATCAATGTAACCGTAAATCTCTAATATTTGATGCACTTTTTCGGGCATTCCATTTAAATCGGCTACATTTAAGGGAAACACAATTGGAGGAAAAACTGTCTCTTGACTACATGTTGCAAGGAGATCAGATCTGACACGTTCCAATTCCTCTTTCCGTCGAGCACACAAAATTAATTTACATCCTGCTTTGTAAAATGTGTGAGCTGTAAAAAATTTTACTCCACTTAACACTATAATTACGAATCTCAAATCAGTCACGTTAAGGACGAATCTGGGTCTGAAAGTCCGCATCACATATTTTAAAATAAAAAATGAAAATAAAAGAAAAGTGATATCAACTTATTATTAAATAAGAACTTAGGATGCCTTTTATCAGTCTAAACCACAAGACTTCAAAAGATGAAGGAAAAAGACCGATTTTGGCTGTTTTAAATAAAAAAACCGTTATTTTTGGGAAGTATGAGTACGAATTTTTATTTTGATGATTTTATATTAAAAGTTTGAGCAATTAATTCAAATGAATATTTGATTCTGAATAATTAAAGATGTTTCTTGAAACTTTGAAACATATTTTGATTATACCACTTTCACCTCAGCTTCACTAGCTAGCTGAAATTATCACAAAAAATGATACGTTACATTTTAGTTAATTGATAATAAGCACTAATTGAAGCTCTGTGAGCTTAACAATTTGGTGTTTTGTAAGCTGAACAATCATAACTAGCTTTGCAATCGTCTTTATATGGACATAAATCACATCGTTTACGTTTTCCAAAGTCAATTATAGGGGTGGAAGTTGCAGATTTAATTTGGAGGATATCTTTGATCATTGATCTTATTGTTGGTCTAGTAAGAAAATCAGTCATTATTTCGTCATTATCACTTGTTTCTTCACCACATTTTTGTTCAAAAAAATTTTTTTTGACGAAAACCCATCATTTGATAATGTAATTGTCCTTTTAAGAAAATTACGTAGAAGACGAAACTGGGTCTATCATACCCTGTCTCGTTTTTTTGTACAAAAAATACATCTACACACACGTGTATATATTACGATAATCAAGAAGATACTGAGGTGAGAACATGTGATAAGGATTTATTTAGATTTACTCACCATACCCATCGCTCAAGTTAAATGGACATTCAGACCCAGTTTCGTGATTATAGTGTTAAAAATGTTTCATAAAATAAAATAAAAATTGAAATCTACCTAATTCTTCTCCTAATCCTGAACTGGCACCTGTAATTAAAACAACCTTTCCAGGTAGACAATCACGATATTTTTTTTCTTTTAGGTAGCCAAGTAATTGCAAAATTAAATAAGGGAAAAAACAATATTTAACAGTTTTTACTAATGCACCGTAATAAGTCCATTTTGTCTCTTGAATTGATTCCATTGTTCACTCTTTGCCAATCCTTTTACAAATACTTTTATTTTTTGATTTTTAATTGTTATTATCAGTGCATTGATAACAAAAAAAATTGATGTAAATGCACACTGAGGTTAAAATACAAAATTCATGTGTCAAAATAAAGGTTTTCTACTTTTTCGGGTCATGAAAATCCGATTTCACGAATTCCACACGAAATCATAACAGGCTTACTAGGTCAGCAGGTAAGAGTTTGGCAGTTCTTGATGACGTACAAATTTTTGACATTTCCGTATGTGTATCAATGGAATATGAGCTGTCAAATTAATTCTGCTTGATTTTGACGTTTTACTGGGTACGGAGGTAAAGTCTGACAATCTCTAATTACCTACAAATTTTTTGTAGTTTCCGTATGTGTATGGATACAAAATAAGCTGTCAAATGAAATGCAAAGTGAAATTCTTTTGAATTGAAAGAAACCCACATAGAAACGTCAAAATTTTTGTACGTAAACAGAGATTCTCGAACTTCCATAATCCGTAAAATTCATAAAACTGACGACATTCTAAATTTGGATATGACTCGAGAACTTGGAATCTCCTCCAAATATCATGATACAAAAATTTATATCTTGCAACAAGTTGATTTCATGAATATTATGAAATTTAAAAGAGAACTTACATCAAAAGACATGTTTTTTCCTATTTCTGTACAAAATTTGATTGTTTTGCATTAATTTCTTCCCATAAAATCGGAAATTTAAATTAAAAAATGATTTGTTTTTATTTTTCACACGGCAAAATTCAAACTAAGCAAATTTGACAGCTGTAAGCAGTTTTGACAGTCACATAAACGTAAACAAAGCGAGAACACCATTTTTTTTGTTTCCATTTCAAATTGTACTTCAATCTTAAAATATTTCAATTTTCCCATTCAATCAATAGTATAAAAATATGCCAAAAGTAAAGAGAAGTCGTAAAAAGCCTCCAGAGGGCTGGGAATTGATTGAACCAACATTGGAAGAGTTGGAACAGAAAATGAGGGAAGCTGAAACAGAACCACACGAAGGCAAACGTATCACGGAATCGCTTTGGCCAATTTTTAAGATACACCACCAGAAATCCCGATACATTTATGATTTGTTTTATCGTCGTAAAGCCATTTCACGTGAATTGTATGATTATTGTTTGAAGGAAAAAATTGCTGATGCAAATCTCATAGCAAAATGGAAAAAATCCGGATATGAGAATTTGTGTTGTTTGAGATGCATCCAAACGAGAGATACGAATTTTGGGACCAACTGTATTTGTCGTGTACCGAAATCGAAGTTGGAAGAAGGACGGATTGTGGAATGTGTTCATTGTGGGTGTCGAGGCTGTTCTGGTTGAACAAATTTTGTATTTTAATGAAAAGATAATAAAATTTAATATTTAGACTAATTTTATTTGTATTCACTGTTTTGTTGAAGCTTTAAACGTATTTGCCAAAGAATTTGTGATCAATGGGTTTCAACCACCGATGACATCCTCCCAAATTATTTTGTATGACATATTTCATGGTCCACTTATTCAGATTTTCCTTTTCCTGCTTAATTTCCAAGGCTTTTCGCTCTTCCAAAATCTCCTGTGAAATGGGTTCAGCCGCAAAAGGCAATTTATGTGCAATTTCCTTTAAAAACTTCTGAACTTCATCAAATTCACATTTTCCACCAACTTCAATTATAATCCTTCCAGATTTAATTGGTGTCACATAATGATCAATTGCACCTTTTCCTTTTCCCATACGAACACCTTGTCCTTTTTTCGTGACCGGTTGCCATGGTGGATCAACACGCCAAATTGCAAACATTCGATTCACATCAATTTTTCTTCCAAGCGTTAGACGAATCATTTCCAAATGACCCCATCGCAATCGACCACCACTTAGTGCAACAATTCCATATTGCTTATGTAAAAGTGTGTTGTGGACTGTTTCAGGACCACGCATAAATCGAAGTTTTTTCTGCATTTTGGGTGGTCTCAGATTGGCAGGGTACTGTGGCACCTTGGGTAAAAACTGAAGTTTGGGCTTTTCAGTGAACTCAACACCTGGAAAAAAAACGTTAATCACATTTTTCGAAAAATTTTAAAGATTTTTTTTTTTACTCACTGCTATAATCAGGAGGCGGTGGAAAATATTTCATTCCACAGGTTTGAATGCCAATGTTTGATCTAACGGCTAAAAGCTGATTGAGTAATGGCCTGAATTTGTAGAGGCTCATGATTGCTATTCAATTTTTTTAATTGAAATATTTATTTATTTTTATGAAAAAATTAAAAATAAATGAGAAAATGAAAAGTTCGACTGTCATGTGGAAATAAGTGACAGCTGATTTGAGTTCATCAGAAATTGAAAATTACCAATAACGAGTTTTTGTGCAAAAAATTATTTTGAAATCTAGAGGAATGGGAGAGGTAGCTAGATTCCTAATTATTTGGAAGAGTTTTCACACGACTTTAAAATTTTTGTACTTGAAAATTTTCGTTTCACTTCCACAAAATTTCGTGTATCGTTGGCACTTGTGTCGTCTGTCTGTCCGTCTGTGTCACGCTCGTACAATAAACTTGTATGAAAAATATGCATTCAAAAATCTAATTTTTCAAAAATATTGGACTTAGTAAAATTTTTACTTAGAAAAGAGAATTTTCATCAATCGAAAAACCGTTATGAATATCGTTCACAGTCACGTTTTACATTTTCTTTTATCCCACTAAAAAATTTCACACAAAAACCACAGAAAAAATTTCAATTTAAACAAATTTTTGTATAATTTTTAATCAAAACGGTTAATTTCAAATGAACGCTACTTTATCAGTAATTTTGCACACGCTAATTCAGTTCAATGTTAACACACAATTGGTCTGACGATCGTTTTACTGATTTTGTCAGATTTTCATTTGTAACCACATGTGAAACAACGTAGCTCTTGTTAAAAAAATAATTTTATCACTTTAATTTGACTTGAAATTAAATTTAAACTTAAAATACAATAGTTTTATGTACATTTAACAAGATGCCAATCGAAGAAAATCAGGATGAGGTCAATTCTCCAAAGAAAACTCGAGGTAAAAATATTGCACAAAAAATTAGTAACCCACGCCAACATGCTTGTAACATTTTTTCGAGAAAATTCAATTTAATTTAAGTTTATTTGTAATTAATTTGTGTTTTTAATTGAAATTAGGTGCAAAATCTGTAATAAAACAAGAATTAATATCACCACCTGAGGAAGTAAAAATAACGCCTGCAAGAAGAGTAACTCGTCGTACATCTCAATTGGAGGATGCAAATGAAACAATGGAGGAAGTTGCTGCATCTCCAGCACCTACAAGACGCAGTACACGAGCACGTAAACCAACAATCGATGAGACAGCATTTGATACTTCAGTTAAGACTCCTAGGAGAAGTTCTCGAGCACGAGCCTCCTCAATCAGTGAATCAGAACATCCAGTTGAAATGCAAGTGGGAACACCAAAACGCATAACTCGTCGTAGTGCAAGCATCCAATCAGATGATGGCAATACAGTTAATCATCCAGTTCAAAAACAACCGAGTGAAGCAACAATACAAGAAGAGGAAACACCGATAAGTCGTCGTACTAGAGCTTCAAGTATTACGTCAGATGATGGAAATGTTGGCACGCCAAAGAAACGTGGACGTAAAAGTTTAGCAGCAAATGTAAAACTGGTTGAACCAGTAATTGAAGAAGAAGAGAGTCCCTCACGACCTGTCACACGTTCCATGTCAGACTCACCTGCAAATGTTACAAGTGAAAAATCACCACTCAAACCAAAATCACCGTTAGTCACAGAAAAATCTTCGGATAATGTTAATGAAGTGAAAATAGAAGAGAGTGAACAAGGAACACAAGATGAAACAATTATGACAATTGCACAAGAAGTCACTGAAAAATTATCAAATGGAAGTTTGCAATCACCTGATGCATTTTCAAAGACACCTTCCAAAAGTGGAAAAACACCAGACAAAAATGACAGCTCAAAATTGGAAGAACGTACACCTAAAACTTCAGAAACTCCTAAAAGTGTCTCTAAAACATCTTCTGTTGGTAAATCACCGAAAGATCAAATGACTCCATTGATGACCGGTAAAAAATCACAAAAATCAACTCCTCTTGCTCAAAATGCTGAAGAAGTCGAACAGACTCCAGTAACATCAGGTAAAAAATCCAAGAAATCAATTCCAAACACTCCGATGGTTTTAATAGTCGAAAATACTCCAGTCACATCAGGGAAAAAATCGAAGAAATCAACTCCTAACACTTCAATGGATGTTATGGAGCAGACGCCTGTTGTAAAAGGCAAAATTTCAATCACACAGCTTGAAGTCGAGACAAAGACTCCAAAATCATCATCGAAGAAGAACAAAAAGACCGAGTACTTGTCACAAACTCCACAACCAATAAAATCAAATGCCAATGAAGAAACTGAACAAGAATCAATTTTCTCGAAATCTTGGAGTCAACCTGTTCGAGGCAGTGCAGCAAAGACACCTAAAATCGATGAGTTCTCTATCAAAAAACTACCGACACCACAAAAAGTTTCAAGTTCACAGAAAAAAACTCCCAAGCAAATGGTATTCGAATCAAGCTCTGATGACACTGACGAAGAACCTGACAACGATTTCGAGGAATTTGTTGACGATCAAGCAAAGGCAGTGAAAGATTATCATTCAGGTGATTCTATGGATGAAGATGATCGTGAAATTGCAGTCGAATATGAAATGCACGAAGAACATGGTGAAGATATTGGATCTGAAGATACTGAAGGCGATGAAGAATCCGAGGAAGGTTCAGATGATTCATTTATTGCCTCTGAAGGTATAAAATATTTTTTTTTAACTTGAATTGAAATTAATGATTAATTCAATTTTCATTTAAAGGTGAAGTTGAATTACTAAGCTACAGTGACGATGATGAACATTTAGATGACACACCTTCCAAATCTAAACGGAAATCAGCACCTGCTCGTGTAATGGTCTTAGAGAGTAGTGATTCAGATTCTGATGATCAAGAAAAGAATAAGTCACAGAGTGAAAAGAAAAAATTACCTAAAATTAAATTGCAACAACGTCAATCAGCTGGAGATCCTGATATTTCATTGAAACCGCTAGACGTGACATTATTCAACAGTTCCACAGCAGATGCGAATATGACTCGCAAGAGTTTGAATAAGACAGCTCTCAATCCAACAATTGAGGAAGAAAATGAAGATGATGAAATGGAACAAGACAAACGATTGTCACTGAATCAATCATTAAAAGATTCCGTTGAAAATGGTGATGAAAGTGAATCTGAATTCATTCTCCCAGATGCATCACCAGCTGAATTGAAAGCAGCTGAGAGCAGTTTGTTGAATTTATCAAAGAAAACACGAAAATCAAGGGATTCCGAAAGATCAAACAGTTTCAGCTTGAATTTGAATGTAAGTGGAGCTTCAATGCAAACAAAACTGAGTGAAAAAACATCACAAAATGATTCTGTTAAGGGAAAACCTCAAGAAACTGACTCAGAATCCAGTGACAATGAGGATGTTGATAAAACTGTAGATAAAACCACAAATAAGAGCATGAATAAGAGCAAAAATGTACAAATCGAAGAAACTTCTTCTGATGACAGTGATAAAGAAGTTGATGAAACTGTAAATAAAACTGCAAACAAAAGTTTGAATAAAAGTAAAAATGTTCAAATTGAAGAAACTTCGTCTGATAGCAGTGAAGACGATGAACAAGTGGAGCAAATAGAAATTGATGAACCAGCACCAGTAGGTGAAAGTGAAAGTGCTAAACGCAAACGTAGAAGACGCACAGCCGGCCTTGATGAGACCGTAGCCGAACAAAATCCAGTCAAAAAACCGAAAATGAGTCTTGTACCAGAAGAAAAATTGGACAGTATTTTGGAGAAATGCAATGAGATCCTCAAAACCAAAAAAGAGGAGAAGAAAAAGAACAAATTATTGCACAAGAAACAAAAGGTAAGAAATTCACATTTAAATTCCACTGATTTACATTCTACTAATAAAAATAATTTTTTATAAATAAATCAGGAGGAGAAGAAGAAACGTAAGGAGCTTCTCAAACAACAAGCTCAGGAGCAGGAAGGAAGCAATGCTGAAAATGCAGATCCAAAAGAAGAATCTCCTAAAAAGAAGAAGAAGAAGCAAAAGATCGGTCGCAAATATAATCAAGAAATCACAGGTAAATTAAACATGAAATTTAAATTGAAATCAAAAATATGACCTTGACCATTAATTTCACAGACTCTGCCAACCCTGATAAACATGAAGAAATTTCACAAGCTTTGAAGAGAAGTCAAGAACTCCTTGAAAAGAAACGCGAGAAAAAACGAGCAAAAAAATTGGCAAAATTGGAAAAAGCAAAGGCAGAAGGTCTTGATGTTACTTTGAAATCAGTCAAATCTGACAAGGAAAATAATAATAAATCAGAAAATATTAAAGAGAAGGAAAAGTCAAAGGATGAAAAACCTGCCAAGAAAAAGACTTTGTTGACTGCATTTGAAGTGAAACAGAGTTTAATTGAAAATGGAAACATCACAAACAGTAATGGAAAAGAAAAGAAAAAGTCCAAGAAATCTGAGGGTAATAAAAATGAAGAATCTATGACTGATAAAGAAAATACAAGTAAAATATCTACAAAATCCGTTGAATTGACTCCACGCGAACAAGAAAATACCGTTAAAGAATCCTCAAAGAAGCAGAAAAAGAAGAAATCGAAAGTGCTTGAGCCTGTTCAAGATTCAAATCAATCAGATTCTTCTCCGTCAATGCCTCCTGCGAAAAAACGCATGTTGAGCATCTTAAATCCCAAAGGTTCACTGAACCAACAAGGATTTGCAGTTATTCCAGAAACACCGGAAGCTGAACGATTGAAGCGCAATCGTGGATTTGTCGAAGAACCTGTAACACCCAAAAATATTGGATTTAAAGTACAAAGCATGATGCCGACTGGCGAAGATTTCGTTAAAAAAGCAAACAAAAAACGTAAACGTACTGAGCGTGACATTCCTGAACCTAGTCGTGGTCCTCCAAAACCTGTCTGGACCAGTGCCGGAGTATTCGAGGAAATTGATGCTCCCGAAACATCTGATTATATTCCGTTATCAACTGCCTCACGTGCAGCCACACAATTCGGCATATCAGTTTTAAACAAGAAATATGAGCAAGAAACTAAAAATGGTACTTCCCAAGGATTGTCCAGTTTCAAAATGAAAGCATTGTACAAAGATAAGGCTCATTTACGTGAAACCAGCAAAGATTTAGCCCGTAAATTGGAGAAGCAGAAAAAATTCAAAGGATTAAATGCATAAAATATGAATTGATTTTCCAGGAAAATGACCGTTACAAATCAAATAACTTTTAAATTTTAATTAATTAGACAGTAATTTTTTGTTATATGAGTGATAAGGATGCATTGAATGCCAAATCAAATGAAAATCATACAAAATATTAGATGGAAAATCAACTGAACTATTGGCGCGAAAAATTTTGTCCAACATTGTCAAGTTTATTTTCCATCAAAATGTTGCCTATAAAATGAAATTTATGTGATTAAATAAATCCTTGGATATTTTTCGAGAATTTCCATGAAATTTTAACACGAAATCCATTCATTTATTGCATAAAATTATGAAATTTAAACATATCAGTCAAATTCAACATGACTTTTTTCTTTGTCAAATTTCAATTTTATGTTAAAACGTGGTTGTATTAGGAGGAGTCCCCTTTTATACCAGTCAAAAAATGGAATCGTCCAATGTCGGTTAAAGGTGTGAATCGTCAAAATTGCGATTAGTTCGACTTGGCATTTTGGTCACTATGACCAAGATTTTGGTCAAAATTGGTTAAATTAAAATTATTTTTTAAAATTTTCAATTAATTATATGAATTTTACTCTAAAAATTTCATTTTACATGTAAAAAATATAACATTTAATAACAAATTCACGAAAAAACGCAATTTAGTCATTTTAGCACATTGGCAACTTAGCATTTTTAGTCAAATCCTGTGACAGCAGCTCAAGACACTGTTTTGTAAGTAAAAAGTACGACCATTGTGTTATTTAATGTGGTCTCGCTAATTTCAGTGAAATTTTAGTGCAATTTTGTGAAATAATTCTTAAAAATTTAAAAATTAACTTGAAAATAGTTGTGTCAACACATGTGTTAAAAAAAATTTGTGTAAAATTGTGCGATAACAAAAATTTGTGCCGGCAAAACAAAGAACTGCCATTATTATCCGAGACGACAGATAGTTTCCCGGTAAAATATCATAAAATCCAAAAAAATTACATAAAATTGGAAAATTCATGTGAAAACCTACATTAAAATTGTACTTTACAAGGATTTGAAGGAAATCTTGTAACATTTAACTGGAAAAAATTTAATTTTCTCGCTGAAAATTGAAAAATAATCATTTCCCTCTATAAAAGTAGTATGACGGGACATAAAATATTTTGAAGTGTATTTTATACATAAAAAAAGTCTCACATATTCACTGTGTATTTTATTATTATTATTATTATTGTTACACACACAGAGTAAATACAGAAATCGATATTTTCCTACTCACGTACAAGTCTCATAGGATCACGTACGTGTATCGATAAGCCAATCAGAAACATTTGTGCGCACGTACAATTCAATCGTGTGTGTATGGACCTGGAAGGCTATACGAACAATTATTAAATAAATTCAGTAAAACATTTTATGGAGAAATAAAAAGTCTCTAGTACTGTAATAGATAGAAGATAAATAAGAACAAAATTTTTTTTATACACAAAATAGAATTATAAATGGAAGATAAAATTAACAATAATATTATTACATTAAAATAAATATAATAAAATAAAACTTAAATTAATAATAATTAAATATAAAAATTAAATTAAACAGTATTTGATATCAAATAATAAGTAAATAAAAACCGTTAACAATGTTTGAATTTGAGGATTTATCCAGTGGATTTCACGATCTATTTTTAAATAAATATTCGGTAAGTTTTTCAATTAAAACCTTATTAAAGTAAATTTCATTGAGAAAAAAATCAAAATATTTTCAATTTTGTCCGCCAATATCTCAGAAAAGACCGTCAAAAGAGTAATGTCAAAATGAAATATACACACACACACATATACACATACAAATATGTCAATAATAAACACACTAACACACTCGTACTCCCCTCTTATGTCTAAAAGTGCCGGGTGTTGGCCTTATGTTATGTTTATATTATTATTCTTCTTTACAGAATTCATTTTATTTTATATTTTTTCTTATTCCTTTTCTTCATTTATCTCGATCTTCTTATACAGAATACAAAGTAAATGTAAAAAAAATACATATGAATTCCAAATTGGTCTGAGTTTGTCTGACATTTGTTCTTCGCGCGATGAATTCAGTCAATTTTTTTTATTATACTTATAATATTATTAAGGAGAATTAAAAACACATGCATGAAGCAAAAAGTGGAATTTCAATTCAATTTCGTTCATACGAAAGATGTTGATAATAAAACTGGAATATATTTGGCGGGATGTCAATTTATGTATGAAGTCATATAGTTTTTTAAAAGGAATTTGTGCCGGTTTGATAAGAAATTTAAATGTGTGAGGAATTTAAGACAAAAATAAAGAATATTTGAATATGAATTTCATCCGATTGATTGTGAAGCTTTAGAAGTTGCCTAAATTTGTCCATCTCATAGATGTCAAATTCGATCCGAGTAACTGCAAAAATAATTTCAACCCAAATGTGTCTTTTCAAGTCTTATAATTGTTAAAATGATTATCATAACTTGACCGATTTGAGACTGCTTGAAATGATAGAATAAAAGCTAAGGTCCAATGGTAGTGGTTTGACGTATGCTATTAGACACTTCTTGTCTAGCCTATAAAAGTCCCAAGAAAGTCGTTGAAGTTGAATATAACATCTTGAAATCATCATCAGTGATTATTTATTCATTAATGGAAGATTTGCCCAACTTCAAAGTGCGAGTGTACCGCCTAAAGTTACACAAGGGCATTACTTCAGTGGTGAATAAGCTCTATAGGCTTTCTGGCAAATGTCAGAAAGGCTGTTTTGTTAAAGTGAAAGAAAGTTTAGTCAAATGCAACTTTTAAAGAAATTCAAAATCAGCTGGCATGAGCTGATTCAGAAGCTTCGGGTGCATTTTGAAGAACCACACACATTTGGAAGTGATTGAGCAAACTGTTTGGTGACCACAGTCCTTTATAAATGTTAATTCATCTTTTTTCTCCAAGGACTCAATGAGTCTAACGGGCACAGACAATCTCTGTTTACGTACAAATTTTTGACGTTTCCGTATATGTATCTATACAAAATGAACTGTCAAGTTTTACTTACTTACTCCGTTACTGTCTTATTTTAGTTTATGAGCGAAATTGAAGCCTTGAGAGCTCAATATCCACGTTCCTGGCTCTTAGTGTTCTAAAATCTGAAAAAAAAAATCAGAATCGATTAAAGAACGTTTCATTTAAAGATGAAATTTAAAATTTCACAAAATGATCAAATGTTTATAAAAGTTCTCATTCACAGACTAAACAATAACAGTTTTTAATTAAAGTCAGTTGAAACAACGTTTGCACAAGAACTATAAAAAATAATAATAATAAAATTTAATACAAAAATTAAAGTTTAAGTTTCTTCATAACTGAATTCAATTTCATTTTCATAAAATCATAAATTTTATTGCTAAATTGAAAAAAAAATCAGCTGTCCTCAAAAGATAACACCGAATTGCAAATTATTATTATTAAATTTATTGTAATAAAATAAATATTTACATTTTTCCGAGTACAATTAATACACAATTATATTTGAATTGTACGCGAATCTACACGAAAGTTATTTGTCCGATAAGCAAAAATAATTTAAGTTACACATGTGTGGTTGTGTGTTCTATTAATTAAAAAATGAGAAAAAAAAATTTCGCACTAATACACCTTTTTCTATAAATTTAAATGGATTTTGTATACAAATCTTAATAACAATAAAAAGAACTGAAACCGGTATTTAAAAAACCAATATATGACTAAAAATATATGAATGTGTAATAATGAAAATTGCGGAATTGAATTAAATTAAAAGTTCACACACATCATAGACATTTAAATTTTGTTTATGTTTAGTGTATTGATACTATTTTTAGCTCACGTGTAGTAATTTCTACATTTTATTAATAAAAAAAAAATCATTTCATTATAAATTTTTTTCTTTAAATTCAACTACAATCACGACACATGTTAAGTCTATATTTAGGTTTAAGTTCTATGAAGTACTCAGAATTTAATTCATCCGCATTCATTGTAAACCTTATTCAACCATTCAATAGAAATATGTATAAGAATAATGATCAAAAGAAACATGAAAGTGTACTATTATTATTTTTATAATGAAAACAGAACCGCGAAAGAATTTTTCATAGTATATTTATCGTAATAGTTGAAGAGTACAAAAGTACTCGGTTTTGTCTCTATCATACACGGTATGTGTGCGTGTTTGTGTACGTAAAATAGTAAAAATTTAGCCATGAACTTAAATGATGAGTTCATTCTTTTTATTTTTATTATACATAACAAGTTTTGTAATATTTGATGGAGAACTCTTTAAATTTGTTTACAATGAGACTGTTTAAATGTGTGTATGAATGGAGTTTGATGATTTTGAGTTAATTTTGATACTTTGGATCTAAGTTTTTGTGAGGAAATGTGTGCCTGACTTGGATGACAGTCTTATGGCTGATGATGACGAGACTCAAATTGACGGAACGACAAAATTATTACTTTTTAAAACTAGTCGTGTGCTAGGAATTGAATAGAAAATATGGCTAATGCAAAAAAAAATTGTTTGTTGGAATTAAATAAGCGTCACAGAACATTCAATCTTTCGGGAGAATGGAAATATAAGGATCAAGGATGTCCTGTTAAATTAAAAATAAAATCACTACTCCTTATGAGATTAATCGCAAATTAACCCAAGAAACAGATCTTAATTTTGCATATAAACTAAATACCCAACGATTTACAAATCTTGATGTTTTGTACCAAATTAGCGCGGAAATAGAAATTAAGCTATTTGTGAACAGAAGCATCTAATAGTATACACAGTAACAAAACCAAAATGGTCTCAGAAATGTCACTGAGGTGGGAAATGTCATCTCAAAGTCATCATCATCAATCCCCATTAACTTAAGCTAACTTTTTTTCATCTAAAAGCTCTAAAAGACTTGTTGCAGGGTAAACCAGCAAATAGTGTCTCTCAAAAATGCGCTTTCATTTAAATTTAATCGATTTGATTCCCAAAAAAAAGAAATACAATTTTCAAGTACAATTAATTCTTATTCAAAACAAATTTCTCGCGTATTGATTTGGATTTTTAAATTTAGAATATCATTCATTTGATTTATTTTTAATCGTCATAAAGAATAAATAAGCGGGTACTTAAACTTTTAGAATGATGATATTGCTAAAACGTGACCTGGACCATCATATAGAGCTCGTATTTTAATTTATTTTTGTCTCAAACGTAGTTTTTTTCACTTCAGCAACGCGCAAGTACAAATAAAGTTATCAAACATTATCGGGATACAAATATACAAGAAATGAAAGTAAAGAAGTATTTTTAGAACGGAAATTTCCCAAATAAACTTGTTGCTTTCAAGTTTATTATTATTATTTTCATCTTTTCTCTCTCATGTTTTGTTCAATTTTTCCTCACGCATTTCCTTTTGCTGTTTTGTTTCGTAACAAGGAAACCTCGAGTCGACTCGATATAGTAATTGAGTATATCCTTCTTTCAGTCTTACCCGCTTAAATTTTACTATAACATTTTTTTTATAACCTACAATTCATTGTTTAATACAACATATGCCATTTCCTGAATTCTTACCATGAAACATACGTTCTTTAAGTGTTCGGAATGCACCTGCAATATACAAAAATATAAAGTCAAAATTAATATTAATCGTTCTTATGTTTTGTCATCTGTCTATGTTTCGTTTTTTTTAATTCCTTTTATTAACCAAAAAAAAAAGTAAAATTTTGTTAATTTTTTTGTAGGAATTCACTTGACTCACTTTTGAATAGTAAAAAAATATAAAGAAGAGGGATATGTAATCCCCTTTTTGTTCAGTTTCAAAGAATTCTTAGAGGCTATTTGTATGCATGATGTATTGGGAAGTGGGTCATAAAATTCAATTTTAATGGATTAAAATGAAATGAAACAATAAAAAAAAGATCATTCGTTCTTGTTAAAATACAAAGCTCATTTGAATGAGAATAATGTTAATCCGATAGTTTTGTGGTAATGAAATTTAAGAGTCAGTAAGTTGATTCTATTTTTTGTTTTTGTAAGTTTTAGGTAAAAGTGACCTGAAGCAAAGTTGTAGAGAATATTTCAAGCTGCATTTTCGCTGAACTGACCAAGTCGATATTTCATACATTAAGAGGCCAAAAATGGCAAAATACACAATTTTGAGCTCATTTTTCGGTTTTGGAGTAAAAAAATTATGTTTTCGTAAGTTTTAGGTAAAAGTGACCTGAAGCAAAGTTGTAGAGAATATTTCATGCTGCATTTTTGCTGAACTGACTAAGTCGATTTTTCGTATATTAAAAGGTCAAAGATGGCCCTCAAGTCATGCAGTGTCTTTTCAAATGACTACAATATTGGCTCATTCAATGACAAGTTTACATTTCAGACCGCCATAAATGTACACTGTTTACATGCAGATCAATTAAATTGTTACCATGTTTTCATTTTATATCCATTTAACACACATCAATTATAATTAACAGCACCATTAAGTGAGACAACAAAAACTGCATTGTGTGCCGACTCTCACACGACCCTGACATTTTTTTTCATTTAACTTTCATTCAACTAATATGTAAAATGTTACAAAAAAAAACAAAACTTAATTAATTAAACCAGACCATACAAAATGCATTCATGCATGCCCTGCACATTTCAGTACAATTCTCATGAACTCTCTGTTTAAATTTATAAAATATCAAATGCTATGATGATGATCATTAAGAGAATTTATTTCGTTATATTTGAGGAAGTAAATTTCTGTCTACGCAACTTTATTACTCCTATTTGTAGTGCATAGTAACGTAAATTATGATTATTATTTAATATTTATAAAAATAAACAACGACATGTGAACCATAACCACACACAATTCAATGAATAATTTATTTAAGAAAACTGAATTTCAATTTATTTCAATTTTTCGAACATGATTCCCATTAGAAATTTAAAATCCTTGACCTTGCATCACAATTTTGAATGAAATAGTAAAACCCTCATTATTATTTCTTATAATTTCATACATGAATGAAAATTAAAACTACTTGAATCACACACTTCATTGAAACATAAAAATGATCATTTCATACCACAAAATGAAATGTCTTGAAGAAAATTTTACAAACCAAAAAAAAAAAAAGTACGAGGTATTGTTCTTTTGAAATGTTTCATTACAAAACATACTGAAACTATTTGTACAAGACGAGCTGTGTGAAGTACAGAGAGAAAGAATAACATAAAACCGGTTTTTATTCTTCTCATGAATATGAAATACTCTTCCTCTGTTATTAAACTCATTCGTTCTGAAATGCAGTTTAAAGATGTTTTTTTTTTACATTTATTTATCAACGTTGAAAAAATTTAAAATAAAATATGTTACTTAACTTTATCTTATACCTGCCGTCTGCTTATTCCATTATTTTTGGGATCTTTAAATTTTTTTTTATTATTTTATTACTCTGTTGACAATAGAAAATACGTTACAACTTTCATTTTGTTATAAAAATTCCATGGAAATAGGGATCGGCAACGATTCACAAATTTTATGGGAAAAATTCAAGTTTAAATGTCCTCTGTTTCTACTCAAATGTATATGTTGCAATTCATATTGAAGAACACTTGTGGTGAAACAAATTTGATTCAAGCACACACAAAAAATACGTTAAAACAAAAAAAAGAGCAAGGCGCCATCTCTCATTGTAAAGGGACGTCCTTCAATGAGAACATGAATTTGAATTGAATGATCCTACTTCAAAAGACCACACAAAAATATGAAATGAGGAAAAAATGAGCTTCAATGTATGCAAAATTCTTCGAAGTTCCAGATGTTGTGAAAAATTATTTACTATTAAAAAGAAATTTATTTCGATGCATTTTCAAAGAAATTTTATGATACCCTGAATGTGTAATAGTTTGTTTTCACTCAATATTGTTTGTGTATGATTCTATGGAGAAGTTCAAGGCGATTTAACTCACAAAAATTGTAAAAAATTTCCATGAAATTGACAGAAAATCACTTAAAACTCTGAGGTTAAGGAACCAGAAAAAGAAAATAAACGATTCCATGAAAAACCCTTCAAAAAGTGTAGGATCTGGAATTGTTTGAATGAAAATTACGCTCCACGTATTACGTACGACGTTTCTGTATGGATTTGTATGAGATTTATACGTATTTTACGAGACTCTCCTTACACACGTACAAGTCAGCACCAAGGCCTCAAGATCCAAAAATAAGTCAATATCTTTTTTAAAAAAATAATTACAATTTTTTCCGATAGAGGGACATGAACCAATAACATCACTCCAGTATTTCTCTCATTCACACGTTTGAAATTAAAAAAAATTTATAATCGTTAAATGAAATCCTCTTATTTAATAAGTTAAGTAAACAAATGAAATTAATCATCACAGTTTCATAACAGTAATATGTAAAGAATGCATATTGCATGTTCAAACCCCATCATATACGGAGATAACATTTTTCAGTGAAATGCGCGCGCATTCAAATTTTCCATCACCTCTACCCATAATATTCATTTAAACAAAATTTTATCCTATTCCAGAAAGAGATTGATTTTACTTGAATGTAATTCATTGATATTATAAAAAATTGTATTAAATCTGTTCTCATTACATTGAATTTTATGGAGAAGAATAAAAGCTTTGTAGCTTTTTTCTGGTATTTCTTCGATTTGTGTATACACATAAAATAAAATTATTATTATTACAATGCATCCTGAATATAATTCTACACTCTCTGCTTTTTATTACGATTTTCACATTTATTTATTAGGGGAGATGCTATAAAAGTTCTCTGTTTCTATTGAAAATTCAATGTAC
Source organism: Culicoides sonorensis (assembly GCA_900002565.1). Lineage (NCBI taxonomy): Eukaryota > Metazoa > Arthropoda > Insecta > Diptera > Ceratopogonidae > Culicoides > Culicoides sonorensis. The sequence continues at coordinate 42,122 of LN483351.1, forward strand.
ACATGTTAAAATCGTACAGTTTGTCGACAGAACCATAAAAAGCAATAAAAAGGGTATTCGTGAGTATGAATATGGTGCATGTTCTTTTCTGACTTGATGTATTCTGGCTATATCTGTTGATGTGTATAAGTAAAAAGAGGGAAATGAACCATAATCGTTTTGAAACGTATACTTATGTTTGTGTATTGTGAACCGATGTTTAAACTACAAATGTGAAGTAAGGCAAAGCATATAAAAAAATTTATTTTGTATAAAATGGCGGACAAATTTTTATACCATTTGAAATTCTTATGATGTATGAGAAAATTTGAAAAAATTCAAATGAATCACGTTGTTGGATTTTGTTCTTGTTGGAATCTAATGAGATTTTTTTGATTATGAAATGAAATTTAACATTTATATTATTTGTATATTTTCAGGATCCAACACCAATCATGGATCTATATATATCTGATTCAATGCAAGACATGCTTGACATTGATATCAAATCAGAAGTTGCCACAGTAGTTGGTGGTGTTAACGAGTTCTCGTCCCTGATGAACAATGAGTTGCCCTCCCTTGAAATCGGTGGGGATTCCAACTCAAATGATTGTGACACCGCATCATGGCTGGGTGGGCCAAAATGGTCTGCCGTTAATACGGATATTTATGCTGATGTTGGTGCATGTGTCAATCCGAATTCTGTGATGCCTGTTATATCGAGTTCTTCTGTAAACAATACGACAAATTCGGCAGTTGCAAGTGTGGCGTCTCTGCTGAAATCACCAAAAAATCAATTAGATTTGAATACAAATGTGATGGGAAATGATACACAACTGCCAAGTCCGCGTGAAAGGAAAAGTCATTTGACATTCTCACCGAACATGATTAAAATTCCCATGGTTAAAGATGCTCCACAACGACCATCTAGTCTTGCACGTACCAATAACGGTATTGATGCTGTCAAAAAAGATTTAAATGATGATTTGAAAGATGTGAAATACGTACAGAAACCACAAAAAATCTTAAGCAATAGTCAGGTAATAAATGAACGTGGCTCACCGAATCTTGTTCGTACCAATGGCAATACAATTAAACTTGCCGGTGGTATTGGCGGACTCACATTTGCAAATAGCATGCAATTTAACAAGTTAAAACAAAGTATCCAACAAAAAACTCTTAATCAAAATGGTAGTTTTAAACGTGATCGCTCATCTAGTCCATCTCCAGCCCAATTCCATCATAATAATACCTCGCAACACATGAATGGTGGCACAACAATTAACGGTGCAAATTCACCAAAAATGTTTTCACGAATTAACACGGCCAGTCAACAGACAAAACTAAAACCGAAACCAACGGGACACGAATTCCCAAAACCGGCCTATTCTTACTCCTGCTTAATTGCAATGGCCTTAAAGAATTCTCGAAGTGGATCACTGCCCGTTTCCGAAATTTACAGTTTTATGTGTGAACATTTCCCATACTTCAAGACAGCTCCAAATGGATGGAAGAACAGTGTTCGACACAATTTATCATTGAACAAGTGTTTTGAGAAAATTGAGAAACCAGCAACAAATGGCGGACAACGCAAAGGTTGTTTATGGGCAATGAATCCGTCCAAAATTGCAAAGATGGATGAGGAAGTACAGAAATGGTCTCGCAAAGATCCAATGGCTATACGCAAAGCAATGGTCTTCCCTGAACATCTCGAGGCACTTGAACGTGGTGAAATGAAACATGGCAGCACTGGTGAAAGTGACAATGAAAATGAGGTAGATGACAATGAAGATGAACAAAGTGACCCCGAAGAAATTGAAAATGAAGTGGATGAAACTTTTATCAATACACCACCCGAGTCATGTGAAGACGAAGAACCTGATGTCGACTTTGATGTTGAGGTAAGAATTTCACAGTTAATGCACAATTAAATTTCAATTAAAATTTAACATTTTTTTTTAATTTCAGGTCAGTGAATTCTACGACGATCTCAGTATAAATACAAAAGAAGACATTCTCGAGTCAATAAGTCAGAAGGCATTCTTAAATGACATTAGCAGTTTAGATGACACAAACGATTTAATAATTCCAATGGCAAAACGCCCAAGACTAGATCTGAACTATTCAATTACAACAACTCCAACAAATGGCATCATCAATGGTCATCACATGGTCTCACAAAAAACCGGCTTAATTCTTAATGGTACATCAACAATCAGCAATGGACATTTAACACAAGCAACTTCACACATTGTTGGCATAAATCAACGTCGTAAGGCACCTCTCATCAACAGGGTGGTGTAAAAACTTTAATATCTCTTTTTTTTTAAAGTAAGTTAAATATAATTAAAATTAATTTGTGAATGATCAAAAGTGAAATGAATTGTATAAAACGTACAAAATTAATTTAATGTCTTGATAATTTTTTTTTTTTAATATGATCCTAATAATTATTTTCATCTTAAAAATTTAATATGTGAATTTCCAAAAATATATGAAGAGAGTCCATAAAATTAATAAAAAATATTTAATTTTTGTCAGAAAAACCATTTTTTCGGTGTTCAATTCAATTAATTTAAAATTTAAGAGTAAAAATCTGTTTAACTTAAGTCTTTACTTTAATTTTTAAGTCAAATATTTACATTGTAAGAAATGTTAATGTAAAAAAATACGATTAAAAAAGTACAGAAACGTACAGTCATGCATTTATTAAACATAAAATAAAAAATTCCCTTATTTATATGAAAAAAAAAACACTTGTAACATTTCAATAAGGGAAAATTTAATTACACACATTTTCATTCTAACATATTTTTTTTCTCAATGTAGCTTTATAATTTTTTTAAGTACCTGGTGTATAAATTTAATTTTTTTAATTATAAATTTTGATAAGAATTACAATTAACAGATAAAAATGTAAAATTTTATATGTGTAACGTTCATATAAATAAAAATTAAATTAAAATGAAATGTCATAAAAAAATTTAATGGAAATGAAAATATTTGATATTGAAAATCTTATTCAAATACAAATCATGATTCTAAGTTAAATTCGTTCCTTAAAATTAATTTAATGTTAAATTCTGATAACCTGAAATTTCCGACGAACTGAATTCAGTTCAACTGTTCGTCGAAAATATCAGACACGGAATTTAATTACAATTAAAAATGCATAATAAGCATAACATTGATGATTTGGAATTGAATCATCAATTTAATGTTTATTTTCATTTCATACTTTTACAATCCCTATTCCTAACTTTTAAGATCTTCGTTTGTAAGAATCTTAACATTTTTTTTTAGGTGAAAAATCAATGATCTCATATTATAAAATAAAATTAAAATTAAATTTAAAATTCATACTTAAATTAAAATTAAAATTAAGAATAAATTTTAAAATTAAAAAAATAGGATTTAAGGAATTTTTTTTTAAATTTAACAAATAATATTTAAAATTAAAAGAAAAAAACAGTTAATAAGATTTTCAACATCGACTACTTTTCTTAATTCCAGTAAAAATAAATTGATAAAAAAAATTTTAAAATTATTAAAAAAAAAAAGTACTTACAAACATTTTTAAGGAAGGTACTTTCATTTTAGAACTTTAATTTCCTTTGACTTTGATAACATTTTATGAAAAAGAGAAGAAAAAACACTTTACAAAAAAAATAAAAAAAAAAATTTAATGTAAGTGTTGTAAATAGTTAAAAATCAGTTCGTATACTTGCCACATCAGTATTTTGTGTACCTTTTATAAGAAACAATTTTTGTATGATTCCAATTTATTGCTCCTTTTGATTCATCGAAAAAAAATATAAAATAATTTTTGTTTAATTATCAGCTCTCTATTAAATTATTTTATACTATAATAAAAGTAAAACATTTAAAATTATGTTTTTCTTTTAATCATGATAAAATTTTCAATTTAAATTAGTAAAAAAAAAATTACATGTAGTGATATAAGCTGTGTTTTGTATAAATTTAACATAAATTAAAATGAAATTCTGGAATATTTACAATAAAAATTAAATAATAAAAAACATTTCAGTGTTGGACATTTAAAACTATTTTTGTAAATATTTTTTTTTTATTATTTTTTTTCAATTCAAAAAAAACTTCATATTTTTAACATCGTTTAAAATCAAAACACACACAGTACAAAATCAAATGATCAATAACTCAATTAATTTTCATTATTATGAAAAAAAAATTACTTTTTATTTTTCGTAATTTTACTTGTAATTTTACGAAAAAAGAATCAACCACCTAAAACAAATTAGATATGTGTTTATTATTTAATATTATAATGTTTAGAACTAGTTCAAATAATAATTAATGAAAAAAAAAACAAAAATAGTCTTGTAATAAATTTTAATTTTATACTTCTGTAAATTCTTAAATTTTAAGTTATTTTTATACTGAAACTTAATTATAATTTTTTTTTAACTTAAAAATAGATCTTTGTAATTATGCAATGAATTTTAATTAAAAAAAATAAAATACTATTCATATAACAATGTATTTAAGTCTCTAGACAGTAGATTTAGGTTTTACTTTTAAAATAATAGGATTATTCATTTTTGTAATAAACTTGAAGCAGAACAGAAAAATTGAAAAGAAAAAATTAATAAAAATATTTGAAAGATTTAAAAAAAATAATAAAAAGTATTGAAAAAAATAGTTTTTTGGTTTTTTCATTTTAAATGACATTTCAAAAGACACTTCTTCCAATTGGCCTCGTTCTGTGACATTCACCAGGAATTTCATTGTTTAAATTTGAAAATGGAGAACTCCAGCGCCATATTTGAATCTTTCTCTTCTAATTGGGGTGAAATCAACAATTTTTTTGTCATGGATCTCAGACAGATCAGGCAGATAGAGTTTTTCTTATTCGAGGAAATAGCATTAATGCAATTATGTCCAGCATGGAGTGATAAGCCTCGACTTCGATTTCATTCCCACAAATCTTCAAGATATAGAGTTCGTTAATTTCCTGTTATAATCGAGCATGTTCTTGTTTGATCTCTGGAGTTCTGGAGTCTCTTTACGATATTGCAAGTATACAGTTCGGTAAAAAAATGTTCTCATACACCCAGGAATTTTCCCAATTACAGCATTTGTATCACCATAAATAAATCTCATTAGGACACGAGTTGTGACAAACAGATTCATGTCACTATTCTCGTTTATTGTCTCATTGTCATTTCGTCGTGCGTACACAGTTTGACAACCTGCTCAATCAAAACCTACTGAGACAATTAATTTTAACCTATAAATTTTTCACTACTTATTTTTGTCAAATCAACATCTTTGTTGTTGAACTCAGTCATGGATTTCAGACCGATGGCACAGGGAGAAGTTTTCTCATCCGAGTATTTGTGGACAATCTTTCAATTTCTCAGTACAAGAACCTTTCAACAATTTATCTAGGGCTGATCCAGAAATCTTGTCTCATTTTAGCTCATCCCAGAAATTACAGAGTCGCCTTAATTAATGTTATGCTTTGTACAATGTATGTGCCATTTTTCATTAGATATTTTGAGGTTTAAAATCTTTGTAAAATAACTGATTTTATTTTTTGAAGGGTAACTCACATCAAACAATGCAGACACCTTTAAAAAATCAAGCGAAATGAATAACCAATTTTCGTAATGCACAAATTTCATGTTGTAAATCATATTCTATCATTATTATCTATTCAAAAATATTTTTATTACTATGGAGTGATAAAAAATCATCAATTTGTACGGCATTAAGTTAATCGGTCGGTGACTTCTTTATTTTTTTGATAGATGATTTAAAAAATAGACAAGATAAATGTAACAATTATTCAATCAGCCTTTGAAAATCATGTGTGAAGATTCGCACGTTGAGATTACGACCGGTCAACTTTGATTTTTTTTTATCTGCACACGTCTCATTGATTAAAAAAATTGACTCAATTGTCTTAAATTGGAGTGGGACTTTGAAATTTAAATCGTTTTAACTCTCTATCTCTCATTTTCACACTAGAGCAAATTTTATATGAAAAATACAAACAAATTTCATATTAATTGAAACTCCAAAGATTTATTTTTATTTATTTCTATTTATTATTTTCATTTATTTGACCTTAAAGATATTTATTCTAAGAGTGTTTTATCGAAGAAGAATTCGCCAATGTTTCCATGAGTATCCTTTATCTTTTGTAGTATCTTTTGATAACCAGCGATTTTTCGTTGCCCTTCATATTTCTCAGTAAGAAAGTCAACAGTCAAGTATTTGACAAACTGGTAATGTAAAATGAAAAAAATGTTATGAAATATTGGATTTAAGAATTAGAAGATTAACAAAAAAACTTACGTGATAATCATTTTTGTCACATTTTTGCTCATCATCAGGACATGTATGATCTTCAGCTTCACATGCACGAATAACTTGTTTAATGTGATCCGTAACAGCCATTTCCATTTTCAAGGCGCAACTTAATGCATCAGCACCTGTATAAACTTCATTTAATTTGTTAAAGTTAAAAATGCATGTTTCATTGAATTTATCAAAAATTGGGCAACTCTTGGCATGTTTCAACAATGGTTCAATTGCTTTCAAAGTTTCAGCTCTGCTAGCGGCACCAGGATGATGGGCACCTCTCATATTCAAATATTCGATGAGTTTAATTGCATGTTCACGTTCTTCATTGGCCGAATCAAAGAAGAATTTGGAGAATCCGGGACGATTAATATTTTCGAGGGAAAAATAAACTCCGAATTTCAGGTATTCCAATGAGGCTCGCACTTCACATCCAATTTGATCAACTGTCTTACTAACACAATTGACTTTCATTCCACCAAAAATTGAAGGATAATCTCTGACATATTCTGCCGTTGAAAGGACAGCAAGTGAGAGTATCAAGACAAATATCTTCATCTACAAAATTAGAAGCATTAAATGGGAAGTAAAATTAAAATGAAAATATTTTTATTCTATGATTGCTTTGAATTATATTAAAAAAATATAATAAATTTTTACTTTTATTTAATATTCATTTTTAATCACAAATTAATTTTAAAGCTGTTTCTTACTTATCTTCTGTTTTATTGTAATTTGATTGTAGTGACAAAAAAATATCAAATTTTTTGTGATAAATTTCACAAAACTTTGATTTACGTCTCTTCTGTTGAAAAAATCGAACACAAATATTCCAAAATCTCTTCTTGACTTCTTTGTTTTTGATAGAAGATGTACAAAATAGGCATAATAAATGTAACAATTATTCAATCAGTCTTTGAAAATCATGTGTGAAGATTCGCACGTTAAGATTACCATGGGTCAACTTAATTTTTTTTTCTCCACACATTCACATTGATTAAGAAAAATTACTGACCCTCAATTTACTTAATTTGTAGTGAGACGTTGGGTTTAAATTGTTTTAACACTCTTTCTCTTATTTACCCACATAAAGCAAATTTTATATGAAAAAAAACACAAAAAAATCATATTAATTGAAACTTCAAAAATTTAGTTTTAATTATTTCTTAATCTCATTTAAGGAATTATCATACATAATCTTTATTATACATCATTTCATCATAAATCAATGTATTTCCACATACTTTAATAAAACATTATCTCTCTGATCTTTGTTCATTTTTTCACTATCATTTTATTTATATTTATTCTAATGCTGTTTGAAATGAAATTTAATGTAAAATGAAAAATTAATAAGAACGAAATTAAATGTGACGCATTCTAGTTTTATAACATATTCTATTTATTATTTTCAATACAAAAAAAAATTATTGTGAATGGTAAATTGACGGTTACTATTTTAATTTTGAAGGATCACACAAGTCTTGTCAACATTTTTTTGTTTTTTTAATTCCAGCCTTAAAGGTATTTATTCCAAGAGTGTTTTGTCGAAGAAGAATTCGCCAATGTTTCCATGAGTATCCTTCATCTTTTGTAGTGTCTTTAGATAACCAGCGATTTTACGTTGACCCTCATATTGCTCAGTAAGGAATTCACCAGTCAAGTAATCGACATACTGTTAATGTAAAATAGAAAAAATGTTATGAAATATTGAATTTAAGAAATTGGAGATTAAGAAAAAACTTACATGATAGTCATTTTTGTCACATTTTGGCTCATCATCAGGACATGTATGATCTTCAGCTTCACATGCACGAATAACTTGTTTAATGTGATCCGTAACAGCCATTTCCATTTTCAAGGCGCAACTTAATGCATCAGCTCCTGTATAGACTTCATTTAATTTGTTAAAGTTAACAATGCATGTTTCATTGAATTTATCAAAAATTGGGCAACTCTTGGCATGTTTCAACAATGGTTCAATTGCTTTCAAAGTATCAACTTTGTTAGCGGCACCAGGATGATGGGCACCTCTCATATTCATATATTCAATGAGTTTAATTGCATGTTCACGCTCTTCACTGGACGAGTCAAAGAAAAATTTGGAGAATCCGGGACGATTAACGTTATCAAGTGAATAATAAGCTCCAAATTTCAAGTATTCCAATGAGGCTCGCACTTCACATCCAATTTGATCGACTGTCTTACTAATACAATTCACTTTCATGCCACCAAAAAGTGAAGGATAATCTTTGACATTTTCTGCCATTGAAAGGGCAGCAAATGAGAGTATCAAGATAAATATCTTCATGATTCCAATTCTTATCTTTGGATTCTAAATACAAAATGAAAAAAGCATTAAATGGGAAGTTAAATTTTAATGAAAAAATATTTATTCTATGATTGCCTTGAATAATAAAAAAATATCTATACCAGTTCTTTTGTTGTATAATAAATTTTATATTTGAATTACAAGGCAACAATAAAACATTTCTTTTGATATTTTTATTCAATCACAATTAGCGGTTACTTACTTTTCTTCTGTTAAATTTTAATTTGATTGTACTGACAAAAAGATTTATCAAATTTTTTTATTATAGATTTCACAAAACTTTAATTTACGTCTCTTCTGTTGAATAAATCGAACACAAATATTCCATAAAACTCAATATGACAGAACAATAAGGCATATGAAACGTCACAAATACCAAGGCAATCATATACGTATTTGATGTTAAATCTGTAAACAAAGTCAGAGAGGGGAAATTTATTTCTAAAGTTTAATAAAGTGAAACCTCATTAAAGTGATATATGATGAAAATGATTCTAGGTTTTCGATTTGGACAGACACAATTCAAAACTGTGCGAACTCAAAACGAGTATTAAACCTTTGTTTTTCAAACCAATTGACTTACAGCCTTAAATTGTGCATTATCAGTACCCCTCAGCTTGTCTTCTGTAATCCTAAGCAGTTTTTGTAACATTTCACAAGTGTAGCAGCTATGTTTCGGTTTGAACATGGAAGGTGAAAAGATTTTGTCTCCAATGAAAAAAGTGTCACTAACTGAAATCGTGAAAATACTTGCATCTTATATTGGATTAACATGATGAAGTTTTTTAAAGCCCCTACGAGAAAATATAAATCAAGCTTTGAAAAGGAAGGAGCTTTGAGAAGCAGTAGTGACTGATGAAAATGACAAACTGAATAAACACAATCTGTATTGAGTTTAACAGCTTGTTCATTGCACAGTGCTGTGTCCTAATACAAAAAATGCGAAAGAAAATCTAGAATTATTCTCTATAAAACTCAAACCTTGATAGCAGTTTGTCTTTCAATATAAGTTCATATTTTTTTAAAGAATAAACCACAGCAATCTCGAGCAACATTGGGGTCAATGATTAAATCAATTATAAACAATTACTGGTAGGTAAATCCTTGACTCCTCGGCCCTGCAGCAATGCCCTACATTAGAGATGTGTCATTACACGTCAGGGATTCATCTTACTAGTCTCTTCTAACACCTACCCAAGACTTGAGGACTGTTTAGCTATTGTAGTGCTATCAATTTGACAAATTGATAAATTTTTTAAACTCGCATTTTTTTCTAACTACTGCATACTTTCATTGTTATCACTTAACTATCGTTACTTCGATTACAGCTAGTTGTAAGTATCAACATAGGAAAAGTAAGGCATTTATCATTCCTGTATGAAAAATTCGACAATAAATGCCGTCAAAATATACATAAGAGATCGTAGTTCCACCTGAGAGGTGTTTTTCAAGAACCTATTCATTATTTTTCGTTCCTTACCTTCTCTATCTGGCAAACAGTTATAGTAAGTTTCAGAAGTGCATACATTACAAAAAAAAGTGCAATCGAGGTTTCACTGTCCAGTAGTGTGAACTACTCTGATACATATAAACATAAGTGTACTGGAATAGATGACAAAGTATGCACTTAAATTGTTTTTTCATGAAAACAAATACATCAATTATCGTCTCTCAATCTTGTTTTTTCTTCTATTTACACATTTAATTCTTGTAAATTTGTTTTTTTTTCTGTGATTGATAATTTTGTTTGTAAAATCTTATGCTCGTGTTTTTGAATGTCAAACAAAAACTCATAAAATTTAATTTCATCTTCAATTGTTTAAATAAATCAGGGTAATTGAAGTCAAGAAGCGAAAATCATTGAACTCATGTTAATCATGTTTAAGCCAATTAGTCACCATGTCATAGGCGTTCAACTATCATGCACTTTGGTGCATACTTTCTTTGTGTAACTTGCACTAGTTGCACTCAATAGTTCTAATAACAAAAGATCGAAAATGAATTAGAAGCATACTCATTAAAATAACGTCCAGAGTATTGAAAAACAAAGTACTATTGATGTATTGGGTTTTTATCTCATGTTTCAAAACAAGTGAATCATATGTTGAGGTTGAAATTTTCCCCTCTTTTTCTAGAAACTTTTGAGCATACTTTTGTTGTTCTGTAATAGAAAATTTGATACCAAAAGCGTACTTTTATTAGAGACAGTCAAATAATGACATGTTATTTTCGGATTAATGAAATTATTCCAAAAAATTGCAAACAAAAATCAAAACACTGAATGTCAATCACATCTGAATTTAAGGAATTTTTGGAACTTCTCAGATGTTCTTGAAATTTCGTTCTATTTTCATTGCCCTTAATTCACAAATACATTTCATAACATTAAACATGTGTTTGAGTAGAGGGGATAATTTTCATGTGTGTTAGTTCTTGTTTTCGGTACAATACTGACATTTTGAATTGAATCAATTTATTTCGTATTTGATAAACTGGAAAGAAAAGACGTAAATTTAATTTTGTTACTTGAAAATACAAAAGAAAGAGATTTTAATATAAAATTTGATTGTTAATCAGAAGAAAAAAGAATATTGCTTTAATAAGGTTAGTAGACTTTTGATTATACATTTAATTTAATATGAACAGTGAGTTAAAAAAACCTTGAAATTTCAATGATATAACTACTTCCCTAGTTTCAGACAAAAAAAGTATTAATCAGAACTTGATTCTTTTTTTTTATTTTCAGAAAAATAAAACATGAAATTTCTAATTTTTACTGTCGCTCTTTTGAGCATAAGTGCTGCTCGTGCTGATCAAAAATATTGTTTGGCAAAAGAAGGATTGGACTCTCCTTTGGATGGTGAGTTAAAAAATTTATTCAATGTTTATTTATTTTTATTTTCCTACTCGTAAAATTTGTTTCTTGTGTCCTATCGTCACATTTAGTAAAATTCTAGTAGAATTCTATAAATTTTAATTGTTTTTTTTGAATTGTAAAGTTCCATGAAATTTTAATTATTTTCGAAGGAAATCACGAGCGCACACTTGTCCTAATTAAGCCCGATGGTGTTCAACGCGGTCTCGTCGGTCGGGTTCTTCAACGATTTGAGGATCGTCAATTTAAAATTGTTGCTCTTGAAATGATGCACGCATCAAAATCACTCTTAGAATCTCACTATGCCGAACATAAAGATCGTCCATTTTTTACTGGACTCGTTGAGCGAATGAGTTCAGGTCCATTAGTGATGATGGTCTTAGAGGGGAAAAATGTGATTGGGGCAGTTAGGAAAATGATAGGCACAACAAATCCCATTGATGCTGCTCCTGGCACAATTCGAGGGGATTTTTGTACCGAAACTGAGGCAAATTTAATTCATGCCTCGGATAGTCTCGAATCAGCTGCACGTGAAATCTCATTGTGGCGTGGATGTAATGAAATTTAAAAAAAAATATGATGCTTAGCTTGAAAATTGATTTCGAATAAAGAAAGTTGTTAATATAACTGTTTTTTTCTTTTAATTTATCTATTTCCAGAGAGAATTGAATGCAGTTCCTCAAGAGTTGGTGGATTTGTTAAACACAATGATGCTCTCAGTCAAAAATTGACAAATTATGCATGGGATCAAATTGTCGCCTCATATGATCATCTCTTGCTCTCCGTTAACTTTGATACTTACACCAAAGATCGTCCAGGTTTTGAAAAATTATATCGTGGTTTGTCTGACAAAGCCTGGGAAAAAGCAGTTGAAGTCCTCAAGTATGTTGCAAAACGTGGAGGCAAACCAGATGTCACCAGTATTCAAACCCAACTTTCCGATGGAAATGTCATTGAAGCATCTGTTTCTGAATTGAAGTCTTTGGCTGAGGCCGTAAAACTCGAAAAGAGTTTGGCCAATCATGCATTGAAATTGCACAGTGCCGTACAAAATCATCATCATGACACTGAAAAGGATCTCGATGCTGGTGTTGCTCACTTTGTTGAAGAAGAATTGATTGAATATCAAACTGAGAGTGTTAGAACTTTGGTGGGATATCACAATGATTTCAAGACAATTTTGAAAGGACAAGCCGTATGCACTACAGATAAAAATACACAATTGGCTTGCTTCTTGTTTGACGATTATTTACAGAAACAAGGTTAAAATGGACTGAGATAGAGACATAATATATTTTTTTTGATTGAAAATTCCAGATATTTCCACCCCTTTTAATTAAAATATTAAATTTCTTCATTTTGTACGTGTATCAGTAAAAATCAATAAAAATTATTTGTTCAATTAAAAAAAAGTAAAATTGCGTCGTTATGATGAAATTATTTTTTTCCTGTCTATGTTATGTAAAAAGTAATCAAATTGAATGAAATAAATATAAAAAACTTGTGATTTCAAAACATTACATCAAACATGTTTTTTTTCTTGTATCGACCTTTTAATGATAAAATGGAACAATTTTCTCGACTCATCTTTGGCATTTCAAAATTTGGAGTGTAGCCAAATCACTTTATCTAATCAAAGTTCATCTTTATTGATTATTATCATATTTATTTTAAACAAAATCATTAAACATTCATTTTTCCAATCAGAGTACTTCGTTAATGGTATCACGTAAAATTTTAATCAATAGACATGACTTTAGACAAGTAAGTAATGTCTCTTCAAAGGGATTTAGATAAGAAGTAAATTATTCATAAAATTTGACAAAGGAAGATTAAAAGTATTTAAAGTAGGACAATGTATGGTAACAACAAATATAAAAAAAATTAGTAATAAATTATAAAAAGATAATTGTGATATTTGTAAAGAACTGTATCAATAATGTGATTGATGAAGCAATTTCATCAGTCGAATTTTTGAAAAATCATCGTGATTACGATAAAAGAATAAGTTCACAATAAGTGTGATTACAATGAGTAACTCAATAAAAATGGTTTGAAATTAAATACCGTTATGAAAATGAATGTTCAGACATTGAATGAGCTTTTGGTCCAAGTTTGAGCTCGAAAGCTTGAGACGAAAATTTAACACTTTGATAGGTCGTGCTGGGTCAAAATATCCTTTTAACTTGATTGTTAACATTTTAGGAGAACACTCTTTTTTTTACACAAATCAATTTCATTTAATCCATACTTGACTATTACAGGATAAAGCTTGCAGAAAAAGTGATAAATGGGTCACAAAGACCCATACGACAAGTAGATTCTGTATGTGTATCAATACAAAATTAACTGTCAAAAACAAATTTTGAAGTTTCTGTATGTGTATCGATAGAAAATTAACTGTCAAAAACCAATTTTGAGGTTTCTGTATGTGTATTATGGCACGTGGTGTTAATATTGAAAAAAATGTCATATTTTAATCGATGTGGGACTTCCAAATGAATAATAAGTGATTGGCAGGGTTAAAGAAAGGGTTAAATTAAAGAATCACGATCAGATGACTTTCCAAATTAAACAAGATTTTTTTTTGTTACTTATTCAACAACTTTATTTTCATTTATATATTTTTTTAAATTTTCAGTGTTTTTTTTTAATTTAATAGTTTTTTTTTCTTCTTTCATAATCATAATATTTTATTTTCAATTTAAAATGATTCCAATTTTTGTTTTTTATTTTAATCTCAATCTCATATATTTGATAATCATATAATTTTAATTTTAATAATAATATATTTTTATAATACATACCGTTTTTTTATTATAATATAATGTTAAACATATTTTTTTCTTCTTATGATAATTATAATTTTAATTAAATTTTCTTTTAAATTTTTTGCTTTTTCGTTACAATCATTATTTTCTTCAATCATATGTATAATTTTCAAATTTGCTTTCAATATCTGTGTATATGTTTTTTTTTTCATATAATTTTAATTTAATAATTAACGTTAATAATAAATATTTATTTATATACGTATAATTTCATTTTAAATTTAAATTTATGATTTAATTTAATGAATTTTAATATTTTTTTTTGTTTTTAATTTAAACACATTTAATATTTTCTTAATAATTTATTTCGACTAATAATCTTTAACGCGACGAACTATATTGTACATGGTGCAAATATTATTTAATGTATTATGCGAATCTAATAACAATAACATAAAAATACATTTTATGTTATGTTTTGTGTGCTGATTGTTTTTTTTTTATTTAATTTAATTTTTATTTTAGTACTATTCTTTCTTCTTTTTAAGCTACCTACCAGCATATTACCGTGGGATTTTTTTTTTGTTTTAATTTTATGTTTATATTTTATATTTGGTTGTCATTTTTTAATACATTTATGTTTGAATTTTCATCAGATTTTGTTTTAACTTAAAATTATGCATTATGATTATGATAAAAATCATAAGGAAAGGACTCAAAGTAGCAGAATTAACTCTATTTTATGAGAGATGATTTTAATAATACTTTTATTCGCACGACCGATCGATAAAACATTTGACCTATGTGAAGATTGCACCGTTGCAAATTTTTTTTCGAAATTAGATTTTCGAAAATTCAACATCAATTTTTTTTATACTGATTCGTGGCAAGAGACGGCAGGTAAAAGTGTTTAAAACTAACGAAATAAGTCCTAAATAGGAACCATTTTTCTTTTGAAATTGAATTTGACTCATACAAAATTTTGAAGTTTCCGTAAGTGTTTCTACTGAAAAACGTCAACGTGAAATTATTAAGCGTGAATCAACGATTTCCATCTGCGGACCAAATCAATATGTACTGCGGGGCGTTTTCAGCTTACAGTGTAGTTAATTGTCTAGAACAAAAAACTCAACTTCGAATTTTCCAATATCAAATTTCGAACATAAAAATTGCACGGTGCAATCTTCACAATGATAAATCTTTAAATTTAAATAATTTTAAATTATCATTTTTTTTTTTTTTAATTTTTATGAGTAAGCTTAAAAGTTATTATTGTTTTTTTTTGTTATTCATAGATCTTTTCAGGGTTAATACTACATAGAATAGAATACAATCTTTCATTTTTTTATAATAATAATTTTAAATATAATATTAAGTTATATGTTAACAGTAACGAGCTTATTAGCAATTTTCTTAGGAGTATTTTGTTTAATTTTTTTTTAATTTTAAAGATATTAACGTTTTTTTTTAAATAGAAGTTTAAATTTAACATAGAATAACATTGAAGCATGTTTTTTTTTTAAATATTTTTAATATTGATTTAAATTCAACATAAAATGATAACATTCAATAAAGCTTTGGTTCGTTGCACTTTTTTTTGGCTGATTTTATGATTTCAACTTTTTTACTATTACATTTTTTTTTCTCTTTAATTTAATGGAAACCTAATTTAACATTTATTTTATTTAACAAAAATAACGTTTTATGAGTAATGTAAAGAATAAATGCTTGGTAACTGTTGAGTTTGCTTTGGAGGACAAGAAATTACTGTTTGGATTTTATTTTATTTTTAAATTAACTTGCATTCTGATAACTTATTAAAATTAAAATATTATTTAAACATTTTTTTTAACTAATTAAAGTTCATACAGTTTATCACAATAACAGATTTTTTTTTGTTTTAATTATTTTATAAATTAAATTTTTTTTTCATTTTAAATTTAAAATTTTTCATATTTTATTTTTTTTCCAGTTTTTTTTTTTTAAATGTCAAGTCATATCATGTCCATTTTCAACACATATCATATGGAAAATTTAATGCTTGGAATAAAGACAAGTCTTTTTAATAAGCACCTGAAAAAAAGAAATTAAGAAAAGTTTTATTAGTGTGAGATTTTCTTAAATTAAATTAAATTGAAAAAAATGTAAGCAGATTAAAGTGAAAATTGTAACATTCAAATTAAATTAACGGTCAAAATCCACGTGGTCTTTATTCGAAATTGAAAATCACGTTGAACCTGCTTACAAATTTCTTTTCAGCTAAATTTCACTACTGTTTTTATTCAAATAACATTAAAAAATAATCCCAATTCAATTTAAGGCCAATTTTTTGTAGTAATAGTAGGAGAAATTTTGAATTTAATTTTCATTCACCTTCAATTCAACAATAAAAACTTTGTAGGTGATTAAATGAACATTTTTGGAGTAAATACAATTTAAAAGCATTAAAATGAAACAACTAATCTACTGTTTAAATATGTAAATTTACAGGATGTGTGCTAATTATGTTAAAAGTTTTATGTCAAATTTTAGTGGTCTCCTAAAATTGTGTTTTTGTTTGAAAAACTACATTAGTGGTGCAATAGGAAAAAGTGATAGAATTTGTTGTAAAAATTAACAGAACTCGATTGAACAATAATTTACTTACGATACGGAAATTATGTTAATATTTATATTTTTACTTGTAAAAGTGCGATTTTTATTTGTATATTAATTATTTAATTTTTTTTTAAATTCAAATGAATGTTAATGATAATGTTTATTTTAGTTGGGGACGAAATACTTTAAATTAAACGGTAAAATGACTTGGATCTTTGAAATTTAGTACTCACTTGGACATTCTGGTGGATTTAGTTGTCCAAAGACATTTAACTCGTATAGGGAGGCGAGTGTGATGAATAAGAGATACCAAATCATCTGTTAAGGGATAGAAAAATAACATAAGTGGGTTAGTTTCTCTAAGGAATGTGACAAATATTTACCAAAATGATTCCTAGACGTTTATCTAGCTTCCAACCGTTGAGATGGACAGTTGCCAAGAAGAAAACAACGGTCGAAAGCAATGAAAGTGTGGAATATGCTAGACCTGGAAATGAAAATGAGGTTTAATGTGGATTGTAAGAAGAAATTTGAAAAAGTACCTTTTGAAATCACATTGACATGTGATCCTGGCTTGATAATGGCAGTTTGTATAAACCAGGGAAGGCCTAGACATATTAAAATGTCAAAGACATTGGAGCCAACAGCATTTGATACAGCCATATCACCGTATCCCTCCTTAATCACTGCAATGGAGCTAAGCGCATCGGGCACCGACACGCCGGCAGCCACGAAGGTTAATCCCATCACAGTGTCTGGAATGCCAAGTGTAGCACCAATGATGACAATCATCCAAACCATAAAGTAGCTGTATAATGAGATCCAAACCATTGACATGAAAAATGTAAAAGGATACCAGTTACGGTATTTTTCCGTTTTTACATCGGGCATTGTGAGTCTACACATGTAGTGAATTGGATAGACGATTCCCCATGCAATTATCTCTAATTGAGAACCATTAACTGGTTTCTCGAGAGGATTTGCACCTTCGGGTCTGGGTTCTTTTGGTCGATAATAATCATCAACAACAACTTGAGTTGAAACTTTTGTTTGTGATTGTTGTCCCTTATCTTCTGACTGTGTTTGAGAATCTGGATCATTTACATCATTATTATATGCATAATTTTGCTGTCCATTCGTCTGTGCACCTCCCCAACTATCGCCCCAACTGTCAGCTACCGGAGCAGCAGCAGCAGCTGGTTGTGGTTGATAACCGGGTTCACCCCATGCTGCATTTGGATCCCAACTCGCATTTGGATCCATATATTGGTCATAATTGGGAACAGCGGCTGCAGATGTATCTTGCACAGGTGATTTTGTTGCTTCTGTATCCTGAGTTGTGTTATATGACGGCTCTGTAACATTTTTATATGTAACTAAGGCTGATTGTTCCTCTTTCGTTGGAAGTTTAATTGGAAGATTCCAGGTGTGGGCCCATCGTTCAAGTGCCGAATTAAAATGTAAGGCAACACAATATGCCACATAGAGTATTAACATAAACAATGCCTCGGGCCATGATATTAAATCATTACAAATGATAATTAACATGACAAATATTGAGAGAGCATAAAATGCACAATCACGTACAAGGGGCCACCAATTTAACTTTAGCACTGCACCACTACATAATGCACAAACCGATATAACGAACATGATATTAAACACTGCAGATCCAATAACACCAGATACACCTGTGTAAATGAAAAAAAAGGTAAATTGATTGAATTCTTTTATAGAAAGTAATTTAATTAAACTTACCAATATCATCTTTTGCAAAAAATACACCAATAATTACAGTTGCAAGTTCAGGAGCTGAACTGCCAGCTGCCATAAACGTAGCACCAGCAACATCTGGTGATAATTTAAGTTCTTCACACAATCTATCTAAACTAGACACAAAATAGTCATCACACACGATAGCAAGCCCGAGAAATGTGAAAACGGCCACTAGCACGTGAATTATCAATCCACCATGTATCCGCCAACTACGTGGCATAAGTGGCCTGGGAAATTGTTCAATACTGGGTGGTGTACAATTTTCACGTCGAGGCCGCCATGTTGGATGTGTGTGATGATGTCGCAGTGTCGCTCTTGTGGTTGACTCAACAAATAACTCCTCATTTGCCAACGTTGATACACCACTACCATATTTTACATCATCCAAGGGAAAACTTGTACTTTCTGGTGAATCATTATCTGGTAATGATGACAATGTACCCACTGTTGCCGAATATACATGTAAACATGAATAGACTAAAAATAATATGCTAATATGCCATAATCTATTTCTCCTATTTCGTCTCATTTCCTAGAAAACCATACAAAAATTCAAAAAATTTATACAACCAGACGTCTCCACTTATATTAAAAATAAAATTAAAATCGTGACTTTATGTGGATATCATTTGACATTTAAAAAGTTTGATCAACTTTGAATAAGAAACAGTAAAAATAACTTTTGACTTCATTTCAATTGAAATGTAAGTAACAGAAAAAGAATAACAGTCTTAAACTTGTTAATCAATATAAACTTTGTCCTCTTCCACATTTTTTTTTATCATTCAATTCATAGAAAAACTTTATCATTCACATCTATTTTCAGAATCTTGATAACTTGAATTTGAATTGAAAAGGAAAAAAAACGAAAATCAATTTTTAAAGTCCAATTCAAATGACGACGCTTCAAATGAAAATAATTAAAAAGTAAACTGATTTTCACTGCATCACATTGATGGTCACTGCTCACAACATCAACAAACATACGCCGAGTTAAAGGTATTTTTCTATTTGAGTTTCAATTAAAATAAAATATAAATAAAAATAAACATGAAGCCAAGTGAAAATTTCCATTATTACTGTTTGTGGCTTCGTTGTATCAACAATTTTATTTTTACCATAAGTCATTTTATCTCACTTGTATATTGAATGTAGGTTGGAAAAATGATTTTTTATGCCATTTAAAGAGAATGTAAATTACCCAACGGGCAGATTATTGTGTGTATTTGTGGAGCAAAAGTGAAAAGGTAATGCATAAATTAAATTAAAATGATGTTAAAAAAAAATTATGATAAAAAATTGTTTCTAAATATAACTTTGGTATTTTGCAATATTTTTTTTATTAATATCGTTATTTTTTAAACGAGTTCTTTGAAATTGAAAGAAAAAGAAATGAGATTTGGCATCCTCTAATTGGTTGGAATTGCGAAAGATTCAAAAGCTCCGAAAACCGCATAATTATCAAAATTTTCAAAATCCGTGGAATTTTTTAAAATCGCAATAAATTTCCGAATTTTCGCTAATCACAAACTTTTTGAAGTTCCAAAAAATCACGAAAAGTTCGATAAAATTCAGTAAAATTTTTCAAAATTCAAGGAGTTTAAAAAATTCGAATTTTTCAAAAAGCAAGGGGTTTAAAAAATTCGAATTTTTCAAAAATCAAGAAGTTAAAAAAATTCGAGTTTTTCAAAAATCAAGAAGTTTAAAAAATTCGAATTTTTCAAAAATCAAGGAGTTTAAAAACTCGAATGTCTCAAAAATCAAGGGGTATAAAAAATTCGAAGTTTTCATAAAGCAAAAAGTTTAAAATATTCGAATTTTTCAAAAAGCAAGGAGTTTAAAAAATTCTACAAAACTCAATTTCCAAAATTGCAGAATTTATAACAGATGGTGAGATAAAAACGAATTTTTAAAGAAATGCACTCGTGTACATGGTTCATGATCACGTTCTACTCTTTTTTCTATGATACAGAAACAGTATTTGAAGCCATTTTCAGGCTCTGGGCCCGAATATCAACAATTCAAAATATTTTAAAGGGTTTTACATGTTTTTTGACCATTTTTAAATTTTTTAATCCTCAATTTTGTAACTTTGCAACTTCGTAAACGTCTATTAATTATTTGAAGTCATTTCTACAACAATTTTTTTTTGATAAATAAAAGTAAACAGATTTGCAGTTAAATTTGATAACAATACAAAACAAAAATATCAAATTTCGAACTTGAATGATAGATAGTTTTACTTAATAATAAATGTGACCATGAATACAAACAAGGTTTCTCTCTTATTTTTCACATTAATTCACAATATATCACAACTATATCAATAACACAACAAGCAAAAAACTAATATAATATTCTTGTTTATTGATATGGCTTCACAATCATATTAAATAAACGTCGTTCACATATATGATGAAATGATGCCAATAAAGTGAATTATTATTTTGTCTAGGAAACCGAGGTAAATTTCAACTATACTACATAATTTTATCTAGAGGAAGGTAAGGTAAACGCAAATATAAGTAGATTCACATATTATTCACACTACAAGGATAATTTTTTACTTAACAGGTAATTTATTGAGCATAACGATGTTAGGTAATGTACTTAAACAATCAATTTCATTTTTTTTTCTTGACCCTTTTCAATTTACACACACCTACCCTGTATCATATTTTAGTTATTTTTAGATTTCACTGTAGGCTGAAAAAGTGTAGCAAAAACCCCACATGAAGACTAAACGAGTGTCTACAGTAAGAGCGCGTTATCGCCATGTAAGTACAGTAAAGTCTCTATATGGTGAAAAATAAGCTGTACGTATTGATTTTATTTAATGACAAGTCAGTTTCTACGGATCTACAGTTTCTATAGATACTGAATCTTCATTACTAACAGCTTATTTTTCACTATATGGAGACTTGTCTGTACCGATTCAAGGATCTCCTTAATTTAGTGATAACTTATCATTCCAGAGCGTTTTCAACTCACAGTGCTTCATTGTATCTGGTAACCGATAAATGATAAAATAAAAAGAGGAAAAAAGTCCCTAATCACAAATAGTTAAATTCCTTTTTTGGACAATTTTCAAGATAATTTCTGATTAAATAATTTTTAACTTCAAACTCAATTTACAATTCAAAATATATAAATTTTTATGTACTATGAATAAATTTACGAGATCAACAATTTTCCACAGCAAATTATCAAACGATGTGAGTGGTTAAAAATGATAAATGGGAGAATGTGAGAAAATGAAAGAAAATCCTCATTTCCGCCAATTAGATGTTGTATGTTCATTTAGTTAAATGTTTGATAACGATTATAACACTCATTATTTCATGTAATAGTAGAATTAATTTAAAGAGAGAGTAAAAATAAATTAAGAAAAATAATTGGCTTTTTACGTGAAAATTATGTACGAGGAAAGTAAATGAGAAATTTATTATTTAATAATGGGTTTTAATCAAATTTATTTTTAGGAGGAAACAATTTTTTAATGTTGGGTTTCGATATGACATTGGAAGATTGTTGTGTGAAGAAAAAATGAACTGTCAGCGAAATAAATTAGCAAAAACCAGCGCTCCTGACTTTTTGCCACTATTCAGCAATTAATTTATGGGAGAAAAGTGTTTAAAAGAACTTTTTTGAGTCCTTTTGTTCTGTGGTTCACGCAGTGTATTTGATCCTACCATTTGATTGGATTTTTTCTGAAAAGGAAGTGGGAGGACTATCGAAAGTGCAAGATCTAGAATATGAGTTGAAGTTTCTTTGTAGAGGCACTAACGTCAACGTTTCTTTATAGATACTGTCATGTATCTGGCAACCCTTAATTATTAAGGGTATAAAAGAGGCGTTATTCGTCTCACACTCTCTCTTTTCGATATTGACTATAGGCAAGTACAGAACAGATACACTTATCGGAGACTTCAAAAGTTTTGAAGCTTCATAGCAACATCAAAAGCGTTCATTTTTACTTCATGTAAAACCATTAACGATTAAATTCGAATCTTTATGCAAAAAATTCTTATAACCCACACTTAAATATACAAGAAAGGAAATGTTAAGTACCACTTACACAAATAATCATCCCATTATCATCATTTTCATTATAAAAATCATATGCAATTGAAAAGGAATCATAATCGGTGTCACTTGATGTCTATTTGTCTGTTTTCTCAATTTTATTTTCCTTTTTTTTGCATATTATTATTAATACTTTTTTTTTCATAAGAACAACAATCATCTTAACAATAACACATTTTTTTTTGCTTTCCTTCAATAATTTTTACCCTACATAACATAACGATAAGATAAAATGATGAGAATTGACATAAAGAGTTGGATTTAGATATAAATAATAATAAAAATAATGGATAAAGAGCAAATGAAAGGAAAGCAAGTGCGTGAGGAATAATATTTAAACATTTGAAGGAAATAGAAATTGTAAGGACAAAAGGGATGGTGATGATGAAAAAAAGAGTCATCTTTGTAGAAAAAGTATCAGAAAAAGAATAACAATAAAATGACAAAAAAAATGAGGATTAAAAGCTTTATCACACATTTCCATTTATTTATGTCTGTTAATTTACTGTGACTACATGACAAAAGGAAATTCTTTTCAGTTCAATTGAAATAAGAAGAATGTTATTTTTTCGTAACTTTAATTCAATTTTCCTTTTTTTTTCTAATGTAAGTAAATTTGAAATGGAAAACAAATTAAAAGAATTAATTATTGCAATGTGACATTTAACAAATCTTATTATATTTAATTTTTTTTAATCAGCTCATTATATTTTGATTCTTATCAATTATAAATAGCAGAAATGACACATTTACTTATTGAGTGTTCACCTGAAACAGATTTCGTGGAATTTATCATTTCGTTCGTCATAACTAAAATCGATAAATAAGCTCAAAAAACAGTGGAACACATTGTCTTGATACAAAATATTTATATTTTTTGTGATAATGTTATCCTCAGAAGACATGTCATTTGTAGCATTGTTCTAATTTCATTGAAATGAAAAAACAAT
The DNA here is from genome assembly GCA_900002565.1 of Culicoides sonorensis. NCBI lineage: Eukaryota > Metazoa > Arthropoda > Insecta > Diptera > Ceratopogonidae > Culicoides > Culicoides sonorensis. The sequence continues at coordinate 65,837 of LN483351.1, forward strand.
GAGACGAAGATGAAAAAAAAATACATTTTGATGGTATCTGGTTGGTTTGAAAATTACTGACTCTGAATTTCATGTCCTTAATGCTCTTAGTACCGTTTGATTCCTCGATTCATATTAATGTGGCAATGAAAGGACTCATTGTATCCCATTCCAGGACCTTACTTGCCCTGACAAATAATTGCAATGTAAAAGCGTATTTTTTGTTCTTTTAAATTCAATGAAAACAAAAGCTAAAATTAAAATAAATAAGTGATTTACATACATGTCTTACAATAACAATGAATAAAACAAAAGGGTTTAAATTGAGATATAAAATTTTCATTTTCTTCGTTCGTGAATAAATAACGACCTTATAAATCCTTTCCGCTGTAGGAGACATTGATATGAAACTAATTTGAATCAATAAAAATTTGTATTTTTATGTTTCGGTTGAATTTAAAATTGAAACGTCTCATTGCATTGAATATGGTTTATAGGGTCAAAAGTAAGGGAATAGGCCTTCAGTCGTTTAATTGTCAGTGTTGGAATTTCAACCTGTAACTGAACGATTTTCTTCACTTGCTTACCCTTTTACCGGGTAAGTAGAGTGAATTGGACAGCTCATTTTGCATAGATACACATACGGAAACTTCAAAAATTCTGTACGTAAATAGAGATTGTCAAACTTTCACTTTCGTACGCAGTTATACGCGATCGTGACGTCTGGCCGTCTCTGTTAATTTCAAAATGACTATCCAAAATGGCTGATTAACGGAAAATGACCGACTTTTCCAAACTGTTGAATTCTAAGTATATGGAAATGCGCTCGGGTATATCATTTACGATTACGTTCATGATTTTTTTTAGGTTTTGAAAGCTTTTGATTCTCACTCAGGTTCTTTCATTGGAACATTTCTCATTGGACAAGGTAAAACCAGTTGAAATTCTTGAATAAACGTCTTGGAGAGCATATGCCAAAAAAAAGTATGGTATTACACGGAATATGTTTATCTGACAACTCTCTGTACACTTTTTATTCAATGAATAATGACACAGAATTCTTTGAATCACTTTTTATTCCATTTCCATGCCATCGTCATTAAATCACAAATTTGCAAGTAAAATAACAGATCAGTATCGAAAAAATAACAAATTTTCTTCTCAGATTACAAAAAAAAAACATCCTTGTAAAAAAAAATAACAAAATTAACCAGAAAAATACCCAATTCATGCTATAAATAAATCATTTGCTTCTACATTTACACACACACACACATTAATATGATATTTTTTTTAATAATTTATCATTCTTAAGGCAACTTTTTTCATTTTATCACATGAAAGGCATGAAAGCAACACTTTAATCAAGTCATCATTATAACTTAATTTTCTTTTTCCCATTAAAGTAAAACACTGTTAACTGTTTTTCTTGGCATAATCACAATTTAATTCATATTAAGGAAGTAATTTCAATTGATTTTCATTTTCATTTTTTTTATCATTCAAATTTAATTATCGATTAACATGAGTCCAATTACTTTTTACTTTCATATTCATAATTTTAAGTTAAATTTTATTTTAATATTTAAAAATTATTGAAATTGAAGCAGAAAATTTTGTTTTAACCAAAATGAAAGTTATGAAACAAAATTTTACCATGCCGATGAAAGATAGCATGAGTCAGAAATAAAATGAAAATTTGTGTATATACATGAAAAAATATCGATTTATGTACATTGAATGGATTCATGGCTCCAAACAATACATTTAATATGAAAGTTTATGGAAGTGGAAAACTTTTTTTTCTTCTTTATTTTATTTTATTATTTCCAGCACAAAAAATCGAAACACTGATATTAATTTCATATTAAATTTATCTTTTGATGATGATTTTTTTTGCATGAAATTTATATAACCTGAATTTTTTTTCTTTCAATTTTTTCTTGTGTTGCTTGATATCCACATAAAATCACTTTTGCTTGTATTTTCAATGAAGCTTACCAATAGATTGCTATAATTTACACTAAATTTCGATTTAAAACTTCATAAAATAACACTTAATTTGAAATAATTGACTTTTTTTATTTAAATTTATATTAATATATATTTTATTTTAAAGATGTGATGATGATGGTGGTGCTTTGTATTGTATAATAATATATTTCCTTTGCTTATAGATGTGAATTTTCCTTTTTCATTTATTCTTTTTTCTTTTCACATATATACATGTGTGTGTGTATGTGTGTTTGTTCTCTCTCTGAAATTATCACACGAAACTGGCAACGAGTCACTGCTTCAGAGCCAGCTCAACTCTAGACATGGAGTCTCACTTTATTTATACGATCGAATTAAAAATAATTTCTCGTACGAGTGTGTGTGTGTGTGTATATGTGTGGCTTTGTAATTTGTGGCACTCACAAACAATTTTTTTTCATATAACTTTTTTTTTAAAATGAACAGACGGAAGAATTTTTCGAGCTATTGCAGGCTCAGAGCTCAACACACTACTGACCAAGTGAACGTAAATTGAATTGAAAGCAAGTACACAGATAACTTGCAACTGTTTTCTCTTTTCTTGTATCTATAAACACATTAACATACACACACACACACACAGAATACAACTGATTTTGATGAATAAAAAGCAGACAGGCGCACACGTATTTTACTAGATTTAATACAATAATATTTTATGTATACAATTTTCAAGAATCAGTGATGTTATAAATGTACTTATTAGGGAGCCTCGTTCTTCTCTCTTTTTTCATCGGTTTACTGATATGTTTAATGGAATTGTTGTTTTTTTTTATAATAAAAATAAACGTTTGATAATGGAAAAATATTGGAAGAATGAGACGGAAGGGTGTTTGACATTGATACGGACATCTACAACATTTTAATTGTTATAACAACATTATTCATGTTGAGTAACAGCATTTTCTTGCGTGTCATCAAAATATGTGATTAGGAAACAAAACTAAAATAATAAAGGGAAATAATTATTCGAATTGGTGTGCAATGTGGTCAAATTAGATTTTCATTTTACTTGGAATTTTTAATTGAAAATGAAAGTAAATTTATGATTTTCACTTTAAATTCACTTTAAATTAACCAGGCGTCTCCACATGTCAATCGAGACAAATCACGTCATTTCATTACCAGGAAAACAATGTCTGTCTACAATTATTTCTCGCTCTCTCTCTTCCTCTCCTTTAAAACCCTTTTACTCTTGATTTTCATGGGACCTTTAAAAACGACTTTATTTGTGTCAATTCAATGTAACCACAAAATGCATAGCATTATGACGTCACAACGACTACATATCAATTTAAATTCAAATATCTAAATTTTTTTTTGCTCATTACTCATATTTTTCCTCCTCTTCATTTACGTTGATTTTATTTAAAACGAATGATGATAAAAGAAAAACGATAATATTCAAGTCAAGTTCATTTTTTAATTTGTCACGTTCAAGATTTTGGCTTTTCGAGTGATATAGTATTTAAATTTAGTGTTATATTGATGAGATGTGATAAATGAATTTAACGTTATTTGGTTATCATAAGGAGTTTGGAATCCGTTTTTGACATTTGAAATTTTCTCATAAAAAATTTTGATGTTTACCGTCAAAACGAAGTTTTACAGGCTAAGTTCATAGAGCAAAATTCATTTTGACGTTTGAAATTTTCACATAAGAATTTTCAGAAAATAAGCGTCAAATGAATTGTGAAGTGAAATTCTCTCCCAGTTCGGTATTTATTTAACTGGGTTCGCAGGTGAAAGGTTGACAATCTCTATGTACGTACAGAATTTTTGAAGTTTCCGTATGTGTATCTATACAAAATTAGCTGTCAAGTTCTTTCTGCTTACCCAGTAATGGAATTTGTCTGGGGAGAAGTAGGTTGAATTTGACAGTACGGAAATGTCAAAAAAATTCTGTACGCAACTATTGATTGTTAAACATTCACGAGCTGGCCAAGTCAGATTTGGACCCGACTTTTCTGGGATGACAGTGTAAAAGTTAATGTCCTAAGAGTCCTATTGAAACCATGATGAAGCCTTTTATATCCTACACGTTTTTTTTGATACTCTGAAGAGAAATCAAGAAAAAAAACTCTTGAAATGACTTTAAATGCACTTTTATTTTAACGAAGAATTCCTTTCAGAGTCAAGTTTTTTTTTAAATTCTTGACATAAATATGTTGCATTTCCCCTTAAAATAACGTATTTTTCAAATATTTCAACTGTCCCTCGAGTCATGCACGAATTTCATCACATGCAGAAAATCAATAAAAAATTAGTGTTACTTCATAATCAAAAACCCCAGCTGTCAAAATAATAAAACATAAACAAAGCAAAATCACAAAACGCGCTTGTTTTATCTTTTAATTTGTATAAATCAATAAAAATTGTTAATTCTGGTCAAATCTCATATAAATCATTGAATCTCAGGTATTTCGATGATCGGAAATTTAAATTCTTGAATAAAATCAAAGGAATTAACAAAAAAATGGAAGATATTTGTCGCTTATGTTTGGGTAATGGTCAACTCCTAAACATTTTTGAGGATGCCGCAAATTTACCCGTTCGGATTATGGCATGTTGTTCCCTTGAAGTGAACAGTAACGACAATTTACCTAAATTTATTTGTGTCGATTGTCGCTATCAACTGGATAAAACTTATATTTTTCGAATCAAGAGTAAAAATGCTGAATCCAAATTGAAACGACACATTCGACTGATTAATGCCGGTAAAGTGAGTCATGTGTTTGAAGAGGAGGACGATGCAGATGAATATGCGGATGCATTGTTGTACGTACAACAACACGAAGAAACACTCAAAAGTGGTGAGCACGATAATCTTCAACAACAATTGAGTCAATACAAGGCAAATGAAGTGAAATTGCGAAATGAAATGAAACGGGTGAAGGAACAGATGTTGAATCAAATGCAGGTTATTGATGACTTGCGACAACAATTGGATCGTCAAACTGATGAAAATTATGTCCTTGAGATGTTGGAAGATGATCCGGATACTAAAATATTGAGAACTAAAGTTGAAGCTGTACCAGGACCATCGAATAAGGGAAAGAACAAAAAAGGAGTGCCAATGGTGATTGATGAGGAAACTGAAGATGGATCTTACATAGTTGAGGAAGAAGAAGAATCTCAAGATCCCATTGAAACTCGGTTTGAATGTGACCCCGAAGAATATGCGGCCATTGAAAAAGCTGTTAGAGTAAGTTAAATTCATTAATTTAAGTGTCATCTTATTTCATTTTCTTCTGTACATAACAGGCAACTTTAGGAAACCAACCAAACTATTCCGTCAAGACAAATTTCCAATTGAAACTGGAAAAACTTGATAGTGCGTTAACCAAAGCCGAAGTTATCACGGATGATGGCAGTATCCTATTCATGGAATTCAATACTGAGAATGTTGTTGATTCGGGCAGTGTCGGAACTGGGACAACCGCCGGGGGTGGATCAATTACAGGATCAGGTGGAGGTAATATGTATTACGAATGTAATCAATGTCATAAAGAGTTTACAAAATTTACACAACTGAAGCGTCACATTTCGTGTCATAAGGTCGACCCGCATAACCGAGGCCTCCAGTGCTCCTATTGTGAAAGATGGTGTTCTACCAAGAGCTCCCTGATTCGTCACGAACGTATACATACTGGTATGTTCAATGGGCTATGGACACGTCACAATTTTATATGTTAAAATTAAAAGAAAAATCACAGTTTGCTAGAAATTGAACCTCAATATTTTTTTTTTGATACTAATTTTTTTTTCATTTCAGGTGAAAAGCCATTCAAATGCGAAATTTGCAATCGTTCCTTTGTACAAAATGAAATTTTGAAACGTCACAAACTCATACATACCGGAGAAAAACCATTTATCTGCACAGCAACCGGCTGTAACGAGCAATTTAGACAACGTGAACAATTGAAAGCCCATTTCAATAGGTGTCACAGTGAAAATCCAGTATTTGAACTTCACAAGTGCTCATTGTGTCCGAAAAGTTTTTGTCATGCATCTGGCTTAAGTCGACACTTACTTTCGCACGCTGGCAAAACTTTTGATTGTCAAATTTGTCTCAAATCCTACAGTGATCGCAGTACATTAAGACGACACATGATCGCAATTCACGATGAACCCCGTAAAAAAGAAAATCAAAGTATTGAAATTGTAACTGAAACAGAGGAAATCGATGCTGGGCTGTATACGTTTGGATAAAAAACCTTTGGAAGCCTTCGTAAAATCACAATAGCGAGCGAAAATTTAATTCATTTCCACATTTAATTGTAAAATAAAATTTAAATAAGAACGAAAAAATATGTTAAAGTAATTTTATGGCTTAAAGTTATTTTTCATTATTGGCATCTTAGGATGAAATCAATGTTGAATTAAACGTGATATTTGCTCTTTCCAGTCCAATGATTTCAGAATCATGGCACGTGTTGTCCGAAGTAATTCCTTATCTCGTGTAGTGAATTTATCAAAATATTTTGCGAATATTCCACGGAACTGTAAAATAATTGATGATTAAAATTAAATTTCAAGAGTTTGCATTAACTTACAATTTCGAACTCATTTCGATTCACAATGTTATTAAACATAATTGACAAATCTTTCAAGTCATGATATTGACGAATACTATTCCAATTTTCATACATGTAATCCAAGGTGTATTTGAGTGCAACTTTATTTTGACTCACAGCGAGTATAATTTCCCCTGCTAATTTGTACATTTCGTCATCTGTCAAATATTTCAGATATTTTCTCACTAAATGAATTTCACGCGTGCACCCCATTCCGCGCAAAAGTGTTTTCTTTTCATTTAAATCGATAGTTTTTGGGATACTTTTTGCCAGTGTATTCCATTCATGGTTACCACTGTATTGAATTGTCGTGCAAACCATGAGATACAATTCATCTTCATCTAGGGACTTTTGAGAGTCGATTATGATGTTTTGCTCAATCAGCTTGTAAAATTCGCGTTTTTGATGTTCTATGCAAGGAGGATGACCAACTAAACATGCCCATTCATAAATTAAGGATTTAATTCGAAGTTTCTCTTCGCCTTGAGAACTTCCTTCAGCAGAGTCTTTGATGATGACTTCCTCATAAACTGGTTTAATTGTATCAACCATGAATTTCTATTGAAATAATAAATTTTTTTAAAAAAGAACCGTTAAATTACAAAAAAATTCATTCGCGACATACCTCAATAATTTCAAAGCCTGGCCGATCCTTGAGAATATTATACAAAAATTTCAAATTCTCATATGCTTCTTTCCATGGAAAATATTCCTTCTCATTGACATTCAAATACGAGACAAGATCAAATGCAATTGAGTAATTGACAAATCCGAAACGAGCCAAATTTAAGACATCATCGATCAATAAAGCACGTGTGTAGTGCGGAAAATCTTCAGGAGACTCTTTCAAAATATTTGCAAATTGTTTCCATGTCTCTGTGTTATAATTCACTCTGTAATATCCTGTGAAATATTTTTATTTAAAGTAATTTTTTTAAATTCAATGTAAAAATTCAAATCACTTACCAATTCCCATTGGATTGACGATAACCCATGAATCGTTTGTACCAGCATCGAGTACATTTCTAATCACCGTGGAGTTATAGGGCGCTTCAATCCATTCCAATCCCATGAAATCAAAATTTTTAACTGTATCATTTGTATAATAAATTGGTATGCTAACACTTTGATGTGGCGCCTCGCCGCCAAATGAAAATTGCACATGATCCACTTTGATATCTCCAGTTTCACGATCTATCGTTATATTGATGATTGGATATTTTTCCATTGCTTGCCATGATGTGATATATTCACTGATTGAAATATGTTTCGGGATTTTGCTTGAGTTCTTTGATGCCTGGGTAAGACACTCATTGAACAAGGAAATTTCTTTGTTTAATCTTTCGGAAACGAATTTCTTGACTGCACTCTGAAACGCCGTTTCGCCAAGTGTGTGATTAAACATCCTCAGAATACTGTAGCCTTTTCTCTGGATAAAATGATAATTGTTTGTATCGTCCCAATCCCAATCGAACATGTTGATGGCAGTTGTTTTGAAATGCACTTCATCCCGCAACGCTTTAAATCGATCTCCGATAATAAGTTGATCGGAATTTCCTTTCTCGGAACGATGTTGAAGTTGGTCTAACGCTACATTTTGAATGAAAATTGGAAGTGCTTCATAGACCCAATATTGTTCAGTGTATTGCCATTCATATGTCTTGTGAAGCCATTCTAATGCAACTTCATATGCCACCGTTTGATCAACATAAATTTTAGGGAATGAGGGAAAATAATGACTGTAGAGAATGTGATGCTCACTGAAATTGAATTGAAAATTACATGAAATTCAATAAAAAAAAAATTCATACCTCGATAAAATCATACTATCTTTAACTTCACGTTGTGATGGTGGCCCATTAGGCACACACACATACTTCACCTTCTCAAACGGAAATTGACTTTCAAAATATGTCTCATAAATTTGTATCACATCTTTCAACAAGTCAACTGTATAATTTAAATCTTGTGTATATTTTTCACGTGCATAAAATATAAACGTTAAATTTGGGGTTATTTCAAAGGAACGTGGTTGCATATTTGTAACAATGAAGCCAATTTCTGATGCTCTCACGGAATTTGTACGATTGTATTCGTCAACGAACCATGTTGCATTTCTATGATGAAAAAATTTAAAAAAAAAAATTTAATAAAATAATATTGGTTGAAAAAAAAAATTACTTACAATGTTTCGGGTTCTTCTAAATCTGAAATGGAATCTGTAACCATTGAAGTACGACGTGCAATACTAATGTCATATGGTGTTTGAATGTTATGATCTTCCAAACAAGGGAAGAGGAGACGGGCATCGGGTTCAAGGAAAGTTGCAGTGAAATAACTGGAAATATGTTAAAAAAAATGTTAAACGTAATCATGAACATATACACAAGCGCATTTAAATAGATAGATTTCTTCAAGTTCAAAAAAATTGAACATTTTGAAAATACCGTTATTTTAAAAAAATAGCCGTTATTTCCGAATATCATGAAATTTTTAAAAATTTTACTGTTATGTGAAATCCATCAAGTCGGCTATTTTGGTGACCCAGACGGATGGACGGTGACATGAAGTCAAACAGAAATTCGTTAAAAATATTTTTTTTTAAATTCACACCTTCGAAGGACAGATTTTTAAATTACGAGCTCTTCATCGCAAATGTGTCTTTGCCTCAGACAGACCGATAAATTGAGATAACTTAATTTCAAGGACGTACAATATAATGTAAGGACATAGTAGGATTGTAACATATTTTTTTAAAGGAAATGACATCGCTCGTGGCAATTAGTAAAAATAGAATTAACATAAAATGTATTTTTTTACGTTTTGGATATTTTTAACTTATTTCCTGAACATTACAAATTTCGCTTTAAGCATTCCTTTCCATGTAATTTAATTTTCTTGAATGTTTTGAATTAAATTAATATTTTTCGTATTTAATAAATATTTCATGAATCGACAACGTTAAGTCATAGTTAACCTATTTCAATTTAATAGGTCAGAAAGTGCTTAACAAAGCAAATCCACTGGGATTTGACATTAATATTGTTGGAATCAAAGTTTATGGTTAATGTTTACATAAAAAGTATTTTTTTAAATGAAATAAAAAGTTTCTCACCTAATTTCATTAGCAGTATCTTCATATGTAGTAAAATAAAGTCCTCTATCATGTGTCATATTGCCACTAAAATTTATTCTGACTATGTAATAAATGTCTTTTTTCATTTCGGTACCCAAATAAATGAATAGACGTTCATTTGCTTCATCGTGTTCCACATCCGTCACTTTAATTGGAATAAACTCATCTTTTTCCAAGTTAATGTGGTGATATCGGTTTGTCCGAGGCCGTTTTGTAGAGGTCGAGGCAGATTCTGGCTCTGATGTACTACTTGATATGATTGTGTCTTCATCTGGAATTATTTCGGCCGCATTGTTAATTGTCTCCTCTTCATCGGCTTCCGATTGAACATCAATAATTTCAACTTGTGGCTCCTCATTTTGTTCCTCCGCATTATTTGGCGGTGTATTTTGATTATCTGCTACCACAACATTTTCCGTTGTCACTGGAACTGTCGTTTCATTTTCTCCATCTCCATCTCCCATTTCACCGACTTCCTCCGTTTCCCTCTTGGATCGTCTCGTAACACTATTTTTCTGAATTTCCTTTGAATCCCACTCCGGATCATCGTCAAAATCAAGACTAGTCAACTTCAAACTCCGATACACACTTACATCACTTGGTTTAATGTCAAGTTCTTTTATATTCACCTCAATGCGTTTTGTATTATGTCGTTTTGATAAAATTGTAATCCATACAATTCCATTATAGGAAAATGGTTTTGTTGTTTCATTGAAAATGGGTGCTATGTAAAGACAATAGTGCTTTGGTATAATGTGTTTGGGTGTACGCACTCGTTTATCAATTATGTATGGACGGTGGTTCAGGAAATCTTCTAATGTGATATTTGGCTTAATCTAAATTAATTTTGAAATGACATTTAAAATAAATTCAGTTCAAATTTGAATCTGATACTCACATCATAGGCATATTTGGTGGCAAAAAATATCGTAAATGTGAGGAAAAATATAAAAATCAGCAAAAGCACGGCTATACTAATCCCACGACAAATTGTGACAAAGCATCCTCCTTTCCTGTGTTAAAATAAGAAAAAATAATATTGATTACGTATTTATCAATCAATTTAATAGTAGATGGGCAATAAAAAGGTACTCACCGTGAATATGTTATCGTCTCATCAGGTAATGATCCGCTAAAAATAAAATCTGATCGACTATTTGTGAATCTGTACACCATTTTTCCTTATTTTCTTATATTTAATATAATTTTTTTATTATATGAAATTTTTACTACAACAACAACAATAACATTACATTTAAATGCAAGCACATATAACGGTAGTGTGTTTATGGAAAAACAAACATCAGCTGGCATTTATGTGTTTATTCAATTATTTTATTTTTATTTTGTTTTTTTTTATTATTTGTTTTGAATTCAAGTCTCTATTTATTCAGTTCTGATATGCAATGTCTAGGAGATTACGCATCATTTGTAAATTTTATTTTTTATTTAGCTTTTTTTTGTTAAAATGGTACGTACATCATCATCTGGGTATTTTTTTTTATAATCAACTACCTGTAGATTTTTGTTCTAATTCATTGTCATTGTGAGACAATACACAAAATGAGAAGTTAATTTGAATTTTTGATTTTCAATTTCAATTGATAACACAAAAAAAATAAAATAATAAAATGAACTAAATAACAATGCATGAAGTAATTTGATGATAAATGTGCAAGGCAACGTGACGTAATTCGAAAAAATTTGAATTTTTGATTTGAAATGGAAAAAAAACTTTGTTGAAATTTCCTATGAATTAAAATGAATTCACGAAAATGAGTAAGGCGATGCCTTATTTATATTTTTTTTCTTTATTACGATTCGAAGGGGCGGCCCTTTAATAGGATTTTCTTTAAAATTTGCACTAAACTTTACTCTTACAAGCAGCTTTTCTGGCATTTGCCAGATTGTCCGTATGGCCAATGTGCCACTGACGAGTCCCCGAATTCTATTTGACTAAGAAGGACTATTTTCGACTAAGGAGGATTATTTTCGACTATGGAGAAATAATTTCCTTAATGAGGAATTTTTTTTCTTATTAGCAAAGTCCATAGAACAGAATTTCACTTGACATTTCGTTTGACGTTTATTTTGTATAGAAACACATACGGAAACTTCAAAATTTTGTATGTGAAGTTTTAAAACGTTAAAATGAATTTGGTTCTATGGACTTTGGGGGTCAAGGCTAAATTAGGAATTATTTTCAGTAAATTTAAATAAATTTGACCGTTAAAATTTTTCGATTGAGCTTATGATTCTGATGCTTATAAATTTTTTCTAGAATTTGCATTCAGAATTCAAGGTCTATTGTGCATATTCATATATCATCATATCTGATAAAGAAGGAACCAAATCTAAAGAAACAACTTAAGGAAGAAGTCCATTAGACCCGGTTCAGTTCAGGAAAGTGACCACACCTTCTCAGAAAGCAAAGTAGGGCAGACACCTTCACTTTTATGATGGAATCAATACTGGGAAAGTACTCACCCAGCGTGATATCACGCTATCTAGAATGCTCGAGCCACACACAAAGCAGTTGTGCAAAAGTTTCCTATTTTTCAGAGCAGCATTTGCACATTGGGTCTCTTGAGTTGATATGTAAGGCGTCGCCTTAAATATTCTTGAAACTTTTTCCGATTTGTAGGAAATTTCAACACTGTATCAAAAATAATTTATTTTGTTTCAACTTTTAAGTTAAAAGTTATCTTAAGCCAGAATTCCTTCAATTCCAGGCTTTAAAATGAAACATTTTAACATATTTTTGTATAAACTTAGCAAAATATGACACTTTATTCTAATTCTTCAATTTAATGTGATTGATATGGTTAAATTAAAAACTCAAAACTAAATCTTGATTATAATTTGAACGTTTTTTCAATTAAACTGCATAATAATAAAATTCATTTTCATACACAAATATTATTATTATAATTTCTCACATATGTCACAGACCATTAAAGTACATGAAAAGCTTTATTATTAAATTAAATACGGTTCTACCAATAACATGAACTTAATTTAAAAATAAAAAGTAAATTCACGGACGATCTTAACTCGAACACTTCCAGATTTAAACTGAGATTCGTGAACAAATTGATCCACCTGCTTGTATGTGACAAAAAAAAATAACAAAAAACATTTTTCTAATATACATTTATCAATATATATCGCTAACCGTTGAATTGAGGTTTACCCGCCATGCCAGTATACACATGCAATATTTTTTTTTTGTGACTTATAAACTAAAATAATAATATGTAAAATACTTTGATTTTGTTCATTCTATTTTTCATTTATTTAAATTTTAAATTTAAAATCATATAACTTTGTTACTGTATTGTTATTATTTTGATAATGTGTAGACTCACATATGTGGGGAACTATGTAACAAAGTCATAACAATAGATGGTCTGCAGTTTTAAATGAAAACAGATTCCATTTACATGTATACATGAAATTTGATGATAAAGTGTACAATTTTTTGGTAGAATGCTCCTTTTGAATTTGAATTTAAAATTGAACATGAAAATGTTTGAGTCTAGTCATCAAAAGGTTCAATGAAGCAAAAATAGTGTAAATTTCGGTTTTGTTAATTAATCATGATAAAAATATTTTGGTTGCCTTTCATTACATGAGAATTAGTGGGCATATTCGAATTAAAGTGTACAAAATGAAGTTGGAAATTAAATTTAATTTAAAGAGACCTCACACGTATGAGTGTGAAGTTTGCGACTTTTAAAAAAACTAATAAATCGATGATTTGATTCAAAATTCTAGTTTCAGGTACAATTTTCACCCTCATATTTATCAAATGTGGCTACAGAACGAAAGTAAAGAAAGAAAAACTTTTTCATTGAAATCCGTTGAAAATTAAATGTAAATTGCTGTTTAACCACATTCAACAATTATCATTTTCAATTTGCATTTTCATTATCAACGACCTTGGCATTATTGAATTATCAACTTACCAACCTCAATATTTAAAAAAAAATCATATGAAGAAAATGCACTTTTAGGGACGGTTTGGCATCGTCACTGTATCAGTGTTAAAATGGTCCTTGGGAACAAGATCAGTTATTTTTGTGTTGAAATTCATCAGTAAGAGAATCAGCCTTATAAATTTAGCTTTTGAGTCTAAAAATTTTGATTTGAGTTTTTTTTGATCAGGGTCAGGAAATGGGTTTCGGCACTAAATATGACCAATAACTACTTAAATCTCTCAATTGGGATTTAAATCGCTAGTTCGAATCGGCTCGGAAACGGTAAAAAGATTCAGATTTCCATTTTTTGCACGTTTTTGTCGATTTGCAATTAATGGGAGTACTGTGAGCGATCATTCAGTGCCTCCGTCTGTGTGCGTCAATTTAAAAATGACCGAAATTTTCAAATTAGCTGCCTGCTAATTGTGCGAAAAAAAATCAAAATGGCGGAACATTTTATAATGCTGGAATCATTCAAAATGGAATCTATTCTATAAATAGAAATGCGCTCGTGTATATCATTCACGCTCACGTTCTACATATTCTTAATATTGAGCTTATTACAGAAAATATGTTTGCATTATTTTCCTTATCACATATTTTTCTATGTAAATAATGGCACACATTTTGTTGATTCAACAAAAAACGGTGGCTGTTTTTGACAAAAATATGAATTGAAATATTCCATTAATATCGTAAACACACATTTACTTTTCCGGTTATATAAATATGTGACAGTTTGATCAATAATTTTTTTGTGTTGCGATTATTGTTGTTAACGATTTTTTTTTTTTTTGCTTAACGATTGACGATAAATAGGTAGGATTGAGCACAGATTCTTCATTTAAACTCATAAAAACGTGATCAATGTGCGGTAGTTTAATTTCATAGAATTTGAAATGAAAATGTCACGTTCAGTTCAAAACTAGTGATATGACATGCATTTTTTTTTAAATATCTGACGCCATTTGTTTTACTTTAAAACTTTTAATATTATTTCTTGAAAAAACAATTGATAAGAAAACACTTTTTAAAAGTCACAAATCACTTACATGTGTTTTTCTCGTTCCTCTTCCATGTTCCTTCGAATTAATGCCAAATTTTCATGTTGTCGATTAGTTCGTTGAACTTCACCAAAACTGTTATCTAGATCAGCATAAGGTGCCATTCGTCGTCTGTTATTCCTCATTCCATTTGTTCTGTTCATGTTATCATAATTATTGGCCCAAAACTCAATTTGGTTAAAATCCGTATAAAAATTATTATTTCTTGTATTTGCGGACGTCATTTCGCATTAAAATTTATTTTCAGCGATTTCATTGAAAAACAAAATTTCAAATTAATTAAAAGAAACCGTAATAATGCAAAAATGATCAAAAAATAGAAAAATTAGGAGAAGTAAAATGATTTCAATTTAAATGTCTGTTCAATACTGACTACAATTTCAACACACATGAAAATACATGAAATTTTGTGTTATACAAAATGAAGTGAATACAAAAATGAAATAAAGAAGTACTTAGAGATTATTTACTTAAAGAGATAAAATTGTAAGTATTATATTCAATTTGTATCTACGTACAAGTGTTGATGAAATCTTTTCATTTTTTTTTTGGTTCAAAAAGATAATAAAGTTTATTAAATTTAATATTATATTATATTAAAGGTATCTTTTTTTGTTTTTGTTTTTGTTCTACGATGATTATCACAAAACTAAATGAATCATGACGAATGAGATGAGATTTACGAATATATTCGTTTTTATTTCAAATTGATATTTCAATTTACTTGAATATGAAAATTTGAGATGAAATTGACTGATGAAGTTGAAGTTATGACGATTTAATTGAGTCACACCTACTTTTTTGATAGAAGAGTCTAGAAATTTTACATTGAGTGACCGCTTAATTGGATTTGAATTGTTTTTTTAGTGGACGATGAGATGTGTGGATGTGTCACATGAATTTATCAAGGTCTTATAGAGTTTGAAGTATGGTGACCAATTTTTTTTTTCGTTTCATAACCGTAAGTCAACGAATTCACTAAGTATGGTTACTCATAGAACTCATTGTTCGCGGTAAGTCAACGTACATTCACTGTACATGGTAACTCATGGAACTCATCGTAAGGGGTAAGTCAACGAATTCACTGTACAAGGTAACTCATCGTACGCGGTAAGTCAACGAATTCACTGAATATGGTAACTCACAGAATCATCATAGGCGGTAAGTCCACGAATTCACTGTACATGGTAATTCATGGACCTCTTCGTAAGGGGTAAGTCAACGAATTCACTGTACATGGTAATTCATCGTATGCGGTAAGTCAACGAATTCACTGTACATAGTAACTCATGGACCTCATCGTATGCGGTAAGTCACTGAATTTACTGGAGGTGTCAATTCAATGAACCCAGTAGCAAACTTAAGCAATAATTTCTTTTTAAATTACTTGACCTAGTTTCCCTCAATCACTTTAAATATAATACTTATTAAGGATACCTTTCCCTGAGTTTATGTTAAATTAGGTCATTATTAATGGGTCCTTAAATATCTTTCTAATTATTGTCCAAAGATATGATCAGGAGAGTCATTTTATGTGCAACAACCGAAATTGATGAGGGTTTTTTATAAAAATACATTTTTAAATGTCTCCTTTAATTTTCATGAAACATTACAGCTGACTTTCACTTAACAGTGTCAGATTTTATCATGCATTGTCATCCTACCGTTCATCATTTACAGAAAGTGCCTCCATTTAAATTGAATAACAAAAGCAAAAAAAAATAGATTAAACTTTAATACGCATTATTCAAAGAAATTTATTAGAAGGGTTGAGCAAAGACCTTTGACTTTTATCAAAAAAAAAAAACTTTTTTCCTTTAATTTGTTAATTCATCACAAAAATTTAAAAATCAACCATTTCACTGATTTATCTTAATGATTTTAATCATACTTTACCTTTCCCTTAAACCTTATACGTCATGTGAGTTTCATTGTGTATATCTTAGGTCAAAAATTGAATAATAGCCATGTTATGATACAAATTTTGTTTGTATTTTTTTCCATATGCTCTCATGATAATGCCTTTGTTGATTAAATAATTTACTTACGACAATCATCTTGTTGATTCCAACAAATAGAATTGTTCAAATTAAATTGAATTCAGTCACCTTCGGAGACTCAATCTAATCGGACACGGAAAAGAAACGGTTCGAATCAGAATTGTAAAGTGTAAAAAAAGGAAGAAAAAAACACCGTGGATCAAATTGGATTGAAATAATAATTAATTTAAGTTGTTTCTAAAAAGAAAGTGAGTGAAATTCCATTTCAATGGAAAAAAAAATGTGAAATACAATCAATTATTTAACATAAAACAACATAAATCTTTATTTGACGGTTATTAAATATATATTTTTTTTATACATTGATCAGAATGTTCTAATGATAAGCATTCAGTTTATAATAATTTGACATTTATTTTATTTTATGATATATTTTTTTCTGTTAAATTCAGAAAGACTTTTAAAAGAGCAATATTATACTGCATTTAAATGTTTAAAGATATTTTTTTTTTATATTTTAAAGGAAATTTACTTCCAACCTGCAGAACATATTTTTCCTTTATACTTTTCTTCGCTTAATTTCATTTTATCATAATAAATTCGTTACAAATTGCTTCAATTGGGTTATTGTCCCTCTAAAATTTATTTTAATACTTCATTTCAATTATTTTTTTTTATACAAATTCCGTTTTGTTCTAATTTTTCACTTGATTTTTCATTTTCATATTTAATCTTATTGAATATCGATTGAGGTCATACGACAACTAATTGATGTCATACGACCACTTGAGGGTCATTCAAATTCTTTTGGTTTTTCCACACAACTGAATCCCATGTTTGAGAGAAAAATTTGCCAAAATCTGCGTGTCATTGGATCCATTAAAATGAAGTAGATGAATAACACGAAGCCTTGCAATGTGGCCGTCAAACAAAATAAGTAAGAAAAAATAATTCCTGCTTTAGAAATTGTGGCAAGACCAAAAATCCACGATAATCCTAATAGGAAAAAGAGATTAATTGAAAGACGTAATTGGGACACAAGTAATTCCCGTTCATTTGTTCTGATATGCAGTTCAGGGATTTTGAAAATATTATAGATAACGATAATGAAGACGACCAAATTGGCGATTATGATTAAGGAAATTGGAAGTAAAAGACCAAAATACAATGCATTTCCCTTGGGATAGCAAATTCCTGGAACGAGAGGTTCCGATGGTGGTAGATACGATAAGGGAGACACCCCAATGATGATAAGCACAGGAATAAGTGGAATCACCCATCCAATTAAGGAACTTTTTAACAGGAATCTTGGTGGTCGTGTTTCGCCCAAAACTTTGACATATCGCATGAATTGTAAGAAAGCTGTGATGAGCATCCATGAAAATACAACAAGGATTGAGTAGTGCATGGTTGCCCCAAGAAAAATGCAATTCCATGTTGAATTATCCAAAACTAACTTTTTACTTAACGATTCCGTATTGATATATGCAATCAAAATCATTTCAAGTGCAATTGCAGCACTTAAATGCAACAAGACTTTGGTTCCAATCTTTTCGCGCCACGATTTGAATGCCACAGCAGTGATTGCAATCCCGAGAATGCCGAGTAATGACAATGAACATCCTATAAATGTGATAATATCAAGAGCTTCTGCATGTTTTTCCTCAATTATTCGATGTTCCTCGGAATCGTCATACGTGTGATATAAAGTTCCCATCACTAAATACGCGAAATGGGTTAAATGAGTGCAACCACATGCTATCAATTTGTCATCTTGTGAAGATTTTCCTAAATATTCACAACCTTCAGATGACCACTTACCTCCATGATCCATTTGGTATGAGCCGTAATCCCAATATCCACAATTTCCTGATAAGTCATTTTCTTGTACGTCGTTTGCTGGACTTTCAAGTCGGAATATCGTCGGAAAAAGCACTGGCAAATCGGTTCCATGTCCAGGTAAGGTAACACTCACAACTTTGGATGCTGATTTAGATTGATTTGACGATGTCTCAACAAATAGGTGATCATTAAAATAAATTGTGACAATTACACGTAACGGTTCTTTTTTCACAGGATTTGAATCAGGAATTTTAAGTAATGGATCTGGTTCATCAACGAGAGGTCCTGTCAAATTCATTGCAATTTCCACTTCATCTAGTCTATTTATAAGGTCTTGTGGAGCAAATGTGGCTAATTCAAGGCCTTGAATTGCAAGGAGATTGTCCACACTTTGATTTGGTTGTATTTTGACAATTTCATATTCAGTGAAATTGTTTATCTCAAAATTCGTTAAATTTTTACGAATTAATGCGATTCCCGAGATACCACTTGTACTTGGTTCTGTGATAAACACAATTAATTTTGGTGTTATCACGAGAATGGTACCATCATTTTCTTGATTCACCTTATTATCTAATAAAACTTCATTATTCGCTAATGTTTCAGCAAATTGATTAATAATGGTATCAAATGAATCTAACAGCATATTTGTAGCATTTAAATTGGACGCTGACTTTTCTACAATTGTCTCGTTAACTGCCATTAAATTGTTTAAAATGTGAACTAGATTATTGTAATACGCAGCATTATCAACACTCGTTTTATTTGATTGTAATTTTGTCATCATCTGAATTGTCTTACTCAGAAAATAAACATCAGATGGAATGACTTGAGTCACATTTTCGGTCATTTCTGACATTGCCCCCATAGTGCCATGTGCTTGTTCGATGGTAATTGGACCTTTATCAATTTCATATAAGGTCTTTGTAATTTCAGGTAAATCACTTTCAGATACACATTCAACTTGGCTTAAGTCGATTGGTGACCATGCTCCACCATAAACGAGATCTCCTTCACATTTACGTGATAATGGAAGACCATCGGGTCTCAAACAAAGTTCACTTGATAAAATTTGTTGGCCGATGTGAGCACCAATCCAATGAAATTTATATTCAGGTGTTTTAAGAGTTGGAAGGCAGTACTCAGTGCTATTCATTGTAATGTATGTGAATTTGACTGAATTTGCTTGTAATAGAACGGTATTTAATTGAGATTTTATCTCGTAATACTCTTTGATATGTAATGGCAAGCCTTCATAAACGCCATTAGGGCTCTGAAGGGATTCAATTGATATTTGTGGTTCTAAAGTGCTCTCAATGACACCAATTTCCGTTAAATTCGTTGTAATCGTGATATGAAATATGAATTTAGCAACCATGGTAGTTGCATCGTAATCCTCAATTTTCATTGGACGCACACTCGTGATTCTGTGTGCTAATGTCCTTAAATTCTTTGAACTTGTATCATGCACTAATCGTATATGATCCTTGTATTCTCTTGCGAGATTTTTGAGAAGTTTTTTGTCCTTCTCAATGTCTAATGGAACACCTAAATTGACTTTCAATGCAACAGCATATGTGACACCTTTCATTTTACGACTTGCATAGATTTTCCCGGTTTGAATTAATTTGAAATCAGGAATTGAGTGACCTTCACACCAGTAATACCCAGGACCATCTCCATATAATTTGACATCATAAATGTCCTTAGTCACTTCTTTAATTGTATTTCCAATGGGAAAACGATAGACACCGGACCATAGTTTCCGTTTAACTTTAATCACTTTTACAAGCTCATAATCTGCGTTTGTGAAGCACTTCACGCCAGCCGTTTTATTATCTTCACGCCATAAATTTTCACCTGAATACACCACTAGACTGAGCCTTGTTTGAGCAGGATTGTATTTTAATATTATATTTGGTGTTTGATCACTTCGAGACACTTCTGTTGCAATACAATTAAAATGTGGCGAAAACGCCCATTTTCCCGTTCCTTGTAAGACACTCCATTTTCCATTAGCACCATATAATTGTGAATCATTTGTAAAATGAGCAAGACACTTTCTATTGTTAACATCAAAATGATGTTTTTTCCTAACAATTTGTTCATAAATAATCAATTTTTCAACACTGTTCGCGACAAAGACCTCACTTGACTTTATCGTTAAATTGCTTTCTAATATTGTAATATTATCAGGGATACTACTCACGGCATAACACTTTTTTTGAGCATCACCCTTATACCGAGTACTTATACAATTCCCTGTATCAATAATTGCTTTCGTCTCATCAAAAACACACAAACTTGGCAAATTTTTCCTACAATCATCAAATTCAATTTCAAATATTTCATTACTATTAATGACTAATTTCAAACATTCATAATTAAAATTTGTAATTGCCGATGTAAAATTAATTGGATAATCCTCAAATTCAATTGGTTTATTCCACATCCAGCCAGGTAACTTCCAAACAACCGGTTCAAATGGTCCAAATCGTTTTGCAGGCAGCCACATTTCAGTCATTTGTTTTTCCCTTAAAAATGCATTGACACGTTCTTTTTCTTCTCCAATCAAATCCAAATAACTAAATTGTGTGCCAGAATCAAGACAATTTGCAGTCCATTCAATTTGCTTACCAATCATTACACACAATATCTTATCACGATTTATGTAAATTTCTGTATAATTTTTTGGACATTTTTTATTAAATTCATATGCATAAAAGGAACATTTGCCATCTGTGACCTGACCCCATAAACCATTGCAACATGTACGAATAATTGAATTTTTCTTGTCATCTAAGCAAAATGGCCTGGAAAATGCAATATTCCCTGATTGTGTTACAGGCCATGTCAAATTAATGCCATTGTTATCGGTTTGCGTGACAGAACTACAATGAATATTTTCGTTATCAGTACAAAATCCTTGAGCATTCGTGGTGGTGATGGTTTGTAGTGTAAATACAAAAATAGTGAGTGTAATGGACAAATAAACTGAAATGAAAGAAAAAATAAGATCAGAAGAAATCTACTCTTAAGGTAATCAATGAATTGTGAAATTTCTTTTATTTTTTGTTTTTGACTTGTATTGTTAAGAAAAAAATCTTTACTTCATTTAATGAAAGAATTTTTTTTTCCCGTATTCTTAATAAAATTATGTTCTTTTATCTTGTTTTGTCCAATCAAATGAAATTGAGTTCTAATAAATTACAATATTTACGATTTAGATTTACAATAAAATATTTTTGTCATTGGTGATATTTTTACTAAAAAATATATCAGGATATGTTTAACCCAGATAAAGCTACAGTCCTTTCAGAAGATAAAGAAAGTTTGATTCAAATCCGTTTAAAATCATACTCTTGATAAAGGAGCAGTAACGAAAACTGTCCAAAATGATTTTTAACAATATTTTAAATTAAATTAACATAAAAATTTGCAAAAAAAAATAAAAATTGAAATTTCATAATTATAATGGTAAAAATGCCGCATTATCTGGGTTAATCTGCTTATTTTAAAAATATGAAAATCTTTTTATGAGGGAAAACAGTTGCAAAATTGTCTGATTCCGATATTTAAAGGTGTGAGAAAATTAGAAAATTTTTGAGTTTTTCATAAGATTCACAAAAAAGTCAAATAAGGCTGTCTCAATTTTTCTGTCTGTTTCTCGTCTTTTTCTAGAGGAGGAAATTTTAATACACGGCAAACATAAAACTTTAAAACTCTACGGCAACATTTAAAAATTTTTTTTTTCATTTATTCAGTAACAAAAAGATAATTTTATCAAAAAAAAATTCCAAAAAAGTCAAAAAACTTAAAATTTTCAAAAAACTTAAAATATTTAAAACGTTCGTAAAAGTCAAGAAAATCAAAAAAATCTTGAGAGTAATTTTCCCAAGATATCGAATTCCATTTCCACTGTCAGTCAAAGAACACTATTTTTTAGTTTCTTTCGCGTGAATCATCTAATTTTAATTTACATTTTTCGAAAATCATACCCTCAAATGCTTTTCTTGACTTTCTTGACATTTTCGACCGTTTTGAATATTTAAAGTTTTTGGGAAATTTGAAAATTTTGAGTTTCTTGAAAATTTGAAGTTTTTTGACTTTTGTGAGTATTTTTGAAAGTTTTGAGTTTTTTTGAAAATATTGAGTCTTTTGACATTTTTAAAATTTTTAAGTTTTTTGATTTTTTTGAAAATTTTGAGTTCTCTTTCTCAAAAAAAAAAACTTTTTATCATTACGGGAGAGATACTTGAAAAAAAAAATTTTAAAAATGTTGCCGTGTAATTTATTTAATTAATTAAACCCAGTTGACAAATTAAACATTTTTAACAAATTTTAATTTTTTTAAATTTTTAAACACAAGTTTTTACTTTTTAAATCCGCTAATTCAAACCTGCAGGGTATCCTTAATTTAGTTTTTCTGCCTAAATTTGAAAAAAAAAATCAAAATTTAAATTTTTGTATTTTTCCCCTGAACTTTTCAGTATATTTTCAGAGGAGGGGGTGACAACATTCTTGAGCACTTCATTACTATTCAGTTTCATGTCTTTTGAAAAACTTCTGAATTATTTTTTTTATTTTTCCGTCCCCCTTCTTTATATTTTGAGACAAACTTTGACGAAAAACAAAAACGAAAATTGGAACGGCCTTATAAGAAGAGAAAATTCAGTTTAATTTTCTATGTAAAATTTAAATTTCCTCATTTTCAATAAAAAAAAATAACAAAAACTTCAATCTAACCACAAAAAAAAAAATTCATTTTAATTTCATCTCAAATCTAGGCCGGATAAAAATATATATTGCCTATTATAAATTAATAATTAATAATTAATATAGGCCGGATAAAAATATATATTGCCTATTATAAATTAAATAAAACTTGTTAAAGTAACGAAATTTTTAGTAATATGCAGAAATAAAAATAATAATTTTTATAAATGTATATTACTAAATTATAACCACTTGTTGTGTATGTGTTGTATAGTATCTATACGAAAATTATAAATGAGAATTATAAATACTGAGTAATAAATATTTCCACTTTTCTTGTTTATGTTGTATGGTATTTGTATGAATCATGAATATGATGATGAAATGTATGAACGGATTTTTTCTGAGTAAAAATATTTAAATAGTAAATAAATATCAATTAAATTTGTTAATTATCCAAAAAAATATAAAATATTATTAGTAATAAAATTAGTTTTAGGCGAATTAAAAGTTAAAAAGTTTATTGTTGAGGAGAAATTTTTCAAATTTCAAATGATTTAAAAAAATTACATTAAAATTATATTAATATGAAAAATATGCATTTATCAATTATTAGATTTTGATTAGAAAATATTGCATGTGATTAATATAATAGAAAAGCTTTAGTAACCAGACTTTTGTTTTAAATAAATTTCATTTATTTTAATTCTTTATAATAATGAAAATAAAAGATTTTTTTTTCATTTGTCAAAAAGTCTTGAGCGTATATTCATTTTTTTATATTATTTCGACTATTTCTGAAAAATTAATAAGCTGGTCTAAGATACGGATGAAAATTCGTTGCGGCAACATTTTTCTTTCCAAGATCGGATAGACTTAGACTTTTTAAAGGTCATTAACATTTTTGATTAAGAAAAAGACTTTCTAAGATCATAAACTGATTTATTAAAAGTTTTTTCTCGTTTTTTCAGTAATTATATTGTAAATTTTATTCAAAAGCTGAGAGGAAAATAAATAATTGAACTTATTTTAATTCTTTCAGAATTATCAAATCCATTAATCAATAACATATTTAATTAAAATAAATAATATTTTTTAAATAAATAAAATATGTTCACAAAGAAGAACGAAAACTTGAACATTTTCAAATTCATCAAAAACAACATTTGCGTAACAATAATATATGAGTCATTTATAACCACTTTTTTGTCACAAATTGAAAATTATAACCAATATAAATGCATATAAATAAATATAAATACAATATTTAAATTATAAACGTTAATTTCTGTATTTTTTGGCCATTTGTTACTAATTTAAAATATAACTTTATAACCAATATTGCCTTGTCTCAAATATCATTTGAATTTCAAACGTGACCACAACACAAAGTCATAACAGATACATTTACATTTGATCTTTTAAACAAATCCCTGTTCATTAAAAAAAATGTATGAAAAAATGCAATCATGTTTTACATTAAATTGAAAGCAAGAGACAAGTTTTTCCGAAGTCCTTTTAACTTACTCAAATTTAATTGAAGTGGGACAGTAAAAAATGGAGAAGTAAGAAACTTAACTTTAAAATTTTTCCAGGAAAAGGAACAACAAAAAATAAATTTAAAAAAAAAATAAAGTTAAAATTTGTAATAAAGAGGTCAAGAGTGTGTCCCGTTTTACTAAATTTTTAATTTAAAGTTGATGTTTTTTCTTCATATTTTTATTCAAGATAAGGAATACAATGAAATACAAAATAATAATATCACATTAATCTCCAATTAATTAAGAGAAAATTAAATTTAAATCCACTTTTCCATTATTTTATTTTTTTTTTGCCTTATTGAACAAAAAAAAAATGAATCAAAAAATTAACTTTGTATCACTTTTTACATTTAATTTATATTTATTATCTTATAATCTTAACAAGAGACTTTAAAATATTAAAAAAAATTGCATTGAAAAATATTTACCTAAGAAAACTACGTTGAACATGTTTATTTAATTTTTATTAAAATTTATTATTTTATTTGCGAAAACACAAAACTGAATTTAACACAGTTGAGTTCAGTTCATGAAAATGCTTTAGTTGACTTTTAAATTATCTTAATTTTTGTTTTATCATTTAATTGCAGTTACATTTTTTAATTTTTAATATTAATTTTAATTTTAACAGCCTTTTTTTTAAATTTTTATTTTTTACCCAATTTTTTTTTAAGTTTTTTTTTTGAATTTTAACACAGTTTGATTAAGTTCATTGATTGACGATTAATTTATATTTTTTTATATGACTTTGCTTTTTATTTTGATTTCTCAATTTAATTTTATGAATCAAAATAGTCGTTTATTACACTTATTTCATCACTTTTCTTACATAAATTTGTTATAATTCAAGGTCTTTCAATCAAAGTCAATTATTATTTCTGGCACTAATTCAATCAATTCCAAATATCCACTAAATCTTAAGATGAAATATTCGGTGTATATTCAGATAAGTACCTAACTGTTCAGTTGTCGTGATAAAAATGAGTAAAATATCCTTTAACTCACTTGTATTTATACCAAAAATGATGTTATCACTACGTCCTTTTTCATTTCTCCAGAATATTTTCTCCATCAATGTCTCTATGAATTGTGTGTGTGTGTGTGTATGTGTGACATACACAATTCAAATAGAATAGAAGAAAATGGGATGAAAAAAAATAATATAATAAGGGAAATTTGAAGAAATGCAACAGTTGAATACACTGTTTTGATATGAAATGTAGATGAGTTTCAATTTTACGACGATAAATGTATCGTAGATTTCGGGAAAAGGTTACGAATGCGCTATCTTAAGTCTACTTGAACTTGCTCTTAACGTATCTGTGTGTGTCTGTATGATATTAAAATAGAATAGAACTCAATTATGATTATTTTTCGTACAGTGAATTGTATTTACTTAGATTTATTTTTTTTTGTTGTTGTTGTTGTGAATTCGAGCAAGTAATACAACACAAAAAACAAAAATAGAGTAAGATACTACAGAAATCATAAGCAAAATGATAAAATACACAGATAAGAGTCATTTGTTGTCTCTCTATATCTTTCTTTTTTTTTATGATAACTCATCATACTTAAGTAAATTTTACCGTTTTTAATGCAATCAAGTTCAAATGTGTATGAGTGAAAAATCTTATCAGAGTGCAATAAATTCTGCTACTTAAGCAAATTGCATTGTATTTTATGATTAATTGTCTAGTTTGAATCAGTTAGGACAGAAATTAAATGCATTCTTTACGTCACAATGCAATGTTACCATTAAGAGATAATGTTAGTAAAAATTTAATGGAGGCGTCTGGTTAATGTTGCATTTTGTACATTTTGAAGAAAAAATCGTTATCGTTGACAGGAAAAAACCTTTGCAAAAAAGGTTGAATGTGATCGTAAAAGACGTCAAGAGCATGTTTTCATTTAGAGAATCCAGTAAAAAAAAATCAACAAAAGCAGCTACTGCCATTTACATGCTTGAAAATGGTCAAGTGTTCTAGTTGTCCCAAAAAATTATTTCTCAAGTGATGTTTCTCAAGAATTGGGGCAGAAACAGACGGCACGAGTGTCTAGCATCATGTTTTTTTTTTTTTAATTGACAGTAAATGCGTTGAAATGGTATTTTTTTTTAAATAAAGTGAAAAAGTGAGAGAATTTTAGACAGTTTTTGACATGTATGGAGACGCCTGGTAGTTGACTTTTATACACAAAAAAAACATAATAGAAAAATAAACTTAAACGGAAATACAATTTTGCTGGAATCAAAAACGGAACTATGTCATATTTATTCGGACATCAAAACAATTTCTCATTCCAATATATGAAAGCACAAAACATTTTGTTTGCGTCAGTCCTAGAAGATATTCCATGAAATGCAATCAATTCCTTTTTAATACCGGTTCTCTCATATTAAGTAAAAATAAAAATACCTTTTTTTATAGTATCAGTATTTAATTTTTTATGACATGCACAAACTTATGATTGCTACAAGGAAAAATCACACAGATTTTTCTTGAATTTGATTAAATCACGTTTTTTACTTCTAATTAATAATATCATAAAACTGGACAATTTCATATAAGTTTTGGTAACCTTGATCACTCATATAAAAAAAAATATTCATTCATGAAAACAGAAGGATGAAAAACTTTTTAACTGCATGTTTTAAAATAAAAATAAAATTATGTTTAAAAAAAAAAGAATTTCATTGAATATTTTTTGTTATGATATGTCACATACATAAAATTACATAGGTCACTAATTTTATTTTAACATTTTCTTTCTCATTTTACCTGAATTTGAATCATTTTAAAAAATACTTGAATTACCTCTATTAGAACGATTTTTAATGAAAATGACATGGGAAATTACATGGAAAATGTTAACTTAAAATGAGGGAAGTAATCGATTTTAACTGATTTTCTAAAGAAAAAGTTTCAGTGCATGTCAAAACAGTCTAATTTTTGTGTTATTACTGGAAAAGTAACGCACAGTGGGCAGAATCTTAGAAAATGAGATAAAAAAATGGTTCAGAGACGTCAATTAAAGTGAACAATTTATTGTGAGAGTTTGGTTTGGTTAAGGTTTACGACGTGATACATGAAAAATGGGAAATTCTAACCACGGGGCGGTTTAGAAAAATACATTTCGATGTATTGCCATTTTGACAAAAAATTCATCATTTTATTTTTTTTTTGAAAAATCTGCCATTTTGAAAAAAAACAAAAAAATCGGACTTTTGACCGTTTTTGGCTCTGCAGGCTTTGGAGCCCAATTCCTGAGCCCAATTCTTGAGCCCAATCCCTGAGCGTTATCTCAAAGCCAATTAGTAAATTTCCCAATCCAGCAAAACAAATTATCAATTTTTTAAAAATTTTGACCGTTTTTTAACGGTTTTTCAGGCTTTGGAGACTGTGGTGTTCAACCCATGAGCCCAATCTCAAAACTAATGAGTTGGCTTCAAGTGACTTCGTAACAAAAAAGGCAAAATCCTAACTTCAAAATTTCTGTACGTAAATCGAGATCATTTAACTTTCAGCTGCTCCCTTGGTATGTGTTTCTATAGAAAAAAAAACGTCAAATGAAATGTCACGTCAAATTCTATTCTATGGACTTTGCTTGTAAAGCTTCACCATCAGAAAAAAGAATTAGTCTTTTTTATACTCCGCAGAGCTGTCAAGACCAAAAAGATGACAGAAAAATCGAAAACATCGACAATCGAAATTTTCCATTAAAATTTTATTTTGGTCATAAAATTCACCTTATCGTCCCACTGTGTGACATTTTAAAATTCAATAAAAGTAGTTTATATGGTTCAAAAATGTAAAAATGTATTGAAAAGTACTTTTGCACCTTTGAGATTTCAAAGCAAATTGCACTCAAGTGATGCAGTAACAGTTCTAAAGAGATTATATAAGTCATTTACTTTTCTCGTCCTTTCCAATTCATCCTTTTTGTACATTAACACATAAAAAGTGTCTTTCACATTGCAATCTTCTAGAAATGCACATGAAAATTGAATCAAACTTTTAAAAATTAACACAAATCCCTTTAAAATAAATTTTATATATATTTTGTATTTTATACGGATTCAATGCAGTTCATTAGTTTTGATTGATTGTATTTTGTACCTTGATTCTAGAACCTTATCGAAAAAGTTTTAAACCTTTTTTTTCATTTAAAACATTTTCAGCTCAAACTAAGATGGGGAAAAATATTATATTTCTTCTACTCATTATCGCTGTAGCGTCATGCTATGCTTCCATGAAAGTAAGTAAATTTCGTGCATAATCAGCTCAATTTCGTTTGAAATTAAGCGAAAAGATACAATTTTATCTCTTTTTTTATAATTTGAGGATTTTTCTTTGAAGATTATTGTAAAGCAATTAATTTTTTTTTACATTTTCTTTTTTAAATGTACAAATTAAAAGGAATCACATATTTCACGGAGGAGCATAGATTTAGCTGCTGCCCATGCCTTGATTTCTGATACAAGACTTCCAACGAATGTACAGCCAAATTGCTATACATTGGATATCAGACCAAATTTGGAGGAAAACACATTCTCTGGAAATGTTAAAATAAATGTATCGATTTTGGAGGAAACTGACAGTATTTTGTTACATGCTCACTTTGACCTTGAAATTCAGGAATCTGAAGTTAAAGTATTGGACATTAAAGCTGAGTAAGTTTACAATTTTTTTTGAATCTTAATTAAAATTTTTCTAATTAATTTTAATTTTAGTCATACAGACACAACAAAACAAGGAGTGGAAGTCAAACTAAAGAGAATTGATAGACAAGTCAAGAAACCCATCATTGAATTGCACTTAGCTGATAAAGCTGCCAAAGGGAAATTGTTTGAAATTCATATTGCTTTTAATGGTGTTATGTGGGAGGGAGCTCAAGGTCTTTTCCGTGGTGCATACCATGAAAAAGATGGAGAAGCGAAGAAATTTGTGGCAACACATTTCAGACCGAATGATGCTCGACGCATGTTTCCTTGTTTTGATGAGCCTGGCTTCAAAGTTCCATATTGTGTTAGTATTGCACGTCCTAAGAATTTGACGACTTTATTTGTGACACCTGTAAAAAACACGACACCAATGTAATTTAAATTTAAATTTTTGTTGGACATAAGTAAATTTTAATATTTCCTTTCATTTCAGTCAAGGAAATGAAAACTATGTCTTGGATTCATTTGAGACCACACCCCCAATTTCAACTAATGCACTTGGATTTTTGATTTCCGAATTGAAACAAGTTCCAACGTCACACAAAGGAAAATGGGATGTCAAAGTATGGGCTCGCTCAGATCTGGCCAGTGATTTGAAGGGAGTTTACGAGAAAGTTGATAAAATTTTGACTTCAGTTAGTGCATATTTGGCAGCTGATTATCCATTAAAAAAATTGGAAATTGTGGCATTACCTGGATTGAATTCAGTCAAACCCATTGATGCTTGGGGATTATCCATTTTTAAGTAAAAACCGTTATTTTATACGTTAAATTAAAAATTTCATTTAAATTTCACATTTTTTTTCCAGAGAATCAGATTTACTTGCAAAGGGCTATTACAATCTCGCTCAAGAATTAATTTACAACTGGTTAGGTGCCTATGTCACTCCATCATGGCACAGTGATGCTCATGTAAACAAGGCTATTGCAGGATTTTTAACCGCTTCCACTGTAATTGCAATTGATGGAGGTTCCGAATTCGAAGGAAAATATCCCATGACAATTCTCTATTCAATTTATTATGAATTCAGTAAGCGTTATCCTCATTCTCGCATCACCGGAATGAAACAAGAAACGACTTGTAGTAAAACTGAATTAGTTCTTCGTATGTTAAATTACACGCTGGGTGGTGAAACCTTCAAAAAAGCTATTCGCAAGTTTATCAACGATCATCAACATGGCACATTTAAAAGTGAGAATTTGTGGGATGCCATGACAGAGCAAGCTCACACCGACAAAGTGCTGTGTGACAAAATGAGTGTTAATGAAATTGCAAATTCATGGATTGAAAAAGATCGGATTCCAGTTGTCAATGTGAAGCGGGATTATAAAGGTAAGGCCGCCCTTGTAACACAACGCGTATTTTTGCGTGAACGTCCACATGATGTGCCTGAACGTGATAAATTGCTTTGGTGGATTCCGTTGATTGTGGATCGTGAGGATAAATTGAATTTTGCAAATTACACTCCAAATATTTGGATGAAGGGTGAACGCCAGGTGACATTGAAGGACTTACCTGATTCAGATCGTTTTGTTATTATTAATCCTGAGGAAATTGGACCATTCCCAGTTAATTACGACGAGAAGAATTGGAATTTAATTGCCGCTTTCCTTCAAAGTAATAAAAGACATGAAATTCCTGCCTTTACAAGAGCAAAACTTTTGCATGACGCATGGAATTTGGCCTATGCTGGAAATTTATCTTTTGTTAACGCTTTCAATATGACACTTTTCATGAAACACGAAAGAAATCACTTGGTTTGGAATCCAGTTTTTACATTCATTGATCACATTGGTAAGCACATTGATAGTTCACCAGTACACAAGAAATTTGAGGTAAAATGCAATGATGGCATTTAAAAAAATATTTTGAGAAATTTTTGCATTTCAGACATACGTTCGTAACATGCTCACACCATTGTATGAAGACCTAGGACCAGCAACCGATGGTGAACCAAGCTGTAAAATGACATTGAGATCATTGTCCAAGACATTCTTATGTCGTGCTGGATACAAGCCATGTATTGAAGAAGCACAAACAGCTTACAAAAAATGGATGGACAGTGATGCACCTGATGAGGGCAATCCGTGAGTTGATCATAATGACAATTAAAAGTATTTTTTTATTTTAATGTCTTTTGTAGAGTCGCAAATCAATACATTTGCCCTGTCTTTAAATGGGGAACAATGCAAGAATGGGAATTTGGCTTACAGAGAGTCATCAATTTCCCAAGCTCAAGGAAACAGAGTGAACGCACATATTTGTTGAAAACTCTTGCAGGATGTCCATTACAAAAAGAAAAGACCGAGAAATTGTTATCCATGATGTTGTTGGAAGAAAATGGAAATTTCACTGAAAACGACATTTTCCTCACATTTAGCATGTTATCAAGTGGTGCTAATGGATACACAACCCTATTTGATTTCCTTCAAAATAATTGGGACACAATCAGAACAAGGTAAATTTACCAAAAAATTTCATGAGTTAAATAAAATTTCAATTGACTTATTTTCACCAGATATCAGCAACGCACAAATCTTTGGGACAGCATGATCAGTACATCAACAGGGTCGTTTAACACACAAGACGGTTTCGATAAAGTACAAAAGCTGTATAATGATCATAAAGGTCAATTCGGAAGTGCTGAACACATTATCGATAAAAATTTGAAAAATATTAAGGAAGAATCGAAATGGAGTGATGAAAATTTGCCAGTCATTGAAAAGTGGCTTGATGAACATTTGAGTCGGGATGCTAATGATGAGAAATTCATGGGAAAATAATTTAATTTCAATTTCAATTTAAGTTATAATTAGATTTTAAGTTGCTTTTTTTAAGGTTTTTTTTTAAATGAATCTGTTCAAGCAAAATTTTACAATCACGTATGTAGTCATCAAAAACCTCAAATAAATTTAGTTTTAATTTTAAATTAATTTTTTTTTATTTTCAAATTCATGTGCCATTTTTTTTTAATTTTCAGATGATTATGTGTTTATGAGTATTAAAAGAGAATTTTGGTGTTAGTTTGAATTTTGTATTGAAATTTAAATGATTATCTGTTAATTTCTGATCAAATAAGTGGAAAAAATGCATTTTAGTGAATAAATTTAATATTCATCTCCTTCGCCAACTTCTTCGGTTGAATCAATTCCGACTTCTTCATAATCCTTCTCCAATGCAGCCAAATCTTCACGTGCTTCGGAGAATTCACCTTCTTCCATGCCCTCACCAACATACCAATGGACAAAAGCACGTTTAGCATACATCAAATCAAATTTGTGATCAAGACGAGCCCAGGCCTCGGCAATGGCTGTCGTATTTGACAACATACAGACTGCACGTTGAACTTTAGCCAAATCACCGCCTGGAACTACAGTTGGTGGTTGATAATTAATGCCCACTTTGAAGCCAGTTGGACACCAATCAACAAATTGAATTGAACGCTTTGTCTTGATTGTAGCAATTGCTGCATTGACATCTTTAGGTACGACATCACCACGATACAACATGCAACATGCCATATATTTACCGTGACGTGGATCACACTTGACCATTTGATTAGCTGGCTCGAAGCATGCATTGGTAATTTCAGCGACAGTTAGTTGTTCGTGATAGGCTTTCTCGGCCGAGATGACAGGGGCATATGTTGCAAGTGGGAAATGGATACGTGGATATGGGACCAAGTTGGTTTGGAATTCGGTCAAATCAACATTAAGAGCACCATCAAAACGTAACGAGGCTGTGATGGAAGAGACAATTTGTCCGATTAAACGATTGAGATTTGTGTATGTTGGACGTTCAATGTCAAGATTACGACGACAAATGTCATAAATGGCTTCATTGTCGACCATGAAAGCGCAATCAGAGTGCTCCAATGTTGTGTGAGTCGTTAAAATCGAGTTGTATGGTTCGACAACAGCAGTTGAGACCTAGATGAAAAAGAATGCATTAAAAAAATTCATTTTAACCCAGATAAGGCGGCATACTTTTCGACTTTTTATAAAAAACTTCAATTTTGAAATATAAAATTATTTTCTTCTTGTAAATTTTTTATGTTAATTTCATAAAAAACATTCTTAAGAGCCATTTTGGACAGTTTCCGATACTGTTCATTTGTCCAAAGTATGATTTTAAACGAATTAAAGTCAAACTTGCTTGGCCTTCTGGAAGGACTGTAGCCTAATCTGGGTTAAACTTTTAACTTATCATACCTGAGGAGCTGGATAAATAGAGAATTCCAACTTGGATTTCTTTCCATAATCAACAGAAAGACGTTCCATTAATAAGCTGGTAAATCCAGATCCAGTACCGCCACCAAACGAATGGAATACCAAAAATCCTTGTAAGCCAGTGCATTGATCAGCCAATTTACGAAGACGATCCAAGACAACATCGACAATTTCCTTTCCAATGGTATAATGACCACGTGCATAATTATTCGCGGCATCTTCCTTTCCAGTAATCAACTGTTCTGGATGGAAAAGCTGACGATACGTTCCAGTGCGAACTTCATCAACTACAGTCGGCTCCAAATCGACAAACACAGCACGTGGCACATGTTTACCGGCACCAGTTTCGGAAAAAAATGTATTAAAGGAATCATCACCACCCCCAATTGTCTTATCAGAAGGCATTTGACCATCAGGTTGAATTCCATGCTCGAGGCAGTAAAGTTCCCAACAAGCATTGCCAATTTGGACGCCAGCTTGTCCAATATGAACTGAAATGCATTCTCTCTAAAACAAAAAATTTAAGGTTACATTAAAAGATTGCTCATTGTTTTAAAAATTTTAAAAATAAATAGTTTCAATTCAAGATGACACAATTCAATGAAAAAAATTAAAAATTAATTATCCATGGAAAATTTCATTGTTTGATTTTGTATTAACTGAATCTTATTCAAGCCGATGATGACGGTGTTTAATCAAATCAATTATTGTGCGTGACTTTTAATGAAATATTCAATTATTTCTTTTATTTTTGATCGACAGCTGGAACATTTTATTCGTTTACACACACGATAAATTCAATTAATTGTGAAGATTAAGGAAATTTTTCAATTTTATTGTTAAAAAAATTCAATTTAACATTGAATTCAAATTCAATCAAGTAAAACCGTTAAACTTTAAATGAAATCTTGATCCTTACAACTAATTTAGACATTTTTTTGACTTTTTAACTGAAATTTAACTGCGATTAAGAAAAATATGTTCAATGAATTTATTTGAACAGATGAATTGAGACTAAAATCTAAAAATTTCTGTCATTAAATTTTTGTGACAAGCAAAAAAAATTGTTAATAGAAAAATTTGAGTTAAATTAATTTGATTAATGATGGCAAAATTATTGCATGATCTACTCAAATATTTATGAGGAAACGTAAGATACCGCTCATGAAATCTATTTTATCGTTGTTTTAAACAACAGCAATTAAAAAGTCTACATTGAATAAATCATGGTGAGTTGAAAAAAGGGGAAAAAGAGGATGTTAAATCGCTTATGTAATAAAATTTGGTAATTAAAAGTAATTTTATATAAAAAAATGTAATT
This sequence comes from Culicoides sonorensis, assembly GCA_900002565.1. NCBI lineage: Eukaryota > Metazoa > Arthropoda > Insecta > Diptera > Ceratopogonidae > Culicoides > Culicoides sonorensis. Next base: position 100,977 of record LN483351.1, read on the forward strand.
GCATTTCCGTTAACCTTCTTTTGATGAGGTTTTTTGTACGATTTTCATACCATTTATGACGTCAAAATGGCCTTATGGAGGGCGATGAGGACTTTTTGATATGAAATGAGCAGCTCACGGCTCAGAAATTGACTTTCAGAGCCTTAATATGTCAGTTTGACTTTCCAGAAAACCGTTAAATTACTAAAACTTTCAAATTATTTTACATTTTCCTATTTTTTCTGACAGAAATGCGCATTGCGAATCCATTCAGTGATTAGAATCAGCCATTTTGAACTGAAATTGCCTTTGGTTAAAGCCAAAGAGATAAGAAAATCGAAATTTTACCACGAGATTCGTTAAAATCATTAAATTTAACCCATTTCATTCCAAATAAAGAGTTTCTTTCAAATTTAATTGCAGTCATTAATTCTGTCCCTTTAATGACCTACACGCATTAAATTTCTTTATGCTAAAATTGTGACCACACCAGTAATGATCATTATCTTGTTCCCTATTCTTCTTTTATTATTTGTGTCATAAAATCCATATTTGACTCACAATTGATAAGATTTCAATCGTTAACTTTACTTTGTAATGTGTAACAATGAGTTGAACTATCTTTAATTTGGATGAAATGATTTCAATAAATATCGATTATAACAGTCATTGTTTTCTTTGATTGAATACACACCTTTAAGCTTGAAGCACACAGATTTGTACCATAAAATTTTATACATCAATGATCTTGTTAAATCAGAACTTGAGGTTATTCATCATTTCTTACAAATTTAAAATAAAAGTCATAAACAAGTAAAGCAAAAAAAAAGAGAGAATAATTGCACTTACTGCACCTTTTTTCCCTCAAAACAAAAGTTATCATCTAACAGGCGTTCAAAGCATGACAAGTAAAGTAAGTTCAAATTACTGTCCATTGCATTCATTTTATTTAATACAAAAACAAAATTACTGGTTAAATCTTCATTAAAACTTGTTACAACACATTTCTTGTTAATTTTTTTTTTTTTTTTAATATAAATTTAATGCTTATAAATGCAATTTTGTTGAAAAGAAGTAAAGTTCGAGTTAATAGTATTAAATGATAGCGGATCAAATTTCATGGTCAATAGTCACATCGCTGTTTTTTTTTATTTTTTATTAAAAATGATGTGAAATTTTTTGTTTCTTCATGATTGAGATATCAAATGAATTGAATTGATTTTAAACATCTGTGAAATGGAGCATTGCAAGAATCATGAAAAATCGATTAAATTTGGAATTTCCTTTCAAAGAACTTTCAAGCAACTCGTGAATTAAAATTATACAATGAAAAAAAAGTAAGCGTTAATTTAATTTGATTATTTTTTTTTTTTGTTAATTTTCATAACTCACGAAATATTTTTTTTGTCAAATACGAGGGAAAAAAATTAAATGACAAGATCACGAAGAATAATTTTAATTTGCATAATTATCAAATAAACCTAATTTTAGAACAATAATTTAAGTAACATGACACACATGTTATTAATCTTAATTTCTTGTTGTTATTTTTTTGAGTTACTTTGTTCTACTTGATTAATTTATCAAGTGTTATGAGTTCATGGTATGATTAATAGAATTTTTTAATTTTTTTGATAAAGATTTTTTTTTTCAATTGTATAAATCATGACACAATGTGATTACATAATTAAATTATTTTTTCGTATCAAAAGTTGATTTTTATCAAATTTTTTGGTGAACACTCTTTCAGCAGTTTTTGAGATTACCAGTGTAAAATGTTATGATATCTCTGGTTCAGCTCAAGGGATTGTGACCTGTTTTGTCCTATTCAAAATTGCCTTTAAAATAATCAAAGAACCCAGACCATTTGGTAATATTTTGCATTTTTTAATAAATAAAGTGTCCTTGACTATTTATAATTATTAATATGATAAGATAAGCAACAACCTTTCATTTGTTTCATACACATTTTTTGCTTATTTACTATCACATTTCTCAAAAAACACACGACTAAGAATTTTATCAGCTGTTGATAATATTAAATATTGAAAAAAACAACAATAATAATAAATATGTGTAATAAATAACCATAATTTTTTTTTCTGCACACTTAATTTTTTTTGATATCTCTGTTTTTTTTTATTTCGAGCAATTCCAGACTTATCGACGAATATTTATTTTTAAACGTAGACTCATTTAACTTTGTAATTACTTTTGTTTTTTAAATTAAAAATAGGAATATTAATCGTCAAGTCTATTAATAAACTCTGGAGAAATTGTAATAATTTTGATTATATTTTTTTTTAAATTCAGTGGATCGAAGACAAAACAAAAAAAAATTGACTGAAAAATATTTGCATGAGTCTTATTATGTGATAATCATGTTATAACAGGACTCAACACTGAATGAGTTGGCTCGTAATCGTTTTTGGATGTTTTAAGGTTATAATTTATTATTTCATTTGAATAATACATACAATTTCACACAGATGAACGAACGATCGACATGAGTGCCCACAATACTCTTTTTTTCAAATCCATGGGAAATGCGAAAAAAATTAAAAATATTTATTTAACAATTAAAAATAAAACTGTTTCTCTGTTTTTTTTTGTTTCAATATTTATTCAAGTTTTTTTTTCTCTTTCTATCATTTAAAATCAGTTTATCAAATACATATAATTACAAACTCTTTATATTCTTATGAACTAATCAGTTAAATTTTTTCAATAAAAATAATTATAATAAATGTTTTTCTCTTTTAAACTAAAATCATATTTTTTTGATTAATTAAAAGACTAAATTTCGTAAATCTCATTTATAACACATTTAAATTAAATGTAAAAATTAAAAGAAATCTTGACAAGAATCAATATAAAATTTAATGGTTCACTGAATTTTAGTGCCTTGCCTTTAAAAAAACATATTACTCATCATTTATTGTGCTTTGTTTTGTCTCAAATCGATTAAAATACATTGAAAATGAATCGAATGATGTTGTTGTGTGCATTTCACTTCGAGTTTAAGTTTAAAAATACTTAAAGTGCTCGATATATATCTTGCATCAACAATTAAACCGGAAATAATTTGTTTTTATTAATAATTTTTATAGTTATTAAGGCACTCCTTTTTGGATAATATTTTTAATAATTTTTATAGTTTTCATATTCGATAAATCCCTATATTTTTTTTGGCCAAGTTAGAATGTAAAATGATACAATTTTAATGTTAAAAGGTTAAATTTTTATTGTTTGAGCTGCGATTTAATGGAGGGTTCTCTATTATTTTGATTGATATCCACTTGAACTGCTACTACAATTACTACTCGTTGACATTGCTTTATGGACCTCTTGTTGCAACGATGTTGGTCGTTCAGCCAATAAATCGGTTGTTGTGGACAAACATCTCAGTTTATTTGATACAGCTGGTCTCAATTCAATCAAGGAACAATGTTGATCGACCCAATTATTTGTTGTCCGTATCAGATCGTCCATTGATGCAACTGAAACAGTTGAATTAAATGATTGCATCATAGGTTCAAATATCAAGCCAAAAACCCAATATTTCCAATGATCATTTGTACGATAACGCACATATGCATCATATAATTCAGCCATTCTATTGCTCCTCTGTTTCGAGACGGGCGCACCATCAGCTGGCAGTGCAGTTTGTAAATGACTCAACGAATTATTTAATGTATCAATTTCTTGTCTCAATATATCCATGCGTTCCTTTAAATTTGATCTCTCAATTCGCATTTGTTTAATATACTCGGCACCTTTTTGGAGCATGGCTGCTTTGCTCAATTTTGCATTTGGGTTATTCTGCAATTCTGGAATAAGTGAGTGAAGCATGTCGAATCCATTTTTGATGTTATATCGTCTTTTTTGTTCAGCATGAATGTGACCAGCACGTCTTCCGGGACCTTCTCTTATACTTGTGCTGGGTGATGAGAATTTTAAGCTGCTTGAACTCGTTTGACGACTTAATGGGGATAATGGCATTTCAATATCTAATGCAGAGTCGGGCGATAGACTGGGTGTGGAGATAGAGTGAGATGTTGTTGAATTGGATAACCCGGGTGATCCAAAGGGGTTGTGTTGAATATTTTTCTTGAGAGAACTTAGAATTGACGATGACATTCCAGTACTGGCTGATTGGTGTTGCAATTGATTTTGTACTGCTTGTGTGGGAAACGTGAGACTTTTTTGTTGTAATGGTGGTGGAAGATGTGTTTGTTGAACTGTTACTTGTTGTTTTGTAATATTATTATTATTCTTGGGTTGTGTTTGTTGTTGCTGGGAAGGTTGTTGTTTTTGAATTTGTTGTTGGACATTTGATATGGCATTTGACGATAGGCTATTTTTTGTTAGAAGATTTGTTGTGTTATTCGACAATAATTGCACTAATAAAGCACTACTTGGAGCGTTCAACATAGGCTCACTAGTAGCTGATTGCATGCCAGTGAGCAGATTATTTGCAGTACGATGTAAATTAATGGAATTACTTCGTTGTCGTGATCGACTACGTGAATATTTTGGCATTGCAAATGGTTCCTCTTTGTGTGTCGCAAAGGCAGATTGAAATGTTGAGTTAACTGGCAAACTACTGCTACGACCAATTTCTTTTGTGGTCGCTTGTTGCTGTATTGACGAACTGAGAAATGTCTGTGAGCTTTGCAGTTGTTGCTGGTCAATCATTGACATTTGAGGTGGTGAAGGCTGACGTAACATTTGTCGTGTTGAAGTATTTTGATAATCTTTAGAAAAATATAAAAACGAAAGGCAATTATTGAGTTTCATCTTTTTAATTTGGATTTTTTGTAACAATAAATTTAAATTTTATTCAGAAGGCAACACAACTTAAAAAAAATTATGAAAACCAGTCAATCGATTTGAAAAATTTTCGTGATGTGTCACCTTCTGGAAGTTAATTTAACAGAAGATAAGAAAAAAAATCTGTATAAACTCACTTGTACCCTGTTGCTGTTGTTGTTGTTGTTGCTGTAATGCATAAACTTGTTGTTGCGATTGCACTTTAAATCCACTATTTTGTAGCATTTGCCCACTGTTCAGTAATTGCTGTACTTGAGTTTGACCTTGATTAGTTGACATCATTCTAATCGGAGATTGAATATTTTTTGGAATCACTCCAGTATTCATGAGTTGATCTGTATTAGATAAATTTATAACATTTGTCATATCATTTGTCGTTTGCTGTATCAATGGCATTTGTGCATTTGTCATAAGATTAAAATTATTTGTGGTCGTTTGAATGGGAGAAACATGAATTGGATTTGGTTGTGCGATAAATTGATTTAGAGCAGCATTAGATGAATTTGAGACATCTAAATTGCCAGAATAATTTATGACAGTACCTTGTTGTTGTTGCTGTTGAAGGAGTTGGTTATAAACAATAGTTTGATGTTTGGTTGGTTGAGTTTTCTCATAATTAATCGGCTCACGACGATTATGCATTTTGTAATAGCCTCTTGGAATTTTTTGACGTAAATAATTTGAAGATGCATCATCATTTTGTGAAGGTTGTTGTGTTGTCATTGACATTAGATTTTGTGTGGCATTTGAATTATTTGTTGTTGTTTGAGAAATAAATGCATTATTGTTATTATTGGTATTGATATTTGCCGGAGTAACAAGATGCGATTGTTGAGATAACGTTTGAACACAAAATTGTGACGTTGCTGGTTGTGACACACTTGAATCAATATTCATCGGTGTTTGTGTTGCATTATTTGACGAGTCTATCATGGGAAAATTTGGTGTGTTATCAATGGCTCTTAAAATTTCGGAGGTTTCTTCCTCAGGCACTGGTGCAAGTCGTGGAAAATTCAAAAAATCTAAATCAATATCCATTAAATCATCAAAATTGGGTTGTAGTGGTCCCAAACTTGGCTGAATAAAGTCAGCTCGACCTGCTCTTGCAATTTCCCGGGAATCAGGAAATGGAAAATGAACAGGAAATTGTGAAATTGACGAAAATAGGATGTCATCTGTTAATCTTGGAATAATATCACATGAATTGGGTGACCATTCAAGGAAATCAATTTCACTGGTTGTCTCATTGTTAGATGGCAATGCTTTACTCATATGATATCGTCTCCATCGAATATACTCATTTTCAATCACATTCCCATGACGTTTCCAGTATTTGCCTTCTAGCAAAATAGCTTGTGGCGTATTATGAACATCGGTATCCAAGGGCGAGGCAAATTGACATACAAGAGTTTTTCGCTTAAGAATAAACTGCATGTGCCAACACCTCCATATCACATTATTCAAACGAATTTTTTCCTTCCATCTCAATCGAATACCCTTGAATGGATTCCACTTTGGTGATGTCAATTTTTGCTGATATGTCACATTCAACGTATTAAATATTGTTGATAAATCCGAATCAATTTCAACGGAAGATAAGGTTTTGTGTTGACCGGCTACTGCAGGATTGTATCTTTGCAAGTCCATGCAATGACCGGCAGTTACAGTAACTGGATCAGATATTATGCTGTCTTGTGTTTGTTGTGGACTCAACATTTCAACTATCTCATCGTCGTCGGGATCTTCTTCATCATCTTTCTCAAAATGTGACACCATAAATTGACCCGAATGAATTGATTCACTCGTATTATTTCTATTATCAGTCATAGTGCTTGCCATCATCATTTTGAAAGCAAATTTTTATTTCAATTTAAATATTTTCTTGATTTTCAGTTTTATGTAATATTGTTATTAGTTAAGGTCACAAATGAAACTTTATTTTCTTCTTTATCTAATATTTTTCTTAAATAATCAAAACCAATAAAAGCACATTAATTTATATTTATTTTATATACGTAAAATCTTATGTACAGGCCTTTTTTACATGTATATTTTTTTTCTTTTTAAATGTGAATTACTGCGACATAATTTTATCACTGTTTTTATAATTTACACAAATATTTTCAGCGTTTTATTTATTTCATTTAATTAAATGAAATTAGTTTCAATTAATTTTACAAGTTTCGATAATAAACCAAGCGATTTACGATACGAAAAAAATAATTTTAATTTTTTGCTGCTCTTTAGAGCAAAGAGTTTCTATACGGACAAAACAATCCACTACCACTGTTGACGTCATACTGCTGGTTTGTCTGTCAAAATCATCAGAAGACGAGGGAAAAAGAAACGTACGACAAAAATAAATAAGGTTTGTGCGCATGCGCAAACAATTTGAATAGCATGTGAACGTTAAGTGGATTGATTGTGTTTTTTTTGATGATTCAAGCAAGGAGTTTCATGTTTCAATTATTTGTATTTATATTTGCTCAGTAAATTGGAAATTTGAATCATCAAAAGTTCGATTAGGTTCAAAATTTTCATTTAGTTGATATGTAAATGACCTTAAAATGTATCAGTTTTGGAAAATTTCTATAATCTGGTATTTTGAGCTCATTTCCAATAAGAAATCCTTCGAATAAACCTTTGATCTGGGTCGAAATGGGTTATGTTAAATTGTACCTCTCCTTTCCTAGTACAAACAGCTATCAATTACAACCATTTCCTTGAAATTATACACTTCGACATTTCAAAATATAGTTCAAACACTCATCAATAATAAATGTAGAGAAAAAAAATTCAAAAAAATTTTAATATACAGCAAAAGTATGAATAAAATTGAAATATAAAACACTATTTTGTGGTAATCATGGTTTAGAAATAGCATTGAAAATGAGCCTCTTTTATACAGTCACAAGGTAACGAAATATTCAGTCAATAATAAAAAAAACAATAATGATGAAAAGTAAAAGTAACACATACAAAAAAAAAACTAAAACTAGAACAGTGAACTTTCATTTAGCAACGGGAGTTGTTATTTTACTTTTTTTTCTTTTCATCATAGTTATTATTGAACAAGGAAAATTACAAATGTAAAGGAATTTGATTGACGAGTCAAAAAATGTAATAAAAGCATAATTTTTCTTTTGTATTGCTTTAATTTTTATTATCAACGGTTTTTTTCCTTTCTTGTTTTTTTTTTGTGAGTTAGTTTACTTATCGAATTGGGACATCAAATTTCAAGCAAAAATTTTCTTTTATACTTAAATTGCATGTAAAATCAACATTCAAAAAGACTTCTGATTTGACAAGGTTTTTCTTTTATCATAATTGAATTCTACATGCTTTGTAATTCAACGAAAAAGGAAATCAGACTTCAAAAACATTTAAGATTGTCAAATTAATTACATTAAACAAAATACTTCCAAATAAAGTTATAATTTCCTTATGTTTAATTGTTAAATTGGATTAAGATAGAAAATTAATTAATAATTGCTGATTATTAAACGATTTATGGTGCATCTGGTCGTTATTTTATTGTAAAATCTATATTTGATGATAAAATAGGTCATAATTTACTTCATTAATCGAATATCGTTTATTATTAATGAGTTTTAAATTGCGGTTTTATTCTATAATGGGAACAAATTCGCCGAGAACCAAATTGTAAAAATAGAAAAGGCGTTGCTTTAATTACCACTGCCAGGCATTAGCATTTATTGACTTTAATATGGGCTTTTAATTTTTTTAATTTAAAGGTTTTTGTCGTTAAATAATCATTTTTAGTAGTTTTTATTTCAGATTGCAGTTTTCTGACCATGTTGAAATTTTCTACGAATTAAAAAAGTTGTTACAAATTTTAAGGCGACCCGTCACGACGCCTTACACAAATTTCCCATTTAATTTCCCCTTTTCTAGGTTGTTTCTTTTTAAAAAATGGATAAATCTGGTTGGGTTTTTCGCCTTACGGCAAATTTTTCAAATAAGCGTAAATAGAAAATCGTCACGCTCAATTAATCAAAAGACATTGGCTAGATGCAATGAAAAGAGGAAATTTTAAGGGAAATAAAGGAAAGGTGCCGCCTTAAAAAGTCAAACGATTTTTTTTAAATGCATAGGAAATTTCAACAAGGTAATGTTCTGATATTCTTACAACTGATCTAAATATTTTACAGAAGAAATCGTTAAATTGACTGAATTGGGCTAATATGTGTTAAAAGCAAAAGCCCAAATAATTTCATGTGATATCTTGATCAAAATCTTTAAATTTTAATTTAAAATTTCATTTTCACTGTCGAATTTCATAATTTTTATGTCATTTTTATTTTTCTTCAACTCAAACTTTAAATTTAATTTCAAGGAAAACTTAGAACATAAAATTTTGTTTGCATGTTATGTTAAAATTATTACATAAAACGTTAATTTTCAACAGTAAATAATTATTATTCAAATGACCTGGTGTCTAGAGTTCATGTCTCGTGGATAACATAAAATTATAATCCGGTCAAAAAATTGTAATTTAATCTCCATTAAACATATTTTTTTTTTATTAAAAACCATGTAATTTATTCCCCTTACAAGGCAACATAACAAAAAATAAAGTAAATCAGTCATTATTTTTTAATTTTAAGGATACACATTAAACCTTATTTCCATTTAATTTTTTTTTCTCAACCACACCTCTTAAATGTAATGGAGAAAGGTGTCTCCCCGTTTATGATGTTATTATTTTAAATTTAAATAATGCTCGAAAAACATTGATTTTAATGATTTAAGACGATACATAATTTTTGTCATATTTATACACTTGATCATTGTTCACACACTCATATTGATTCTTTCAAATGCTAATTGATATTTCATTTCAAGAATTGCGAAAAAAAAACAAGGAAAGGATGACGTAATTTTTGGCAATACATATCTCAGGGAAGTCTAACTGAAGTAAATTCAATGTGTTAAATTCTATCAAATTTTTTGATTTAAATCACGAATATTTTTTTTTTATCTTCATTCCAGTTCAAACTTGTTATTAAATTACTATTTTTACAATTTCTTGAGTTTAATCAACATTTTATAAAAATATTTTTTTATGTTCAATTTCATTTAAAAAAAAATCATCTTTTAATAATATTTTAATTCATTAAACAAACAATTGATACAAGAAAATTGTGTCATACAAGAATTTTTGACTATTATTTTTTTTTGTATGGTAAATCATTTAAAATTACATTTTTTTTGTATTTAACTTACCATTTTGATTAAAAGTTACTGTAGATTTTACTTTGAAGAAAAAAATATTAATTTGATCACTTGAAGTTTAATTTAACGGTGATTTTAATTCGCGTTTTTAAATTAACCGTCAAATTACACTGATTGTCTCAGAGATCACTGAATTTAATTCAATTTAATGATTTTTTTTTTAATTTTTTAAATTTTTTTTAAAGAAAGCCTCCTAATTTGTCTGCAATGCAACAAATCTGAAGATGAACTGAGCTGTGGCAAAGTAAATGTACCGGCTTTTATAGTTTTGTTGCGTGAAACGTATCTACTGAGTGTATAAAGTGACTTGATGGAACATTGGTTTGACTTTGCGTACAACAAATTAAGTTGAAATTTATTTATATATATAAAAAGTATGGAATGAAATATGATTATAGGAAAAACTATGGGTACAGTTGAGTTAAATTTTGAAATGTATGAGTAATGTCGTGATGGTGGTTCGACATTAAAAAATAGCAGACATGAAAAATATGAAATAAAGTTTGGAATTGTGTTATAAAAAGTAAAATTAATGACAAATTAACAAAATGTGATATTTTATCAAATGTTTTTATCCTTTCTTAACGAATTTTCAAGGCGTCGCCTTTTTAATATCCTTCAAGTTCTTGATTTTCAACTATTTTGTAGTGGAAATCATTCCAATACATAGAAAATCGAATTACCCGAACAAAAAGGAGCGTTCCTAAATGATAAAATCATAAAATTAAAAAGAAATTAATTTAAGGCGTCGACTTAAAATGTTGTACAATACTTTTTTAATTTGCAGGAAAATCCAACACGGTGCTTATCCGTTATCATCGTAAGTGGACCTTCGATTTACCCAAAAAAAGGGACATTTGGGTTTGTAAAATTCACGTAAAACGTAAGAAAAATTAAAAACAAATCCAAGGAAAAAGTAAAATCGTATCCTTGTAACAATGTAAATTTTTTTGTGAATGAAACTTCATTACACTAATTAAACAATTAATAATCATTTGAAATGTATATTCATTCATTTGCATGAACAAAATAAGCACGATATAGTAAAAAAGAGAAGAAGAACATTACATAAAAAGAAATAAGAGAAAAAACAACAACAAACTACAGCTGTTTCACAGAATTTGTATGAATTGTTCATTGACCTAAAAAAATAATTTTACTTAACTTCTGATCTGTTCATTGCATGTGTGTGAAAAGAATAGCAATACCGGCAAAATATTTTGTAATAATAGGATGACAATTTTTATTTTTAAATTTCATTTAACAAAATTTAAGACAAATTAATTGAAATAATTTTAATATCCTCATACGGTTTGTCAGTTTTAGGATTTGTCTTCACACTACTGATGGCTTGAACGATCTCCATTCCTTTATGCACTCTCCCGAACACTGTATGTTTGTTATCTAGCCATGGCTGTAAATTTAATTAAAAATATTAAAAAAAAAAGTATTACACAAAAAAAAACTCTTAAATCACTTACAGTTGGAAGTGTAGTGATGAAAAATTGACTTCCATTTGTATTGGGTCCAGCATTTGCCATGCTAACAGTATATGGACGATCATGTCTCAAATTTGGTGAAAATTCATCCTGAAAATCTTCACCCCATATACTTTGACCACCACTACCTGTGCCGGTGGGATCACCCGTTTGAATCATAAATCCCTTGATTACACGATGGAAAATGTGACCATTGTAATAACCGTTTTTCGTGTGAACACAAAAATTCTCAACGGTTTTGGGACATTCCTTGCCAAAAAGTTGCATGTGAATATCACCGCTCGTTGTGTGGATGACAGCGTGATCGTATATTCGTTGAGTTCCTGGGAAAAATTAAGGAAAATTTTATTCAATATGAATTTCATTGAAAGTAATTTTGTCTTAAAAACAGATATTAATTTAATTTACCATCGCCTTTTGAAATTGTAGCATAAAATTGAAATTTGGATCAAATTCCAGAATTATTTCTAAAAATTTACATTCAAAAAAATGATATTTACCTTGACCATCTGTTGCTGAAATGACATCTTCTTTAGAAGGTTTCTCATTGAAGACATCGCGATCCACTTCTTGTAAATCTGACGGTAAGCGTCGACTGTACAAATAAAATCTTTGCTTCCTTTAAAATGAGATTTATTTTGAAATGTAAAATTAAATTAATTTAAATTAAAACTCACTTGTATGCAGTACTGAACAATGTTGGATCACTGACACCCGCATTAATTCCAGGATTGTCTGAAGCCTCATGTTCCAGAGTGGGAGCCGCTTTTGATCTTTTGATCCTCCCTTGGAATAATGTAATGTGTAGAGGTCGAATATTGTCGCCTTTTCCTAAAATCTTCGCACAACGATTTGTTTCGATGTTGACAACCTTCACCCCTAACATCGTTGGATACAGAATAAAATGTCCACTTATATCAAACACAATATTGCTCATGTGTAATGAGTTTGACTTCTCTAAATCTCTCTCATTTGCCATTCTACGACCGAATTCCATATTCGGAAGTGCCTGAGCTGTCTGTTGCTGTTCTGAATATCTCGCTAAACTTTCATCATACACTCGAAGTAGTTTCCCAGTTAAAAATGAAAAAACCCGAACTTTCCGATCAGTTGAAATGGTTGCAAAACGTTTACCATCCGGTGAAAAATCAAGTCCCGTTACAACAGTTTTATTTTTTGCAAATTCAAACAAACTCGTATCAAGCTTTGAATCAAATGCAACACTTTTTGGAAATTTATATTCATGCTTTGGACTTTGCCAATATTCAAGAATGCCAGATTTGTCAACAGATATCACGGTTTCATACGCTAAATTATATTTAATGACATTAATTGGCTTTGAATGAAATTTGTCGAGTACATGAAGTGGTGTGTTCGTGCCTTGTGCATCATAAATGTAAATTTTATTTGAATCTTGGTCCGAAACAGCTAACGCTGAAATCGCATCTCCAGGTGAGTGGACCCATTCTGTTGTTAGTGGTATGTAATCTAATTTCATCATATTTATCATGTCAAAGTTGATGACATCGAAGATTTTCAAACTTTTATCATTGGCAGCTGAACAGAGGTAAGTGCCATTGGAATTCGCTGAAAGGGAAACGACAGATCCCAAATGACTACGAAAATGTTTCACGAATTCAATTCCTTCCTCTTGTTTCTTCCAAAATTTAACATGACCATCCACAGATCCCGTAATGAGAAAATCAGTTTTGGTCACAACAATGTTGCTGATTATATCACGATGCATGAAACTCTTTTCGTAACAATCGGTGTTGGGTAAATTTGAAAGGTATAAGGACTCATATTCGAGAACTAGGAGAATGAAATGGATTAAAATAAAAAAAAACCGGTAAAATAATTTAACTCTTCTAACCTTTTCTCTTTTTAACGGGAGCCGCATCGGCTATGCATGGACCTATTTGTTCTTCATCACTTCCAGACCCTTCTGAGGCAGGACGTTTTCCTGGATTTGATTCTTCATCACTCATTTTAAGAAAAATTAATTTATTTAAATATTTTTTTTCAAGGCATCGAAACAAGAATGTTTTGTTTATGTTTACACTTTATTTACTGAAAAAAATGTTTAGATGTGTTTGAGAAGCATCTCACTGACATTTGATATCAACACGTGGTTATTCAAAATTTTGAAAAAAGTGACGGTTTAATTATAAAAATTATTTTAATTTAACCAATTCTAATCGAGTCTTGCATTCCAACTGCTCTTATACTGATTATATTTTTACATTCGACATATGTCCGGTTCTGAGAATCAAAGGCTCGGATATGAAACAAAAATGTTCCCTCTGAAATTTCATAAAAAAATATTATTTAAATCTTTACTCCATTAAACTCAACATGAATTTTACCTGGTAACACTTTCACAAAAACCAATTTATCATAATCAGCTTCAGGATCCCAATTTGTCAAATTAAATGGTCCATGCAAGGGACATCCTTGTGCAATTGATGGATCAAATTTCATTGCAATTTCATGAAACGCCTTTCCAATCACTGGATTTGAAGTTGCAGCATTCACAAAATCACACATATCAAAAACTACATTGATGATGAACGGCTGATATCGACCACTTGTTCCACGATAAAATAATCGTGTTTCAATTTTAATGTCATCGATACCTTCATAGTGTGCAACGACATTCAAAAGCCCATTTGTGCCTCTTTTCGATTTAATTTCACACCGATCAATTTGCATCCGTGTCTTATCCACATTAAAACACTTGAAACCAATTTGACGAATGTTGTATTTTTTTGTTGAAGGCACAACTTTTTGGATGGATCGCGTTATGAAGAGAGAAAAGAGGAATAACTTGATAAATCGCATGTTTAAAATAAACTGACATTTAAATAACAGAAAACACAGTTTTTGTTTTGAATGTTAATTGATTTTTAAGTAGCTGGATGAAAATTTAAAGAATTATCGGTATAATAAATTAATATTATCGATTGTTGTTGCTGTTATCAAGCATTGTGATAATTTGACATTTTCCGGTAATGTTTTGGTCATTAAAATCCAACCAAAATTGGTTACTCAGCTGAAAAAAAATAGATTTATTTTAATGATTTTTTTTAAAGTTACATAAAGTTCATACAATTCAAGTTCTTGATTTTGATTACAGATTTTAAACTATGTAACGCATATTAGTTGAAATTTTGTTTATTTTTGCTTGAAAATTATATCATTAGATCATTGTTAACATTCATTTATCACAAAATCAGCTTATTTAATTTGATTCATTAATTATTAAAATTCAATTATTTTCTGACATTTTTACATACCCACTTGAAAATTTTCATGAAAGAATTGAAAACTGATAAGTAATTTTTATTCTTCGATTTTTATAGGAAGTTTCATAAGTTTTAACCCTATGACATGGCTATTTAAAAAGCTTCGAGCGAATTAGACAACGGAAGCTCTTATTTTGATGAAACTTAATTCATTGATAAAATTTGCAATTGGAAAATTTAAGCGAATTTCAATGATTTTTTTCTGGCGTATTTAAAATCAATGTTCCACCGTTGGATAACTGGGAAAGAAAGGGTTAATAAATAGAGAATTTCGAATAAAATATTTTTTTTTAAGAATTTCTTATATAAATTATGAATTTTCCACATTTTTTTACCACAGGGCATATAAAAAAAAATTAAAAGGTCAATAGCCTTAAAATACATTGTACATCGCTGTTCTACATAAAATTTAAATAAAAAGCAGTGTTTTAAGGATATTTACCTCAGTTACTTTCAAAAAATGCTCCTGTTAAGTATAATTTTCCTTTCAACTGGATTTAATCCAATATTATCTCAATTTACTGGACTGTACACTGAACTTTCAAAAGAAGATTTATTCACTGACTTATCGAAACTCGTATCCAGCATTCTAATTACCATTAAAATCAAGCATTGTTATGCGATTATTACTGATGACATTTATTCCAACATCTTGACTGACGATTTTTTCATTAAAATGGAATCGAGTCCCGTTTTTATTGTAAGTACATTTAAATATTATTCGAAAAAATGTTTTTTTTTTATCAATTGTTATAGGAAAAAATCAAAACATCTCAAGAAATGCAGGATCCTGATTTTAATACATCTATTTTCTGGCAATCAATTAAACTAAATCCATGTGAAATTTATGTAATTTTCCTTGCAAATGGAATACAAGTTGAAGGTTTTTTAAGATACGCTGATGCAAATCGTATTTTAAGTCCCAATGCAAAGTACATCATTTTACATGACTATCGCTTATTCACACCAGCTCAACATTACATTTGGAAACGATTTATCAACGTTATTTTCATTAAATTATACAACCAACATCCTTATGTAAGTTACAGGAAAGCTGGTCTTCCCTTTGAATTGAGTACAGTCGCATTTCCAAGCTCAAGTCATAACATTTTCGTTTCAAGTAGACTCGATATTTGGCAGGCTGGTAAATTTCGGTATAAAAAACCTCTATTTTTGGATAGAACTGAGAACATGAAATCGGAACAGTTAAAAGTTGTCATTTTCACACATAATCCTGCCGTTACACGTGATACAAGTATGATGAAAAGTGAAAATGTGACATATAACGGTGTTGAAATTAAAATTATGGAAGCGTTGCAAGACGTTATGAATTTTACAGCAATTTATTATGAGCTGGAAAATGCTGATGATGTGAAATGGGGAGAAAAATTGGAAAATGGGAGTTATACAGGACTTTTAGGGGAAATGGATGCAGCTAGAAGTGATTTTGCTTTGGCCGATCTCCATTATACAAGTTTCAATTTGAAAGTATTGGATTTGAGTATTCCTTATAATACGGAATGCCTCACATTTTTGACACCTGAAGCGACATCCGATAACTCATGGAAAACTCTCATTTTACCGTTTTCTGCCAGCATGTGGGCTGGAGTCTTAACCTCATTGTTTTCAGTTGGATTCATATTTTATGGAGTTTCATTCATTTATAGGAGGTTACATGGACCACTTATGATGGGTATGACCGATGAAACTGCTTCAAGTTCACAGAAGAAGAAGAAAATTAAAACTAAATCGACAGTGCCTGCTGATATGTTTGATCAACTCTCGAATTGTATCATTTACACTTATAGTATGTTACTTTATGTTTCACTACCTAAATTTCCAATGACATGGAGTTTGAGGATTTTAACGGGCTGGTACTGGATTTACTGTATATTGATTGTTGTTGCTTATCGTGCTTCAATGACCGCGATATTGTCGAATCCGTTTCCAAGGTAACTTAATTTTGAAAATGATCAATTTTTTTTTTAAATTTTATTTTTAACAAGAGTCACAATTGATACAATTGAAGAACTGGCAAAGAGTAAAATTGGAATTGCAATTTGGGGAGATCAAAATAAGGGATTTTTCTTGATGTCCCAAGATAAATTTAGTCAGGAGGTTGGAGAAAAAGCTGAACATTATTCAGATCCATTAGCAATTGTAAGTTACATTTTCCATTTAATTTCATTTCATTTTCATAGAAAATTTGATTTGAATTCAGACAAAAATGGTAGCTGAAGGAAAATTCGCCTTATACGAAAATGAATTTTTCTTAAAGGAAATGCGCTCCAAGGTAAAATCAAGTGAAAATCAACTTAGTCTTCATATAATGTCACACTGCTCAATTCATATGCCTGTCGCAATTGGTCTTGAGAAAAATTCACCGTTAAAGAAACAGGTCGATAAATACATTCGACGTTTAATTGAAGCAGGATTGATAAGCAAATGGCTGATGGATACGACAAAAGATTTCCAGACATCAGAGGAAGAGTAAGCGATTTTTTTTGAAAGAATTTAAATGAAAATGAATTAATTTGATTATTGATAGATCCCCACCTGAAGCTCTGGTTGATCTGAAAAAATTGTATGCTGGCTTCGTTGCATTAGCAATTGGTTATTCGTTGTCAGTGGTCGCCCTGATTGGAGAAATCATTTATTGGAAGTATTTTATTGAACGACGTCCTGATTTTGATAAATATGAGCTTTATAAATTGTACCAGTAAAGTCCCATCCCTATCACAATTTCATACATAATCAATTTTAATTTAACGGTTTTAATCACATGTCAATTTTAAATATTGACTGAGGGTTAACTGAAACAATTACATTGTAGAGCGCATCGTAGCGGCGGATTTCAGAACTAAAATAGTAAATAAACAATTTTCTCCGAAGAATTGAGTTGAAAATAAATTTCATTAAAATAAAACAAAAATAACACCGATTTTTAATATTAAGGCATCAAAATGAGTGATAAATTTAAGAACTTGTGTCGTCTGTGCCTTCAACAAGATCCTGAATTCAATATTTATGAAGATAAAATTGGCACAAAAATTACCGCGTTATTGTCAGGTAAACAGCTATTATTTTTCCTTGAAATCAGCAATTAAGTTACAATGATCTCAATTTATCACGAAAAACATTTTTTTGTTGTATTGAAGTAGGTTGATTTGGAATAAAAGCTATTTTTTTTGTTTTTTAAATTCAAATTGATAATAAATTTTTTTAATGTTTGACATTTTGAATTTATTTTGAAGTTTACGTATAACACACAACTGTCGTATGTTTGCAAAAATATATTTACGTAAACAAGACGCCACTAAAAAAATAGAACGTAAGGTTTCAATTTATTTTCCATAAAATCACGCTTCTTCAAGTAAAAAGAAGTCGTTACAAGTCCAAAAAAATAAAAATTTAAGATAAAATGTCAAATAAGGATTTGGTATGAGTTGAATTTTACCTGAAATTATCGTAATATTAAAAGTTTTCAATGTAATAGGACACAGTTTTCGATGCTACGAAATTTATAAAATTAATTAAAGAGCATGGAATTCTATGGAACTCAAAATTACCAAAGTTTTTTTCATCGACCGCTGCAAAACGTGAGGCATGGCTTGAAATTGCAAAGAAAATGTATCCATCAGAAAATTTGGATATTAAATTGGAATCGGAATTCGATGAAATTGTAAATACATTTTGTTCGAAATGGAAAACACTTCGTGATGGATATACACGTGAAAGGAAGAGAGTTCAGTTATCAAATGGATATGTGCCACAATACATTTACTATGATGATTTATTATTTTTGGGTGATAGGCAATCTCGGGCGCCAAAACGACAATCAGGTGGACAGTCGGTGAGGAATCAATCGAAAAAGAGGTTTAAATCACACAGTGTTTTCCTTAAAGATGAGGATGAAATTCAGATTGTCGATGAAGAGGATTACAATGAAAGTGTAACAGAACCAGAACAAGAACAGGACTCTTATTATGAGACAGAAGAGCATTTAGTGCCTGAAGACACCGAATTTGTTCCTAAAGTCGACGAGGAAAAGGATAATTTATTGCTCGCTTTAGCTCAACGCATTGCAAAAGAGCAAACGATGAGTGAACTTGACGAGCATGAGCTATTCTTGAAATCAATTTTACCTGATTTACGCAGAGTTCCAAATTCTCTTAAGTTAAAAGTTCGAATGGAGATTTTAGATGTCATTAATAAAGCAATACATGAATAAATTAGATTTTCTTTTAATTTTAAATTTCATTTTCTTTTTCCAGTTGAAATTGGATCCGAGCCCTGTGAACTACCCTCGAAAATTTGTCGTGGATGTCGATTGAACTTGGAAAAATTATACATTTTTCGCATTCGAAGTCTCGATACAGATTTAAAATTACGCCAAAAAATTTATGGCATTGAAACGCTCAAAGATCGAATTTCAGATTCAATTTCCTTTCTCAAAGAAAACGATTCAGATTTCAATGAACATGATTATGGAGAGAAGAGCATTGGTGGTCGTCCATTTGGCTTAAAAACTTTCGTGAACACATCTGAAGAAGAGTATGCAAGTATTGAGAAAACTGTGCGACAAGCTCTCAATCAAAACAACTATTACGGTCAATTTGTGTTGAAAATTGAAGATATTGATGCGAATGGTTTGCGAAAAATTCGTGTTATCAAAGAAAATGGTGCAAATGTCATAATGAAGATAAGAATGCCCGACATTCCGAACATTAAAAAACCAGAAACTTCAAAACCAGATGAGACTCTCAAAAAAATTCTCGCAAAGTGTGAAAATATCGAGACAAATCAAGAACGCATGTCAAAAAGTGTGTCACGTACCGAAAAAGCAGTTCATGTTATCAGCACAATTGTCCAAACAAGTAAATCAGCATCATCACCTAGTAACATCGAATTTATTGATATTGTGGAACAGGATGATCCAAAGGGTGATTATGCGCCATTTGAATTGCCAATTAATACAATAAGTGATTTGTGGCGACTAAATTCACGTATTACCGATCCGGAAGTTAGGGAAGCAATGAATTTGGAAATGTTAAAAATTGAAGCACAACCAGGTATTAAAGTGATTGGACGTGTTGTCAGAGCTGTAATTGACAAAGATCTCCTTGGACAATTGTGTTGGAGTGGAAAAGTAAAAGTTGAACATAAATATTTGAAAACAGATGATCGATTGATGTTGTCAAAGATGAAAAACCTGGTCGATTACTTGTTCGAGGTGTGTAAAAGTAAAGAAGATACGACAAATCACGTTTTCCTTCAAACAGTCATGAATATCATAAGGAAAGCTCGATTCAAGGTCAAAGAGTAAGTGATTTTTAATCCTAAATTATTAAACATTGCATAACATTCCTTTTTTCTTTTAAAGCAACAGTTATACAGAACTAGCCGAGTTTGGTGAAGAATATCTCAATGATGACGAAGTAACACCAGATTATGTAGAGGAAGGTGAAATAGACGGTTGAAGAAAAGTTATGAACTTAAATTGAAATAAAATTACTTAAAATGATATTTCTGTTAAATCAACAAACTTCATGTCAAATATTTATTAAATTTTTATTAAATCATTTCAAAAGCAAAATTGCAAATCAACTTTCCTTAAACAAATTCAATTATTTATTACCTCAAACCCATTATACACAGTTCACATTCACGTACAAAGCAACGTAAAACAAATAATAAAAATTTTCTTTATTTTTCTTGAAGAAGATGAGTAGAATTTTCAATTCATCTTGGCGTCTCGACGTCTATTTATATTGTATTGAAATTGAAAAAGGATACAGACACAATATTTAAGTTTGATTTGAGTTGTGCTTCTTTGGATTCCATTTCATTCATTACTTGAATTCTTCTTGTCAACTTTAAAACATTTTTTTATTTTAATGTAAAAAAAAAGAAAAAAAAAAACTATAAAGTTGAACAATAAAATATAAATCTGAATGTTATGTGAAATTTTCTTTTGAAATACAAACAATGGACTTTTAAATCATATCAAAATATAATATTAAAAGTCATCGTATCACCAGACGTTTGTTAAAGAAGATAATAGGATATTCTAGAGAAAACTATGAGAAAAATTATTTCTTTTAACAAATGGATTTATATTCATATTATTTTTATTTATAAATTTTAAACTCACATTTATTTTTAAAGAGAAATATTTATTGTTATTACACGGAAAAACCCAAAAAAAAAATGTTGCGACCATATCAAAAATAATTTTTGCATTTGCATTGCAAAACATGGATACTATCCAATATTGGATGGTTTGAATTTAAAGGCCATCGAGTGGTACCTAGTATGCCTCACCCCTTTAAAAGCCTCAAAAAAAAGGTAACTATTCAGGATGTACTTCGTGGTAGCTTCTTGGCCCTATGCTCGTACTTTAACCGCCACAGAATAGATCAAGGTGGAATTGCAACTCCATAACCAGACCGTGAATTCTTACTTCATCTACGAATGATGTACGCAGCATACAAAAGCACGCCAATCGATTTATCGCTGCAACGGTTGCTTTATATGATCCGGTGGTAGATGGTGGACAATGGGAAAGAAAAAAACCAGACCCACATTAGAGCAAGTCAGTTACAACAGAATCATATAACGTAACTGTATTCTGAGTGAGCCTGTTCTGGTTGATTGTAAGCGTATGAATCCGTTGGAGATGAACTATAGCTGTAAGGTCTGCTTCGGGTATATTTACACCGTTATTTCTGGGTCTGTGTCCGGAAACATAAGTAAATAGTGCGAAGTAGTTTCCTCGAGAAGGGTGAGGTATCGTCGGTACGACACGTTGTGAGTCCACTCCGAACCATCCAATGTCCAAGCATGCTAGAAAGCTTGGCATTATACGGCATCTTAAGTCTTAAACTCTTATGCGCTCCAAATTAATGACGTCAACTAGTGGAAATCTCAAATTCATGAGTTTACTTCCGTAAGAGCAGTTATTTTGGTTAATTTAGACTTCCTTTTAGATGATTCGAATAAGAGCTATTTCAATTCAAGTTGCTCCGTGTTTTTATCCTTATTTATATATATTTATTTCAATTGTTAAAACTTAAGAGAAACTATAAATATTGCAACAAACTAAACTATTTTATAAGTATTTGTTATTATTTTTCATTTGTTATAGCCTCTGTTTGTCTTCAAGTGAAAACATTATGCAGTAAAATTGTTGAAATGCATCTTTTACAATTCGAACAATCAAAGTTTGTTTTTAATAGTAATGTCAGTCTGCTTATTTTGTGTCTTTTATTGCAAGGCATAAAAAAAATAAGTAAATTCATTCAATTACTGGATGGCTTAGAAAAACATATTTCAATCGATATGAGTTGAGATGAAAATATTGTGAGGTTGGATTCCATGCAACCAATGAGCTGAAATTTTTGGGTTCTTAGAATTTGGAGTCTAAACCCAATACTAATTAGTTGAAATGAGATCTCAATGGCTCATATTCAACACAATAAAAAAAAAATTGTTATGGCCTGCGTTTAGTCGTCGATTTTGCCAGAAACTGTGATATCCGTTAAATTTTTGTCATGACTGTATTTTAAAATTTTGTTATTTCTGTGCAGTTTCAGTTCATAGTCCTGAGTTTTATTTGATGATATTTGAATATTTTCAATTTTCATCATAAATTCCCTCATTTAGTTGTTTCAATTTAAAATCAAAAGATTTTCACACGAGACAATTCCAAAATGTAGATTTCAATTTCAAATTATTCAGAATAAATCGCACATTTCACCAATGCGATTTCATGATAACGAATGAGTTTATAAGTGAATAAATCTGAGTGAATAGTTAGCTGATTGCATGTTATTTGGTATTTTCTCCATACCAATTCTTAATCCACAAAACAGTTTTTCACATTTATTTTTTATTTCTCAAGTCAAAGAGTATTTAGAATAACGACCATACTCTTCATGTCTTTTTTTTATTGTATTTTGCATAACATCTTATTATTAGTAAAGGGTTGTTGAATTTGGAAATTCATTTTAAGTTCAATTTCAATTCATATTCAGTTGAAATACCAAGAAAAGATGAACAAAAAAATTATTTTAATACAAGATGTTGCTTTTGCATTTTTATCGTCCTGTTCAACTGCTAAAGACAAATACAGACAAAAAATAAAATAAAATTATTCATTCAAAGGATTGTTTGATATACGATTTTATATTGCTGTCTGAATACATATTTGTACATTGACTTCAACTGCATAAATATCATACAGACTTAAATTTTAAGAGTATAACAAGATAATAGCAAAAATTGTACTTTATGTTAAATATTATTATGGATCTGGCAAAATATAAAATATAAATATAATGAAAAAAAAGAAAAAAACTTGATTTTATTGGCAACCAGAGAATAATTTTTTTTTGTATCAACAGTCTGTATAATAATAAAAATAATAATATTGTATGATGATGGCAATGTTTGTATCTAGTGGTGATTACATTGAGCAAAAGAAGAAGAAGCAGAAGATTTGTTTATAAAAATTTAGTTTCAAATGATAATTTGTAGCAGATTGTCTCGTTATGATAAGAAAGTTGACGACATGTGTGTATGGAACAATATTCAAATAATGGGTCAATGATTTGTGGTGTGATGATAGACTGTTTATTGAGTTATTATCAAAGAAAATGCTGATATTGTGGTTTCAGTTGATAAAATTTACTCTTTAAATGAATTTCATATCATTTTGATTATTCGAATATTTTTTGATCTCATTGTAAGTGAGTTCAATTTCAAGGCATTTAAGCACCATCAGCAAGAATTTTCTTTAATCTAATCATAAATTATGATTCCATTACTGCGCTGCTGTTTGTAGAATCATAATTCATCATGCTATTACCCGTAAAAAAATCACCTTAAACATTTTGATGCTCTGACACCGTTTTGATAAGACAGCATCCAATTTAGTTCAATGTTTCAATTTGATGTTTTCCGTTATGCTATGTATGGAAATTATATGTAGCAGAATAATGCTTTTTATCAATTTTTCTCAAGTAAATCCTTCTAAATTATTTTTTTTCTTACCTTTTTGATTCTTATTCTATCAATATGAGTTTAAATTGTGCTTAAATTTCACTTTTTTCTTTATAAAGTGATATGGATATGATTATTTTTATTATTAATAAGATAATGTGCTTTTGATTTCTGGAAGCTGACTAAATGTGACGATTTGAACGTATCATTATCGGTGAAATAATTTTTTCGCCAGTTTTCCATTAGACATTTGAATATTTTTGATTTCGCTCCATTTACATACAAGTTCTGAGCTATTGTAGCAAGTTCCATGAAAATATAGTGGAAAATGGACATTTTACAGTTGACAAAAGGTCTCAAATGACATTTTTTATGGTTCTCTTGAATATTTCCGATTTTCCGGTTTCCCTGATCAGAGCGGTCTCAGAAGGGAACCAGTACTCAGACCTACAAACGAGGCCATTGTGCATACCAATCATCATCATATCTGATGATGAAGGCACAAAATTTAGAGATACAACTAAAGAAAAAAGTCCACTTGACTTGGTTCAGTTCAGGAAAGTGATCACACCTTCTCAGAAAGCTAAGCAGGGCAGACACTTTCACTTAAATTATGGAATCAATACTGAGAAAGTACTCACCTAACGTGATTGCCCCTAACCTGGAGCACTTGGGACATACACAAAGCAGATGTGCAGCAGTCTCCTCTTGTTCAGAGCACCAATTGAACATTCCGGTGCCCCAGATCATATTCTGATTTTTTCGATATTTTTCTAGTTTTTTCGAGCATTTTCTGATTTTCTTGGTCATTTTCCATTAAATTCCAATGTAGACGTAAATGGACACCCTAAGAATCGGAAAAAACGTCATCGAAGTCGAATCAGATGACTTGAAGAAGGCCTAACCATGTCACGACATCTAATTCGAAGAAGAAGAACAAAAGATCTTATAAGAAATTTTTTTTAAGCAAAATTGAATTCAATTTTGAGCTGAACATCAGCTATTTTAATATGATAAGTGTATTTTTATGCCAAACATCTTATCAATATTATCCTTTTAATGTAATTCAATTTTTTTGTGCAACACGATACATAAAAATTTCTAACGTCTATGAACTCAGTGGATTCATCACTTAACTAAAGTAACTTTTTTTTATGGCAGTTAACAGAACAAGTGTAAAATTTTACATTTAAGATAAAAAAACATCAAAAAGAACGGAAACAACAAACGATAACAAAGAAACTCATTCAACTTGTATCATTTTATTCCTTTTTTTATACTGTCATCTAATATCCTATCATATCATTCTCAGTTTAATATGCTTGATGTATTTATGAGATGATTGTGACTTCTTCATCATATTTATTTTTTATTTTTGTCTTTTTTTATTATTGTATAGCAATAAAATATGATGACGAAAGTCATTTGCACTAAATGAGGGTAATTGTCGCGTGAATAATACATATACAGAGGCCACGAAGAGTTCAAATGTTGATATCCGATCAACATTGTGTGAAATGTGATAAGGAGTATATTAAAATGATTTGAAAAGTTATTTTTTTTGCATACGTTGAGTAAAATAAAAAAAAATAATAATCAAATTTTTTGTGTTATTAAACTGTTTATGCTTGAGTGATAAAATTTTCCCACGTGTACTTTATATTTATATTGAATTGAAAAAAAACTGTATCATCATAATCCGTTTTTCACTTTACAATTTCACATTCAACCGTAAACTTTTAAGACGATGTTACGTTGCGTTATTTAATAAAAAGGTGTATGATATTTGCAAAATCTCTTCTCAAATTTCATCATGACTGGATCTTAATGCAATCTGATGTATTTCAATGAAAAATTTTCTTCTTTATTAAAATGAAAATGAAATTGTGTATCACTGATAAGCAAAAAAAAAAAAATAAAATATATATTGAAAAGGTAAAATAAAAATAAATGAATGTGAAATTGTTATATGTGAATAAATGCTTCAAAGTATCAAAGCTAAATGAGATGTAGCTGCTTGTGATACAGATGAATAAATCGTGGGTATGGGTGTGTATCGTGGCATAGATAATGAAAAGAGATAAATATTATATGGATGAATGAAATTAAATGATATGAATGAGATTTTTTTATTTTTATATCGGTTCAGTTCGTTAAAATTAAATTGAATGTTGTGACGTTAAGGTATGAAAATGAAGATGAAATTCAAATTATTTGGTTTTTTTTTACTTTTTGCCTCTTTAAGGAGTGATAAGGGCTTTACATGGATTATTCGTATACAATTAAGACAGTCAAATTTAAATACATAAAAAAATGAATCACTTTTGAGTCTTTCAAGATTTAACTCGTGTAGGATTTGACGAAAGCGTCGTGGCTGATGATTGCCAAAAATACCGATTGCCCGATTTTGGTGAATATCTACACCGATTTTCAACGTAATTCAAACATTATGCGACGAAAAACGACCATTTCGAGTATCACCTCCTCTTTGTTTATGAGATGTTCCCTGAAAAAATATCATCTCTGTCATCATCGTCACTTCCAGTTCAAAAGTTGAAGCTCAATAAAAAAAATATCCATAATCTGATGAAACGTTAGGATTAAAGGCAAACAAAAAAAATATGATTGTATCATGATCATAAAATGCCTGTTCACATTATAAAGTAATAATAGTAATTTCTATTAAAGTAGAGAACAAAAAAAAAAAGTTAAACTTTTACCACAAAACTGACAATATGTATTGCAAAGAATGGGAGAAACGCAAAATAGATAAAATGAAATAGCGCTGAAGCAGCAGTAGCACCAATTTTTTACTTTCCAGAGTTTACAGTTGAAATTGTATAAAGGTTGAAAAATAATAAAAGTGATAAGTAACATGGTTTGCCGCCTGCTGCTGCTCGTTATTATGGAATATGGTCTATATTTGCATATAAACACACAAACACACACATAAAACTGGTTACAATGTGCCTTATAAATGATAATAATAAAATGACTTGGTTATTAAAAGTTGAGATAGAAACTAACCACAAATTGTGTTAATATTAAAACCTATAAATCTAGCGAAGTTTTTTTTGCATTGCAATATCTCTGCCCATATTGGTTCATACGAATACTTGATTTAAAATTATGGAAAGATAAACCTCGGCTGCTGTACAGATACAAAATTTTTTATTATTATGTTTTTCTCGCAAACTTTGCGAAAAGTTTAAGCTTTTTAATTACTCATAAAAATGTTACATTGAAAGCAAAGGATAAGAATATTTAACGAAGGAATGGACACATTGAGCGCTAATGTGAATGAAAGACGTAAAAGAGTGTAAAAAATGTTTAAAAATTGTTCTTGCTTAACTTTTCACTTCTATTTTTTTTCTTTTCTTCTTAGTATCATAAATGAAAGGGCTATAAGATAACAAACACTTTTTAAGTAGAAAAAAAAATCAGATTCCTTTTTTTTCATTTCTTGTAAGAAAATCACCTTATTTTCATCATCATCATTCTACTGCCTTATGATGCATAATTAAGCTTAAGGAAAATTAGTTTTGTGTAATTAATTTGATTTACAAATTTGACGTTGAAGATTCCTAATATAAATATATACCTGTTACACACAGACATGATATCCCATAAATTATAATTTAAAATGTTCTTTTTGGTTTCAGATTTTAACTGTGACTTTTTTTCTCAAATAAAAATTACTTCAACCAAAAAAAACTGTTCTATCTGCTGTAACTAGATAGTGAAAGCAAAAAATAAAATAAAGTAATAAAAATGATAAAAAAAGGGACAATGTTAAGACACACCTTGCGTTTTAATATTTTAATTAAAACAGTTTTTTTTTATGATTTTTGTTTGAATTTTATTTATTTATTCAACCACGTTGGTGGTGGTAGTGATGATGATGATGATGGTGTGAACACATCAACACAGTAACTTTCATTTTTGGTATAAAACATTGACACGAGTTTCATTTAAAATGCTAATTGAAGCAATAAAAAGGCAAAGGATAGTGAACAGTTAATTTTAATTAAATGAACATAAAAATTGTACGGAATTAGGACATCTTGACCTATTACCGGTCACTTGATGGTGAAATATGGCCTCGAACGAAAAATGTGAATTTAATCCTCTAAATTTGGTATCATTCTCACGTCAAATTCAGTGATTGTTTGAAAAAAAATGTAGAATGTGATCGTGAATGATTTGTAAAAGAGCATTTCTATGAAATTCGACCATTTACGAAAATTCAACAAACTAGGAAAATTCAACGAACTAGGAAAATTCAATCACTTAGGGAAAATTCGACGAACTAGGAAAATTCAATCACTTAGGAAAATTCAACGAACTAGGAAAATTCAATCACTTAGGAAAACTCGACGAACTAGGAAAAATCAATCACTTAGAAAAATTTAATCACAAAGGAAAATTCGACTAATTAGGAAAAGTCAATCACTTGGGAAAATTCGACCAATTAGGAAAATTTAACGAACTAGGAAAATTCGATCACTTAGGAAAATTGGACCAATTAGGAAAGTTCAATGAACTAGGAAAATTCAACGAACTAGGAAAATTCAATCACTTAGGGAAAATTCGACGAACTAGG
The DNA here is from genome assembly GCA_900002565.1 of Culicoides sonorensis. NCBI lineage: Eukaryota > Metazoa > Arthropoda > Insecta > Diptera > Ceratopogonidae > Culicoides > Culicoides sonorensis. Next base: position 129,455 of record LN483351.1, read on the forward strand.
AAAATTCAATCACTTTGGAAAATTCGATGAACTAGGGAAATTTAACGAACTAGGAAAATTCAAAGAAATACGAAAATTCAACGAACTAGGAAAATTCAATCACTTAGGAAAATTCAACGAACTAGGAAAATTCAATCACTTAGGAAAACTCGACGAATTAGGAAAAATCAATCACTTAGAAAAATTCAACGAACTAGAAAAATTTAATCACAAAGGAAAATTCGACTAATTAGGAAAATTCAATCACTTGGGAAAATTCGACCAATTAGGAAAATTTAACGAACTAGGAAAATTCGATCACTTAGGAAAATTCGACCAATTAGGAAAGTTCAATGAACTAGAAAAATTCAACGAACAAGGAAAATTCGACCAATTAGGAAAGTTCAACGAACTAGGAAAATTCGTTCACTTAGGAAAATTCAACAATTTTTTTGACACAGAACCAACGGCAAATCAAATTCTTTCAAATCAACGATATCTACGCTTTAAACACAATGAACAAAGTTTGAATCAAATTATTATTTTTATATAATATTATTATATAAAAATATAATATTATTTTCATTTTCAGTAATTCTATTTATGATTACTTTTTTGAAGAACGTTAAATTCATGCTACTTGTAATCACAAAATACTCATACAAACATTTTCAGCATAAAATATTGTATGGTTGAATTAAATCAAAACTTTTTCGAGCAAATTGAATTATTTATGGTGAAAGGAGGTTATAAAAAATTTATAATTTAGATTTTATTGAATTTGCTTTGGAATGATATGTATCTTCCCCCTTTTTATGTAGACGAATTTAATGTTATCAAGCGATCTCATTGAATAACATCAAAAAGTTTCTTTTTTATATTATTATTATTATTATTGGAACAGACATCTATTATGTCTTGGCTTGTTTTTGATAAGGATCTCACGAAACATGATTTAAAGACACCTTTCATAAATTGTTGTTTCTTTGATAAATTATGTGAAATCTTTTCACTGTAGCACAATTAAAATTTTCATTCAGGAAATTAGATACATGCAAAATTAAATTTCTTGTATGTTTAATATGTGTGATTAAATCCATGTATGTTCGTTTTTCATAATTTAGGGGAAATCATCTTGGGAAAACTTTCACAACAGTTTGATATCATGCTTAGACCAATTTCGCATGTTATACTCACTTGATAATTTAACCTGAACATTTTATTTGAAACGAAAATAGCTGAAACAAAATTTTTGTTCTTTGAAAAGTTTTGTGCTTGACTGTGAACTTTTGATATTGTTCTACACATTTTGACAAGTGAAAATGTTCCATCTTAACAGAGATAGATAGATAATTAGTTCCACCAATTTCATTCAATGATTATATCCTTTATATTTAATTGAAAACCAACGAAGGGGAAATTTAATTGAACTTATCATCATCATCATCATTATTATTTTCAAACATTAATGTTATCATCATCAAAAATTGTTTTTAAATGTCGAGTTCTATCCATCAAAGTTTTTAACTTGATTTTTTTGAAAGGACATTTAACATTTAACAAATATTAATTTTGAAATTCCTCTGCAAGTCTAGTTTTCTTTAGTTTTTTACGAGTCATCTTTTTTTCAAATAAAAATTTGAAATTTGAAAGACTTGTTTAAATTGGAACGGACTTGGTAAGAATTTGAATAAACTTAAAAAGAGAAAAGTGCTGATAACGTCATTAAACTTAAAATTGGAAACTAATGTCAACATTTCAAGCACGATTGGTTGAATTCTATCAAACAATTAAAAATATGAAAATTAAACAATTTACGAAAAATGTAAGAAAACTACCTTTGGGATATGCAATTTCATTGGAAGTCATTGCAATCGCTAAAATTTTGTTATATCTCGAAAGCTTTTTCGATTGACATCGATACGACGTTTTTTACATCCACAATTAAAGAAATGAACTTAAACTAAGAATAAAGTAACAAAAAAAATCAGAAATGGGTTTAATGTGACAATTGTGGTGAATAATTGAGTCAAAATAAATAAAAACAAATTAATTAGTCAGTGTGGCCTTTCATTGTCAACCAATTTGAATGATTTTGTTACGAACATAAAATTTTTTCCCAGTAATTCAACAAAAAATGCGATTCTCAACTCATTTGACCGGTCTGTTTAGTAAAAGTTGCATGTAGAATTCGTTAAACACACTTGAAAGAACCAAAAAGCGCTTATTGCTACCATGAAAAATAAGAGTTAACAGAATTAGTTTATTTGCATTTCTTCCTCTTTTGTGTCAATAAAACTGTGTATACGAATTTTGCATATACAACTAATTAACTGGAGAATAAAAAGAAGGGAAAAAGGCAAAAAGGACATAATTTTTTTTCTCTTAACTGAAAAAATTTATGGTTTACGTTCATACACAGACTACAATTCAAACATCTTTTACACACTTGAATGATTTTCTGAAACCCTTTTCCCTTTTGTTTTTCTCTCTTCATTTTCTTCGTGAACTGTACAAAATTTGTAGTCATTTAATTTTTAATCCTAAAATAGCACTTCCTTAAAAAGTGAATGGTGCTGTTTATTTTTTGGTATAAAACAGTGTTTATGTAAACAAAATTATTTTCATGTTTTCTCTAAGCAATGGATTTAAAATTGGTTTTAAAAAAGAGTGTCATGTCATGTTTTTCTTTGTAATTCCAATAACATTTAACACAATTTTTTATCTCTTTTTAACTCAAACGACAAAAAAAATAGGACATTAATTTAATTTACGTTGAAATTTTCCCTTAGTAATTCTTACCTTTATTAGGTTATTTTCCAATAATTTATTAGACCATGATATACGATATGCTATAAAATTATTTGACAATAAATTTTCGTTTGATAAACTCTCTTGAGTGTCCCATTTATTTTCTGTTTGTCATTCCATAAAAGGTATCTCTTAAAAACTTTTAGCTTTCGATTCAATGAAAAGTATCAACTTTAAATGTTTTCACATAAAAAAAGACACACACACATTTAAGATAAATTAGAAAACGAAAATTTCATTTGAAAAACAACTTTGAATATAAAAAGAAATCACATGCACATACAAAATACAATAATAAAAGGACATTGAAACACGAGAGTTCATTTTATTTTATTTTATTCGATTTCCTCTTGAATTTATTTGCATTGATAGCTCATTTATAAATGCATGCTTGCACACACATGCAGATGTAAAATATATAAGCTCGAGTGTGTCTCTTTATGGAAATTTTCCATTCAAAGTTTCATTTCAAAATAAACAACTCAAATTTAAATGTATTTATCTGTATTTTGTTTCATTTCATGCTTCAGCTATATCAGTTATTTTAGATACAAAGGCAATTTTTTTTATTTCCATGATACAGATGAGTTGGGATAAAATGCTATTTTATCGATAACAAACATACAGGACAAGGTAACAGTTGTGAAATTGCTTCTAGCAGATTTTTTATGTTGTTTTATATTTAATATTTGTATAAACATGGGCTCAAATCAAGTACATTGCATCAGTTTCATTGCATTTTGTAATGGGCAGTGTCACATTTGTTTATTTTTTTTTGCAAATGAATAATTTCAGAATGATTTTTTTAAACTTTATAACTACTTGTATTAGTTATTTTCAGCTTTACACCACTTTATTCATCTCAAATTACTTAAATCTACTTTACAATTTTGGGAGACGTCTTGTCTCGTTGAAGACACGATCAGAAAAGAAAGACCGAACCAATGCAATGTCACTTTGACATTCCATTTGGCAGCTACACTGCGGCGATCTTATTCAAAACGACAGTTACAACTTTTAGCAAGGAAAATTTCATAAATAAATTATGACGATTTCCTTGAAATTGAATAATTGTCATTGAAAAAGAATGTTGATTCAAAATCAATTAAATTATTTATGTTTTTTACATTCATTGAGTTCTTCCCCCTTATTATAATTGCCGATTTATCTTTTATTCAAATGATTTTTTAATATCCATTCATTTTTGGAAGTCACACCTATTATTACAGGAAGTAAAATAATGAAAATCCAGCCAATTTTCAATTTATTATCATACGACTAATAGTAATGACGATGGTTATCCAATGAAAAAAATAGAGGGGAATCAACATCAATCTAATAACAATAATTTAATATGTCAAAAGTAATTTTGTTTGAATTTTTTGAAGTAAAGACTGGTAGCGGGTGGTACTGATTGACGAGCTAATCCCGGATATTCTGATCATTTATGAAGAACATGAAAATTACATCCGTTCTTACTGTGAATTGAATGAGATTTTTCTTCTATTGATGATTTGCCAAATAAAATGAAGGGGGAAAGTTCACGTTCGTTTATGAATGAAAAACTCGTTGTATCGATGTAAATCGAAAAAGCTCTAGAGATATAACGATTTTCAAGACATCGCGAAATTTTCTCATGTTTAATGTTCCTGGATCTAACGCTATCGTAAATTGACAAATTTGTATCTCTTCCGTAAATATCAAAACCAGTTCCCCTTTTAGTTTTAGATCCATCAGTGAACCATGCTTCCTCGATATCATTTTGAAAAAGTTACCTATTATGGGCACTTTTGTGCAGGGTGGTTAGCGAGGCTTCTTAACCTTACAATGTCGACCAGGCTCTCAGTTTCAAGGCTTCATGTTTTTCCTGTAATTGATAGCAGAAAAAAAGTTTATGAGATTGGAAATTCATTGATGATTCCCAGCGAGGATCTTCAGAAATCAAATCTTTACTTAAATTCATTGAACTTCAATGAAAAAATGTCATCATTTTCATAAAATTCTTACTCTTAATCATTTTTTACACTTTTTGACTATCATTCCCAATACACATGATGTTCGAATATTACAAGGAAATTTCCATCAATTTATGATGTATTGTCATTATAAAAGTTTTTAGTACTCAAACGTCTTGTATACTCTAGCTCTATGTATTTTCACATACATTTAAAACATAAAATTGATTACGTAAAATAATAATAATAATATTTTACCATTAATAGACATTAAAACGAGTTTTTATATGAGTAAGGGTGAAATTGATGTTTATTGTGATAAAAGGATTGAAGATACGTATCATAATGGTATCATAAAACAGAAATAAAAGTTATAATGAACTAAACACATAACATGCAGAGGAAGCATAAAAGCATTTTATGACTCTTATACTCTTGAGTGATGAAATATTTTAAAGAGAATAAAAATTAGTTCAACAATTCAAAACGAGGCTTCATTTTGAAAGTACATTCATTTAATTACAATTTTTCTTTTAGTAACTTTTTGATTTAATGTTCAGTTTTTTTTTCTTAAATTCAATGTAAAAACATAATAAAAAATTTTCACCTGTTGTTTCTCACACGTGTCAATAAAAGAAAAATGTGGGTATAAAAAAAAATATAAAAGCAAACTTTATCTTTACAATTTTCCTATTTAATTGAGTAATTTTTGTTATGCAATGAATGGAAACACACACACACATTAATGTTGGGGCCAAAAGCTACAATCAGAGCATTCCCATTTACACCATGATTTACGTTTATTTTTGTGTTACCAGAAAATTTATACAAAATTACATGAAATGAAAAAAAATAAGAAAAACATTATTTGAATAGAAAAAAAAAAGGAAAATGTACCCTGACTGTGCAGAAAATTTCCAGTACAACAAAAATCATAAAATTTCTTCTTATATCAACTCATATTATTATTATGATGTTTGTATGGGTGTGTGTATCTGAGTGTGTGTGTACACATTACATTGATCATCAATAAATATGCACATATCAAAGTATAAATGGAACAAGTACCAGATATGAAATATTGGTGTTGTTTGTAAGATGATGTGAATTTTTTTTTTCACTCGAAATTTATTACATAAAAAAAACACTCATACATTCATTTTTCTTTTCATTCTTTCAAGCGTGTTGTATGAATAGATTTATGTGAAAAAATAATATGAAAATGTAAAGCAATAAGTAGGAATAATATTTGAAAACTTATAATGTACTTGTTCTGAATAAAATGTGAATTATGTGATGTAATGTATGCCAAACAACTGTTTGATGTGTAAGTACTTCGTTCATTTTATATTTTTATGATAATTTAGAAATATTTCAAATATTTTCATTGCTTCAGTTTTTTTTCCCTTATATATTCATGTTAGCATTATAATATTCTTAAGTCATGTACTTTTGAATGAATCATTTGTATTTTGATGAAAGTGTATTACAAGTGATATTTTTGATATGGAAATTACGGTTAGATAAGAAAAGTTGACTTGAGATTTTACTGAAATGAAAGTTTTAACTCATTCGCGTCATCCGTTGCGTCAACGCAACACCTACTTTGAGGTCACTTTTCTCGTTCATATCAAAAAATTTCTTTGTCAATCTTTTTTAAAGTCTTAATTTAAGATGTTTTGTATCATACAGTTGAATGGTTTTTGAATTTAAATCAAAAACTAAAAAATTATGAGCTAAACTTTTAAGAAAAATCGCGTTTTTTTCATTCTCGTACAAGATTTCTGTATGTATTTGTGTAGTACTTATACGTATTTTATTTTGGCTCTCCTGTAAAATTTTTATATGTAACCTGAAATTTTCATCGAAGAAAAAAGTATTCACTTTTACCTAAAGAATAGGTCGTAGAAGAACTTTTTGTTCAAAACTCAATATTTCTAGGAGCGGCGTCGAATGAGTTAAATGAAAAAAAAGAAAATCAAAATTTTTTTTTTTTTTGAGAAAGCATGTTTGACTTTAAATTCTCCCTGAAGGTATCAACGACCTTGGCAACATCAGAGAGATGTTTCACAGACTCTTTGAACCTTTTCTGACACGCTCCAGGTATCATCAATGACTTTTACCCTGATTTTAAATTTGATCGTTTTTTTCAATTGTTTTCTCCATTCAAATTACATTTTCGTTTCTCAACGCCCTCTGGAGAGTTCAATGGAAAAATCCAGTTATATAATTTGCAGAATTAATTCTCTATCGATTTGAATGCTCATCAACGACTTTGCGATGACTAAACTGAAGTTTTCAACGACCTTTACAGCTTGAGGGAAGTGTATTTAGGGCCTTTAAGCCCCCCCTTCCCCCAAGTTTCAAGGTACATTAACAGCATTTTTTTTTGCTGTTTTTTAATTTTTTTCTCCGTGTAAATCACTAAATCAGCTTTCACTCAGTTTCCAGAAAAACTGACGTTCCAGAAAAATTTTCCAGGACAAAGTCTTTGATGAGATTGACAAAGAACTCAATTCTGCAGAAAGGTCTACTTGAGTTTCCTATATGAACCCTCAAAACAGCGCTTGGAGGGTTCAATTTGATCTGGCTTAAAACTTTCCTGGAAAATTTTCCATGGGTCAAGTCGTGGATTTCCTCTGGAGCCTTTTGGCAAGTGTCCAGCTAGTCTCAATAACACTTTCTCGAAGATGTCAAGGTCGTTGATAATTTCAGTATAATCACATTATTTGTATTGTATAAATATAAATCGAAAACACAATCTCAAAACATTGAAATTTAAAAAACTCACCTCAAACTGCCTGCAATGATACTGTTAACCTACTTTTCCTTTAACAACGCAATTTAAAAAATTAAATTATTTCAATAAATATTTTTTTTTCCTCATACTAAATCACGTTTTTTTGATACAGACCGTATCTCAATACAGCAACATTTAAAAGTCTGTAAAATTTTATATAAAATTATTTGTAGCAGAGCTAAAATGTGATAATATTTCATCATATGTAATAGTTGACTTACTTTAAAAATTGCTCACATTTAACGACAAGTGAATTACCGATGTAACTTTTCTTCTTTAATTTTTTTTTATTTTTTTCATCATCATGTAACTTGACCAAGTGTCTTTTCCATTCTCACTTCAAAGAAAAATTACACCACTTTCCTCGTTTAACTCTGTAAAATCATTTGAAAATAAATGGTTGAACATAAATAAAAAAAAAAAATAAAAATGGTTCAAAAGACACACATAAGTAAAAAATTGTATGAAATCAATGCAAAAACAGTCCAAGTTCATTTGGTATCACGGTTCACATAAAAATGAAAATTGGTTACCAACCAAACAGGTTTCTGATCCTTTTTCAGCACATTTTTTGGGGTATATTTGCAAAATTTGAAAATCATCTGTCGAGGGAATTGGCGTTTTTCACAGAAAAAATCTAATTTTCTAAATATTCTTATGTTTTAATTTATTTTCAATGAGTTTTATTGGTAAAACGAATTAGAAAAAATCGTTTGGCCTCCAAAAGCCTTTGATTTCTGAAAACTAGGAAAAAAAATAACAAATTTTGGCGTTTACAGTTTTTTAAGATGACGTCGAATAGCTGAGATAAGAATTTTTGAAATTTTCTGTATAAATGACTATAATTCTTACTAATTTTGCGTTATCTCAAAAACTACATGATTAACAAATGATTTTAATATATATTTTTGGAAAGAAGAAGAATAAGGCTTGTTAAATTTAAGATTGGTTGCGAGATCAATTTTAAATATAAGGATTTTCAGGCTCACAATATGAAAAGAGATTTCCTTGATTAAATAATAATCGAGTCTCTTTTTAAAGTCGATCTTTTCAGAATAAGTTAGATTTTAGCCCAATTCTACGAAATATATGAATTGGGAGGCTTATCAGTTAATTTTTCATTCATAATTTAACAAACTTAATTTACATAATTTATTGACTCGCGTTTATAGTCTAATACTTTGCGGCCGTAAGTGCCTTTTCTTCTTTTGCTCATTGGATCAATGGGTTCTTAATTTTTTGAAAAACTGATGTGCTCTTTTTTCATGTTTGTCAAAAAACTGTTCACAATTTTCATGAAGTCCTATGAGTCCTATTATTTTTTATTTTGTAGAATAATACACAAAATACACATCCATCCAATTACTTGACGGTTTTTTGGCAACCAATCTAATCTACCAAGTAAATTTACATCCAGCCAGCAATTCAAAAATTACTTGAGAAAATTCAGTTATAACGTGTAATGTCAGACTATACAAAAAAGACTAATAAAGGTAAACTAGCAAAAACAATGATTTTCTTCTTCCTTTGTTTTTGAGAACCGAAAAGGCCCGATATTTTGATCCCGCAAACAAAATATTAAATTTTACTACCCCCTTACTCTTCTTTCCTTCAATATATCAAACCCATCTGTATCACATGTAGTTTTTGAGATAACTCTAAATGAGTAAGAGCATGTTTTTCAATCTCTGTGCTAAGAGATGACGAAATGTGTTATTTATATGGAAAATTTCAAATTTCCCTCGACAGATGATTTTGATATTTTGTAAATCAACACTAAAAATCATGCTGGAAGTAACGCCGATAAAGTTATGCTTGGTAACCGAAATTCATTTTTACCTCTTTCTTGTGAACCGTGGTATAAAATTGAGAGAGAGAATTTATGTAACATCTGAATACTTATAGTAAGTGATATTGAAGAACACGCTTGAGATCCATTTGAAATGCATTTTGATTGCACAAACATATGTTACCAATTTTATTATGAGACATCATCTTATATGAGAAGAAGGATCAGAGAACATTTTAAAGCATTATTTCGATAAATTTAAATTTAATCTTTCTAGAGCTGAGATTAAATTCAAAATTTACTGCTTGATATTCTGTTTCATTATATGTATTGAAATTTCGATGTACATATGATAAAATGAATGAAAGAAGAGGAAGAAATGTATCTTTATTATTTTCCATTAAATATAACCAGAAAATTGATCCGAAATTTTATTGCTTGCCTAAGGAGACTAATAACATCACGGTTGATTGTTAATTGAACTCCGGTGCACTAAGGATAAACATGATTCGTGCGTTTTAGTACAAATGGAGATAATTCAGTTTAAAGTTTTTTTAACTTTGAGTGCAAAACAAAACTATATGGATCATTTTTTTAATTTTATATTTTAAGCATCTAGTTGATTAATTTTCAATTATCCTAAATCAACACAAAAAAATAAAAAAAAAATTAAATTAATCATTAAAAATTAAATTAAAAAACAAACCATGTTTATCATTAGAAATTTTAAAGCAACATACAAAAATCTTAAAAGCCTAAAGCTATTCACGAACATTTTTAGTTCAAATGTTTAAAGATAAAACGAATTTACGAACAAAATTCAATATGGCCGCCGGATCCAAAAACCCATATCCAATTGACCCAAAACGGTCGACTTACCAAAAATGACCAATTAACCCAGAATGGTCGATTAACCCAAAATCACCGATTAACCCAAAATGACCGATTAACCCAAAATCACCGATTAACCCAAAATGACCGATTAACCCAAAATCACCGATTAACCCAAAATGACCCATTAACCCAACATTATAGATTAACCCAAAATGGCCAATTAACCCAAAATGACCTATTAACCCAAAATGACCGATTAACCCAAAATCACCGATTAACCCAAAATGACCGATTAACCCAAAATGGCCGATAAACCCGAAATGGCCGATAAACCCAAAATAGCCGATTAACTAAAAATTTTCATATTTTAGCATAGTAAATGAAATAAATCAAAAAAAAAAAATAATATGAACCGAAAAACATTTTATTTTGTTCGTGAATCATGTTTATCCTTAGATTTTTTTTCAAATTTTATAAATGAGATCACGAAAGCGGTTTAGCTTTTAGTGAATCAAAAACACTTCTGAATCGAAATTTCAAAATTTTTTTTTTCATAAAATATCAGTAATTTAGAATGATATTGTACAAAAACCTGAAAATTCAATTTTTTGCACGAATCATGTTTATCCTTTGGGCCCCCGAACTGTAAATGTAAATAGAAGAAGAAATTTTATCATAGTTGTTATCATTTCTTTTAAATGGAACTAGTTTTTTTTTCTTTCTTAGAATAAAGTAATTTACATTAGAATGGAAATGCACAAATTAAAAGTAGCTCAAAATGTTTATTTAAGAATTTCTTTCATTTTTAGCGTAGTTTTCTGACATTTCTGAAACTTCTTGGAAAATGCACTTGTGGGCGCTTTTGCCATGTGTCCGAGTCTATCAATAATATGGCAAAATTTGTTAAAATGATGAAATTTACAAAAATGACTGACTTTTCTAAGACTGTAGAAAAGTTGAAAATCGCGAAAACGTCAAAGCTTGGAAAACTGCAAAACTTTCTAAAACTGAAAAAATTTCGGAAATCGAAAAAATTCCGAATATTTCGAAAATCGCAAAAATTTGTGAAAATTTCTAAAATTGTGGTTAATCTCAGACAAACATTTTCAAAACCACGAAAATCGCAGAAAACTGCAAAACTTTCTAAAACCGTAAAAATTTTGGAAATCGAAAATATTCCGAATATTTCGAAAATCGCATAAATTTGAGAAAATTTCTAAAATTGTGGTTAATCTCAGACAAACATTTTCAAAACCACGAAAATCGCAGAAAACTGCAAAACTTTCTAAAACCGTAAAAATTTTGGAAATCGAAAAAATTCCGAATATTTCGAAAATCGCATAAATTTGTGAAAATTTCTTAAATCGTGGTTAATTGCAGTATATTTCAAAATCGCAGAAATTTCCAAATGGTCCAATTTTTCGAAAAAGTCAAATTGTTCCGAAATGGTCGAATTTTTCAAAATGGCTCAGTTATTTAAATTAGTTAATTAGTTAGTTAAATGCACTTATGTATATCCTCCACGCTCACGGTCTCCATCTTTTTTTCCTTTAACGATTATTTTCAAATGTAAGACACGATAACTAACATTAATTTGCATACAAATTTACAGTAAAGCGACATTTGAGAGATAAAACTGATGACTCAGTTTATTGTTTTAAGGTTATTTGAATTTTATTTCACAGTTTTTTTCTTTGCCTACTTTTCTGTTATTTGATAAACAGAAGTGGATAAGAAAGTTTTGTGTTTTAAAATTATTTAAATTTGCATTATTGTGTGGTTTTTCTACAATAATTGTAGAAAAGTGTATAAAGTACAAAAAGGGGTTGGAATAAAAAGAATACATTTTATTAAGTTAATATACGAACACAATTAGTAACTGTGTTAATGCCCCTCTTGGGATTTGAAGAGATTCGAAAGTTAAAGAGATAAGACCAGAAAATAAAGAATGATGAGTCTTTTAAACTAAACGTGCTTGAAAAATTTTGTTTTATCTCAAAATTATGGGAATAATTGAATTTTTTTGAAAATCCAATCAAAATTGAATTACAGCGCCATCTACAAAAATGAAAATCTCTCATATTCATAGCATTTCAAGCATAAAACCACCATTTTCTCTAAATAATTAACCATAAATTCATGTCTCGATCCATCTTACTCGTTATGCATAAGTTAAAACCTCAAATAATGTCATTTTACTTTAGTTTTATTATTATGACGGTTATTATTGTAATTATATTAAAACAATAGTTATGATAACGAGAAAGAGTAAAAGTCATTCGTTCCTTGTATGTAACGTGTAACTTGTGTTGTAAGGAGATAAAGTTAATTTTCTAATTTCTTTATCGTTATTATAAATTGTTCGTATCTTGCATTCATACAGTTACTTATTTTATTTTAAGTTATATAATTACTTTGGATGTACTATCACTATAATTTAAATTTAAAACTTTATGGCAGACAACATTCACATAAAATGAATATGTATGTGCTTAAGATGAATTTGTGTATGTTTTGGTAAAAGAAAATGATTATTTGAGAGACTTTTGTATTTCTTTTAATATTTTTTGCATAAATTCAGGAGTAAAAACTCATGATATAGCTTTACATGACAACGACTTAGCAGGAGTTGTTCTCATTTAAGATAGGGATTTAATTGAACAATTACATGCCCTCATTTCCACAGAATCGCTTTGTGTCTCTTTGAGTCGACGTTACCCTCAGCTAAGTTAATTGCATAAATTTAGGAGATTACATGCTTATAAAAATTCACTTCATTTTTGAACTGTTCTGTTCAGCACTCTCAACTAAAAACCAATGGTTTCTCACCGGACTTCCATTAGTGCCCCACTAGTTTTGGGTTGAGAGTGAGGTTTTACTCAAACCTTTAAAAATGAACACAAAAACAAATGAAAGAGTTGAAATGAAAAAAAACTTTCCATAAACTTAAATTTCACATTATTGTTGGAATTTAATTGAAGGTAACTTGGCAATGTCTTATCATGTTATGTCTTTAATTCTGCTTATATCTTCTTATTCTTTTTTCCTTTTGTTCAATTTCATTTTATTTTGCTTTTTAAACGTTTAAATGCTTGTACAGACATGCTGCACAATACAGACTTATCCATTTATTATGATTATTGTTGCTTGAACGTTTAAATGAAATGCTTGAAATAATATTAAAAGATATGGAATGAGTATGAATGCAACTATAAAATTAGGGCAAAAAGGACATTTGGCATGAAAAACTGAAAATTTATACAATTTTCTTGATTCACTTTATCACAATTAGTTTTAATTTTTTTTCCCTTTAAATTTTAAAAGTTTAAGATAACGTTGCAGAAATCTTTGGTCATTTATTTTAATTTTTGAATTACATTCATTTCGAAAAAAACATACAAATGTGTGGATCGCCACATTCCAGGACAAGACTCACTACAAGCACTCGCAATACTTTAATATATTTATTTCTTCAAATATAAGAGGCAATAACATTATCAACTTCTCTTAACATGTCATATATGTGATATTGATGAAAAGAAATTCAGAAATAAAAAATAAAAACGACATCAACATTCTCTTGAGACGAACAATAAGAGTTTGGTGGTTTAATACTATTACTTTACCTTTCAATATACATTGACGACGCGTCTGTCGTCTTACGTTTTTCTCTCTCTCTTATTTTGACTTTGAAAAATCATGATGTTATGTTATATGATATGTATTTAAAGAATGTGAGCTGCAATGACATTCAATGAAAACTGAATTTGAATTTTTATATATATATTTTTTTAAATTGAGTCTGAGAAATGGAAGCAAGGGAATACAATCAAAAACGTGTGACATGAAAGAAGTATAAGCAGGGATGTGAAATCAAACAAGAATTTTTTTTAAAATGAAAACTGAAAATTTTTTCCTTGGATCACTTATGTAAATAAATTTTAATCTTAAAAATAAAATTGAAGAAGAAAAATCATTAAAATCAGGTGACTTGTTAAAGGTCCTGGAATATGTCTCTAAGAATGTTTTCTTATTAAATGTCACAAAAAAATATTCACTTACAAAAAAGGAAAGTAATGTTATAAAAGATTCATGAACATTGAATAACGGTGGTTTCTTAAACATCTCTCTAAAGAAATCACATGAAAACACTTGAGGCGAAATTATTTTTACCATTCAAGAAGAAGTAAAAAGGTAAATTTTTTTTATTCACAGTATTACATTGAATGAAACCCGTATTTGATTAAAAAAAAAATACCTTGTTGCTCTACATTTTAATTTAAAAAATGAACTCAATGCTTACGATACCTCAGCAACATAAAATTCAACTGATATTTTGACAGTTTGCATCGGTTTGAAAAGAATTGTCGGAAATCAACCTGAAATCGCGAAAAACGGCCGAATTTTCAAAGTCAGTAACAATTTACGGAACTCACAGAAAATTGCTAATATTCCCAAAATCAACGAAAAATTGCAGAAATTCTTGAAATTTTCAAAAAACTCGGGAAATTGTTTCAAAATTCATTCAGTCGCAGTTACATTCCAACGAAGACATTGTTTTTTAACTAAAGTATGTGTATACAGAAAAAAAAATTATTTGGGATCATAAACAGTTGGTTGGCTCTTTACTTTTATTTCACATTTTTTGTTGGTTTCATATTTTATTCAAAGAAATTTATACGAATTTTCGGTTGAAGGAAAGGTCGAAACATTTTTATGAAATATTCAAAAGTTCTGTTCCACTGTAAAAAAAAAATAAAAAAAATAAAATTTACCGTCACATGCAATGACATTACTATAAATAAATGAATGATTTTTCCTTTGTGATAACAAACAAAAAAAAACGTATAATAAAAAGGATGAACCAGGAAAAATTCTATTATATTTTTGTCCCATTTTACATTTGTTTATTATTTTTATTATTATTGCATTACAGACACATTTTTATGTGTTGCTCTCAAAAGGCAAGAATACGATTTGAAATGTCAGGTAGAAAAATCCCCTTGCCGTACCTTTTTTTTGAACCATATTTGTTTGATGTTTCTTTGAATACATTTTTCTTTTTAAAAGGAAATCTCACATCAAAATAATGCAAAAATGTATGATTTTCATATACATGTGTGTTTTCTTTTAAAGAAGGGGAGACATTTTTGCACTCAATTCCATTTATTTTCGCTTTTTTTTTGTGTGCTCAATAAAAGATCATATCAAAAATGTCATAAACAGAAATTTTTTGCCCTTCACCTTTTTCACAATTCACATTCATTGGATTATTTTATTATATTATGATTTCATTCTTGATCTGAAGCCATTCAAATGGATTGAAATGGAAAAATGTATTACCGATTCCACTTCTCAAAAATGCACTAAATTTAATTCACATTCAATTATTTGAAAAGAAATTTTATTTTTTTAAAATTATTCTCATAAAAAATGTTTTATTCAATTCAAATTCCCATTCTAACTATTTTTCATACTTTTCCTCACACAACAATAACTTAACCTAAATCATTCTGGGAAAAAACACCAATTTATTTTCACAGAAAATAGTACAATTGCATCAAAAACAATAATTTTCTGTAACTCAAAAAAAAACTTTTATAATAGGATTCATATGAAATTGCAAACAACTTCATTGTTTGAACATTTAACGTATGAAATGGCCTCAAATTCAGAAAATAACTGAAAAATAATACATTTTTATGAAACAATGCAATAAAACAACACAATAATAAGAAAAAAAGAATTAAATGAATTTCACACACACACACTCAACAATAGTAACATGGCACGTAACACAGAAAATTCAGTTATAATTTTTGACAGTCAGCACATGTTTGAGCATAAATTCATTGCTTTTTTTTATTTGGTTTTTTTTTTGTATTATTATTTTTTTTTTCTCTCACCAAACATAATGAATGTGTGTATTTTTGTTGTTATTATTTTTATTTCCCTGTGTGTTTTTGTGTGTGTGACTGTAGCTGTCATATTAAGGCAAAAATGAAATAAAGAACAAAACTAAGGCATTTAACGAGAGAAAAAATTTATAACCGTTATTTGTTTGCGTACAAAGATAAAGCATTCAAAAAATAAAATTACTGAAAACTTTATCGTTTATACAAACTAAAATGAATTGTTTGTATTTAAAAACAATAAGGAAAAGGAAGAAAAATTGCGGTATTTTGTCATTTAAAAATATAAATGGAATTTTGATAGCAAAATAAAAACAAATAAATTTTAGCATTTAACTTAAAAATTTAATAATAATAATTTTTCTGAAGTTTAAGTTAAAATAATACTTGAAGACTGTCAACTTATAAAATCTTCTGAATATGATGATTTTCTTTAAAACTATGCTTTGATTACAATACACAACTTTTTTCATAAAATAAATTTTCCATACGTTTTTTTACAATACAAAAAATTTAGAGAAACAGAATAAAAATTACATAATAAAACTATATCAGAAGACGGCAGTAAATAAATAACACTATTTCGATAAACACTTGGGAATAGTATTTCGAGGAAAAAAAATATATATTTTTACAATTTAAGGCCATTTCAATACCGAAAAATTATTCAGGTTATTACTTTTGAATCAAATTAAGTTACATAAGGGGAAGGGGGAGTCGAGTTTTAATTGAGCTTTGTCATTGTTCTATCAGTAAAAATTCAGAATTGATGATATCTAGAAAAGTTATCATGCCGTTTCCCCTTGTTTGGACAACGATTTTCTTCACAATGTAAATGAGACACTTCACACAAGATAGTGACAAATAAGAAAAAGGGACAACGAATAGATTGTGTTCCAAATCAAATAATTTTGATGTATGACGTTTTATTGATAATTTACCGAACAAGTATCAAAAGCTATATATTTTAAACAATTTTTGATGGTTTCATCATCTTTCTATTGTTTCAGACAACTAACAGTCGCCTGTGCATGAATAGTTGATGGGCTTTCAAGAAATTGGTACCTTGTATCCGTTGGAATGGCTGAAAGTTTGGTTACACCTCTATACTTTCTGATATCTACTTTTTCTCCAGCTTTGTAAATTGAAATGATATATGATATATTTGGAAATATATCAGTAGACAAGGACATACTCTGAAATAAATACTCTGAAAGAATTCAGCTAACAGTCAAGTCAAGTACTAGTCATCTTCACGTATTTAGGTTCTCATTTCATTTACAAATTTCCTCCTCCTCCTGTAGAATTAAAAAGTTAAGATTTTCAGAGTTACTTTCATAGAACACCTTTTATACTTACTTTACTCTTACCGCGTTTAAGATGATTGCTCCCCCAGGACATTTCAGAAAAATGCAAGAACAATAATGTGAAACATTTATCTTAGTTGCATCAGCTTCATATCAAATTCATAGAGAAGTAATAATATGTTCGAAAAAACTAAAGCATTCACACATTTTATAGGATGTTGTATGTATTTGAAAATTCGCCAAGTATAATTTTGTGGGTTGTTGATCTATAGGCTGCTTTTCTCTGCATGCAGCAAAGGAATAATAAAAAATAGTGGGGTGTTTATTTTCTGGTCGTTTATTCCATTGAGACCAAAAAAAAAAGTATAAATATACACACTAATATTTATTGCCTTCAATTTCTATTTGATTTTCGGCTAGAATTTTGTTTGTTTTGAATAGAATAAAACAAGGAACTGAAATATATTATTATGATTACATTTATTCTTATTGGTATCATTTATTTGTTTTGAAAGTGCATCAAATAAACATTTGAAAGAGATTTACACATAATTTTATATTTAGTTCACTAGTTTTGAGTTAAATTCAACTTCAAATTTTAGAGAACGATTGATATTAATTTTGTGATTCTAAAAATAAATGTCATGTGTTTGAAATTTCTTAATTGGATTTAATTTCATGGAAATTTCACTCCTACTCTTCTTAAATTTCGTTTTTGATATCATAAGGCAAAATTCTCATAATGACTCATATTTTCGGATTAAATCTAATTATTAACAATTTTCATTAAAAAAATGCAACTTGAATAGGCAAATCGAATTATTTTTGTGAAATTTTCATTTGTTAAACTCTGAAAATCGCCTGCTGTAAATCCGTGTTGAGTTCTATCACAATACATAGATATCAAAAGAAGTTTTCTGTCTTTTGGTGTTAGTGCATACCAAGGCATGTTATACAATTCAAATTTAATTTGATCAAATTTACTCAGAATATTTTCATTTACTTGACAAATTATTAATAAAATCAGAGCAATGTAGGATATTCCAATGCCATAAAAGTACTTTTCATGTACAACCAGGAAAATAATTGCCATTGAATACAAACATCCAAAAGTGGCAATTACTGTCAATAAAAAAAATCCTTTAAATAAATCACAAAATTGATTTATAACTTGATTGATATTCGAAATCATCTCAATGAGTAATTTGATCCAAATTTTATAGCTGTTGTTTTCAGCCAAAAATCGCTGATTTGGTTTAATGAGTTGATGAAGTTCATCATTCATAATCACTACAAAACTCTTGATAATGTTCAAATATGCAAAAATATGAATTAAAATTGAGTAAATAATTCCAAAAAAATATGAAATTAATGTTGCTGCATCGAAACCCAATTTCATATGTCCAATAACTGTGAATGAGTAGCTTGACCATATTTTTTGTTGTTTAAATGGGTAAATAAATGGAACTGCTGTACTAAATTTTTCAAGGATCGTCTCTGGTAAACAAATTCCAATTATCACAAACCCAACTGTAATCACAAATGCATTCAAAAACTGAAATTTGGTCACCAATTTTATTATTTTTACTACTTTGAACTGAATGTTATCCAGATTATGCTTTACCATGCCTTTGAGTTTACTGTGGTTTTTTTCCAATTCATATAATGATTCATACCAATTAAGTAAATCTCTGACTTGGGATTTATTTTGGATCAAAACAATTACTGAATACGTTATCACTCCACTAATAAATGTTGATGAAATGCAAAATATGATTGAAATTAAACTAAATTTTGACAAAATCAATGTTGAAATTAGTAATATTGCCATGTTAAGGCCAAATGAGTATGGTGTTAATTTGAAGAAGTAATTTACAATTTTACATTTTTTATTAGTTTCATGTTCAAAGAGACCAACTCCAGCAATGTAGTCAAGGCTCTTTAAAATATGATGAATCGAGTTATTACTTTTCATTTTTTAAGGGGTTAATTGAACCAGAACAAGGCTAATATTGGTTTTAGACTGCGTCAAAAAATCATCTACACGTTTTATATATTCAATTTAATTAATAACTAGTTTGGACAATTTTTGGAATTGAGTTTAACGGATATAAACTTAATTATGGTTTAAGAAGTACATAATAATATGGTTTAACACCGATCTAAACGTCATGGAAATGTAAAATTATTGATCAGGTCTAATTTTTTAAAATTTCCCCAAAAACCATACTGTGAATACTCTTAAAAGAAAATGCCTTGAGGTGTGAGCCTTAGGAGCGATTATAGGGCTTCAAATTTACAGTTCGAAAAAAATGTATGTCGAATTTTGAGGTGTAAAGCGATTTTAGCACATTTTGACTGGTTGAGTTCAACACTAAAAATTCCAAAATTGCGGAATTTTTGAAAAATTGTGAAAAATCTTGAAGTTTTTAGAACGAGTAGAATTTTCAGAAACCACGAAAATTTCAAAATATCAGGGAATTCATCATAGTTATTAAATTTTCAGAAAACGCAGAATATTGCCGAATTTTCAAAATGTGACGAAAAATTGCAAAATTGGAGAAATTTTTTGGATTTTTCTTGATTTTTTAAATTTTGAAATTACCTAGTTTTCGGTTTTGGAGTTAAAAAAATCGTATTTTCGTAAGTTCAAGGTAAAAGTGACCTGAAGCAACGTTGTAGAGCATATTTCAAGCTTCAACTTTGCTGAATTGTAAAATGCACAATTTTGTTCTCATTTAAAGTATTTGAGATTCAAAAATTACGTCGCTGCAACGGGTGTGGTAAAAACCTGAAAATTATGGTAACTCGTTTTATGTTCGTCTTTCGCTTCAGGTGACTTTCAGCGTATTTTCAACTCACAGTGTATATATCGAAAAATTCTTTAATGTCTTCTTGTATAAGCGCTAAATAAAGATAACACAAATAAATTTTTGAATTATAGCCTAACCGATAATAATAATATTTCTCTTAAATTTATAGTTTTTCCCTTATTTTCACGTATTTTTTATATCAAGAAAAACAACATCTTTCACTAGATGATCCATGTCCATAAAGTGATAAAGGTCTATAACGAAAAAAATGTAAAAAGCAACACTGTTTACGTACCTTTTCTGTTATTTCTTGCTTATTATTTGTTATTTTTCTGATAAGGATGATGGAAAAGAAAATAAAACTCACATAAGTTGTTTTTCCTGAAATTTTTTCTCCTCCTATGATATAATAATAATATTTTTTTTATCATTGCAAATGAATCTCCTATCTATTTTTTTTCGTGAATGTATTTTGTTTCACGTATGACTACACAAATAAGCCATCATAACACGTTTAAACTTATTTTTCGAATATTGAATTCATGGGGGAATGTGATAATTTATTTTTGATTTTTGTTTTTATTATTATTATTTTTTTTTTAAACGTAATATGGATTGTTTTCAGTGAATTTTGAAAAAAATTCTCTATTGACAGCTTTTTGGTTAATTGTTGTCCTTAAAATATTCATCAATAGACATCAAAGAAATTAAGGTAATTTTAAGGTAGTTTTCACCATAAGCCAAGTCCACTGATGACTGATTGTGCAATTTTGGAAAATTTTGAACTTTTCCACGTCATTTTGCAAAAGTTTCAATTTCTTTTCCCCATAAAATTGAAATTAATACATTCAAAATGCACTTTCGTGTAATATTTAATGGTAACCCTTCAACAATTTTTTGGATTGATGCAATAATTTTTGTTTAACGTTCTTTCGGGATAATGGAAAATATTATTTATGGAAAATGTGAAAAAAATTTAATCATTTTTAATATTTTGAATGATCAATCAAGGCTTAATACCTTAATATCCTCTTAAAATATTTCTCGTATTTTCAGTCAAACACACATTTTTTTATCACAACAAAATCAATTCCAATTAAAAACACATTCACTAATAACTTTGTATTTGTTCACTCTATAAAATAAATAACAAGACAAACAAGACAAAAATAATTGGACGAAAAGTAATTATTTTGCTCATCACTTCAAACTAAATATAAAATAATAATAAAAGGCGCAACAATCTCTCAGCAGCTTGTGTAATCTGAAGCAATATAACACACAAATAATAAAATGGAATTAAGATAACAATATTGTTTTGTTTCATAATGAGAATCAGTTGTGTTAGTTGTGTAAATGTTACATATCACCGATATCCGTTATATGATGATGAAAGAAAAGAAAAATAAAGTAAAAATAAAATGAAAACAAAATCTCAATCTGAATCAGTTCAGATTTGTCTGTTTTTCTTCTCTTTTTCTTTACTTGTGGCTTATTTTTGTGTGTTGAGATATAAAAATAAAAGGAAAGAAAATGAGAAAGAAAAAAACTAAAATAATAACAAATCTTTTTCTATCCAATTTAATTATATATATATATTTTGTATTTATTTTTATGTGTGTGTGTGTCAGTGTAAATGTTGAATGAATTATAGGTGAACTAACTAAGACTGCACTTATGTTCATTTCCTTACATAAGAATAATAATAAAGTTAACGAAAAATTGGTGTAGTAACTCGAAGAGCATTGAAATTGTTAGCAGACGAAGCAAATAACCGCAATTTACTGTCTGGATATTTTCTCGAAATACAGTGAGTTTTTAAAAGTTAACATCAGTCTTTATGACTCTTAATGACTCTTTGTTAGTCTTTTTTATGACTCTTTATTGACCTTAATGACTCTTTGTTGATCTTTCATAGTCCTACCCAGTCCTGTTAACTCCTGAATTATCTTTATTACTCCTCATTGATCTTTATTGATCTTCATTAAACTTTAATTTGATTTTTTTTTCAAATTCATGACTCCTCATGACTCTTCATGACTCCTCATGACTCTTTATGACTCTTTATGACTCTTCATGACTCTTGATTGATCCTAATTTTTTTTTTTTAATTTTTGTTCAAAGAGTCAAAAAGAGTAATGAAGATCAATAAAGTTCAATAAAAATCATAAATGATCGTAAAAATGTGGAATTTTCATTCATTGAACACTTTTATTCAAATTTATTGATTTTTATTGAACTTTATTGATCTTCATTACCCTTTTTGACTCTTTGAAAAAAAATTAAAAAAAAATTTAGGATCAATCAAGAGTCATGAAGAGTCATAAAGAGTCATGAAGAGTCATGGATAGTCATGAGGAGTCATGAAGAGTCATGAGGAGTCATGAATTTGAAAAAAAAATCAAATTAAGGTTTAATGAAGATCAATAAAGATCAATCAGGAGTAATAAAGATAAATCAGGAGTTAAGAGGACTATGAAAGATGCACAAAGAGTCATTGAGGTCAATAAAGAGTCATAAAAAAGACTAACAAAGAGTCATTAAGAGTCATAAAGACTGATGTTAACTTTTAAAAACTCACTGTAGAGTTAGAAGAGATTTGTTTGGTTTTTATTTTGATTAATTTTTTTGTTTATTAAAACTTTTCTTTTTCATTGAAATTATTTTTTTTATTAACACAATCAAACTTGTAACGGTCCGATAACGTCAGAAAACACCCGAAATCTGAAAACATTTGAGAGGTTAAAAACAGAAGAAAACAGCCAATTACTGAAAATCAGCTGATTTTTTAATAAAAAAATCGTTCGAAATTTTTAACAATTCAAAAACTTTTAATTATGCACAGTTGCGGAAATTTCTAATAGCAAAATTTTTAACAACTGAAATTTTTTCAATTTTTTACTTTTTTTTGTGAAGTTTTTGAATTTTATAATTTTTTTTAAAAATTTTTTGAAATTTCAGAGCTTGGAACACAGCAAAAAGCATGTAAAATCTCAAAATTTTTAATAATTTTCAATTTTAGAAAAATATCTTGATTTTTGAAATTTCCATGGTTTTTTTGAATTTTCAAAAATTTGGAATATTTTTTAAATTTTTTCAAAATTTGAACTTTACTTTGCAACAAAATTTTTTTAATTTTTTTTTCAAAATTCATTTTCTATTAAAGAAAATTCACTTAACATCTTTCAGGGTACATTCACATACATATCAATTTAGTGAAATATGAACTGTGTAATATAAAAACAACACAAACAAGAATCTTTGCATCAAATAACAATCTCTTATTTTCACCACGTGAAACGGATACTACCAACTGTCTAACATCTCCTGGGGTTGTGTGTTTGCATGGTTGTATGCTGTTTTCAAATAAAATACACTTAATTTATGCTTTGACACTGATACCGTCCGACACACCTTACATTTTTTCTTATATCAAGTGGCTCCTTGAAAATTAACTGCTTTGCATTTAAAGGTGAATTCATTAAAAGATTCTTACATTTCTGAAAAATGAGGAACGTCATTTAAATTTTACCACCAATTATTGAATTCAATGTGAGTCTATCGTTGGACTTGAGTAAAATAATATTTTATAATTAAATAAAATAAAATGAAAACAATACAAAAAAAATAAAATCAGATATTTAACTTTTAATTGACTTGGAAACAATGGAAAAAAAGTTGAAAAGTAAATTCCGATTTCAATGTAATTTTTTTATAATTTTTTTTTAATTTCTTCCATTACAATTTAATCCTTAAAGTTTTTCGTTCAAACAATGTTTAATATTTTTTCATTATAATTTGAAATGTCAAAAAAATGAAAGAACAATTAATGAAAAAAGCTCACAATTATAAACTGAAAGTAACAGGCAGAAAAATGGAAACCAAAGATAAAAAATTATTTGAAATTGTGAGAAGAAATAAAATATAATAATACAAAAAGTTAAGACTATTTTAACATGAAAATCAGGGAACCATAAATCAGAGAAAAAGCTAATTAATACGTCGTTCGAAAAAAAACATAATAAAATTTCCTGTAATAAATCACACACACACACGCTTACATTGAGGAATATTTTTTGGTACATGGAGGAACACACTTATAATGCAATTAAATTTCGGACCATGTGTATTGGAATTCATATTTCATTTCTGGCTCAATTAAAATTTTCTCAGGAATCTCATTTATATTGGTATAATAAAGTGCTTTTGTTATTATTAAATATTTTTGATTCTAGGTTTCGTTTCACAGTAAATTTAAATGTAAATTCCACTGAAGACTACAATAAAACTGCGGTTATGCCCTTGTAAGACCGAACCATGCAAAAGCTTTTCAGGACCAGTTTTGGCCAATACTTAGAAAACTAATTGACAGTTGTTAGAAGAGCTCAACTGTACATTTTGAACATTTTACATTGAGAAAACCTTATTTCAAATAAAATCACATCAAGTCACGAATCGCAGTATGGCAAAAATCTTCAATAATATTAATTTGAAAGTACAATCACATTTTTATTGTCCATTTACTTGTGTCATGGCTGTTTCTTCAATTTCCACGTTTTGAGACATTTTAATGTTAAAAGGCATTAAAAAAATAAAAAAAAAACATGAGAATGGTACAAACAAATTCGCGTTACAAGTCATTCCCATTGTGAACGTACAAAAAAAAATAACATAAAATAACAAGGACTTAATGTATTTAAATGAGCACTTCATACAAAAAATATATTTTCTTTTCATTTTATATTTTTTTTGTATATAATTTCACTTTTGCAAGTCCTAACAATATTTGATGATCATCCACTTGATTATCTTGTCGCACGCGTATTTTTGATTGTATCTTGCTCTCTCTTTGGATTATATATGTTAAATTTACAAATTACACCAGAATTTGTGCATGTTAAAGTGTAGTCATGGCAAAAATTACACGCAATGAGAATAATTTCATGTTAGCAATCAAGATAACACTTACAATCTATGTCTTACACAAGGTCATTTCAGTTTACTTCTCATCCCGTGATTTTCACGAGAAATGTGATACCTAGGAAATAAAAATTAATGTGTCCATGTTTTTCCTGTGAAATGATGATGAAGAAAGATGTAATATAAATAAATTATTTTGTGGACCATCAAAAAGAAAAAAAAAACGTGTGCTTAAATTTGATACTGAACAAAATTTACACGGCTAAATTTAATTTTTTTTTCTTTTTTTTGAAATGAAATTCGTTTCTCATGATGTTTAAAGTAATATTTTATCTTAATGATGTTGCTCATCATAATAATTCAAGATGTCTTTAATTTTTATCAAGGAAAGTGTGGCAAAATTATTTTCGTGCTTTAAAAGAAAATTGAAGATTTTTTTTTAATGCATTACACCATCACTCGTTTTTTCAGATCGACCACAACCAAAGGCGGATGGCCATACGGGCAATCTGGCAAGTGCCAAAAAGACCTCAATCGATCGTCTTGTAAAAGTATAGTTTAGCGTAAATTTAAAAAAAAAATCATACAGAATGCCAGGGCCGTTAGTAATTTTCAATCCACCCCTGAACGAAATGCGCTTCGAACTGAAATTAATGTGATCAAATTTCAAATTATTTCAGCTACTAAAATTCGTTGATTTTCTGAATTCAAAAAAAGAGTAAAAAAATTCAATTACATCAAGAGAATTGACTTGATATTTGATCGGCATAAAATATTTATTACATTTACTTCCAGCTCAAATCTAGTGGGATCGTTATTGAAAAACAAATTGATTGTTTATTGTTCATGATTAACTCCAATGAAAATTCCCATTTGAAATTATTTGGAATTTTCATACCAATAAAAAAATATCACAAATAAAATATAAATGTGTAAAAGAAATAAATTTCAATAATTTTATTACTTTTTTTCCTTTACTGTTTGCTTTATTGATGCTAATCTAGTTTCTATCATCATTTCATTATATTCATCACATTTAATCAAATTATTTTCATGTATCTCTTACCATTCGCATTGATATGATTAAAATATGCAAATATTTTTTTTTATTTCTTTCAATTTAACTTTATTTTTATGATAAAATGAAAAAATCTCGTTAAATCTCCTGCTGATTCAATTTTTTACGTTAAATGACGATAATTTAATATAAATTTTGATTTTATGCAATTATTTTACGATAAATGTTGTATTTTAAAAGGTATAATACAATGATAATATATTGATAATAATTGCATCAACAACGATAATAATCACTTTATTTAAATTGCAATAAATTTTTCCATTAATTTTCTATAAATTGTGAATTTTGTATTATTTTATGATTATAATAATGTTATTTCTCGATTATAATAATGATAAATTGAATAATAAATTTGTATTTAATTGGTAATTGTTGATTGATTGATTTTTCAATAACAATGAGTGTTGCTCTCTTGATTTTAGAGTGCACTTTAGTGTGTCAACAGCTTTTTTTTTGATGATTTAATTTGAATGTTTTCGTGTTAAATTAGTTTAATTTTAATATAAATTTTGTATTGTATTGTTATGATTTTTTAATTTTATCACATAAATTTATACAAAAAATTCCTTCAGATTCAAATTTATAGGTCGAAATAGATTCCTGGAGCTGTGACTCGGGACTCACTTAATCGGAATTCACTTAATCCTTTTAAAGGCAAAATATTGGGAGCTATCATTTGAAACAAATCAAAACGGGATGTGAAATAAGGTAGCCCATATACACGTTTAAAGCTCCTATTCTGTAGCACTTTTAATTGTCTAATGTAAGACAAACTTGCATTACGTTACAATTCGATCATATATGACAATTGACTGTGAAACATAGACCAATAGAGCATTAATCTCACGTCCTGAGGTAAAATAGTTTTAGTTCTATACAGAATAGAAGCCACGATTTTGATCTTAGAAGCTAAAGAGTTTATTTGTGTATTCCACGTCAACATCTAGTCAAGCATGAGTCCTAATAATTAAAGGATTCCACCTCTTCAATTACTGAAGACCCCAGAGAAATTACTGGATAAAAATTTGGCAGGCTTTTCTGTGCAGTGTGAAAATGCATCACTTTTGTTTTAAAATATTCATTAATTATTTTTAATTCAGATTGAGCCTTGACACAATTGATTGACAAAGAAGAGCTTGAGTAAAATATTGCCGTGTCATCCGCAAAGAGCTATGATTTTCCTTTGACCAATTGATTTTTAATGTCATTTATTTATGTTAAGAAGAGAAGTAGGCCAAGACAGCTGCCTTTGAGGATCTCATTTTGTGATCAACAGCCGATCACTTTGGGCATTCTTGCAGAACACGAACTGAAATCTGCCACAAAGATAGTTTTTACGTAAATTCAGAGGCGTTCCCTTAACTGCACATCATTCTAGTTGGTAGAGAAGAATTTCGTGGACGACTGTATCAAATGCCTTTGACAAATCCAGAAAAATTGCGGTCACTAATTTCACTTTTCACCTTTCAATGTGTGTCAATGTTTCATATAATGAAAAGAAATCCTAAATTTAAATTTGATATCATGACAAACATGGATCACATGCAAAATTTAACGACTTTCGTATTTGTATCACATCAAATGCACAAAAAAATAAACCAAAAATGGACTCAAATGTAAACCATTCTTGTTAAAAGCTAAATTGCTTTGTGGTTTCTTTTTAATGTACATGCACAAGAGTAAAATAAAGTGCATTCTCTCTGTATTAAAAATTTTCTGTTTAAATTTTCAACAAAAATTGTATCACAAAAAACACACAACTGATTGAAATTGTATGGTTTACACAAAAATACAACAAAGTGTGTGTATGTTAATCTCTTATAATAGAAAGACCAGAGACATTTAAAAAACAAATTTTGTATACAATTACTTACTAAGTACACTGCTATGCTGAAATTTCCCAAGTGAATATGAGAGAGTTGAAACACTATAAAATGACGAGTGGTTTTTATACCAAATTAGATTCATGTGATGGGAATTTTTGGTGTTTATACCAACTGTTTCCTATTGAATTAGCATCTTAATTGAAAATTTTCATCATCACTTGAGCAGGAAAATGAGGGAGTGGGAGAGAGAGAAAGTGAAGTGAAGTGCATTCAATGACAAAAATTGCATGAGGTTTTTTCGTATTATGATGATTTTAATGTTTTTAAACAAATTAAAAAGAGTTTTCAATTGGATTAAGAGATAATTAAAAAATGTTTGCATAATGTGTGGTTTTCCATGAAAACGGGATGAATTTATGTCACTTTTATGTGATTCACGAAAAATATCGTCCAAAATAATGTAAAGCTGCATTTTTACACACTGTCACCTGAAAAATGTGAGGAGATGTTTGAGGAATTTAGCACATTTAATGGCAATTTTTATTGATTTAAAAAAAAATACGAGTACTGAGGTCTGCCAGGACGACTGTGGGTCTTTTTGACATGATTGCTCTTAAGAGTCGACCTTAATCTATTTCATATAAACCCTGTAGACAAAATAATTTAAAAAAAAGTGGTCATTTAAAATGTGATTTTAATGAAAATTGTGGTTTAATGATAAAATTTTTAATTTACTCATCACATGGTCACATACGCTTAATAAAATTCTGGTTATAAATGGTGTCAAAGTGGTTTGACCGCAAAATTTCCCATAAATAACATATTGTCTATTTTTATTTTAAGTATGTACTTGAATTTGTGTTAGTCCATTAAGATAAAACCCAAACAATAACATTTTGATTAGCATTATATTTCTTCTCCCATTTTAACTTCAAATGCCTCCTATTTCAAAGTGCTGCAATATTATTTGTTTGAAATCCAACTACAACAAGGACATCATCATGTCCTAACTCAATAAATTTTATAATTCTATTTGTGTTGATACAATAATATTTTCATTTGTTTCACTCTCCCAGATCATCATCATCATCTGAAATATCATATGTTAAATGGACTACAAAAGGGGTAAAAGCATATAAAAATTTCAATAAACATTGAAAAATAAACAGAGTAAAAACGAAAAGTGTCATTTCGAAATGCAGATTGTTATTATTATTGTCAGATAAATCGAATCAAGCAAAAAAATACAATTCAATAGTAAAATAAATTAGACATATTTTATATTCAAAAGGTGTCACTCGAATGTCAAAGTATTGTCCGCCTTATAAAAAAATAGTAAAGTGCATTCATAGATCGAACATTAGTTTACTCAGCTTTCATGGACATGAAATAATCACAATAAAATTTATTCCAGGAATAGAAATGAACATTTTTTTTTCAATATTTACTTTGACAGCAGAAATATTGAGAATGGATTGTGCAGTTTTTGTAACTTCAGTCATCAATCATAATAAAAATAAAAAAAAAAACTGATATCAGGTATATTTTTCATGTTTGTAATGATAAAAATGGGATAAAAATTATAAGAGACAGATATCAATATTTGTCATTTGAAAGCAAATATTTAAATTTGACAAGTTTTCATGAATTGCGATAGTGTCGAATTCGGTATTTTATTATTTGAGTGACATATGTCAATCGAACAGGTTGACAGTATTGTATTAAGTGGGTAGTGTTTGAAATTTGATATTCAAAAAATGGAAGTTACAGTTTACAGGTGTTTTGAAGAATTTTCGACATTTTTGTTTGTTTTCAGATGGAATGAAAAACTTCTGGCAAAATTTGTTGATGAGAGTTTCAAAGAATTGTTCGAAATCATCGAAATTTATTAAATATATAATGTGATTGTGAACGATACACACGAACGCTCTGGTATAAGAAAAATTCACCATCTTGAAAATGTCCGCCATTTTGGACAAATCCGTCATTTTAAAATTTCGTCCATTTTGGAAAATTGGATCCTATTCTGGACCCTTTTCGAAAAAGTTGGGTTATTTTTTAAATTCGGCCATGTTGAATATTGGTTATATTGGATAAGTCGGTCGTTTAATACAATTTGGTAATTTTGAAAGTTCGCCATTTTGGAAAAACTTATAACATTTTTCATTGGCACATACGTACGGACAAAGGGAGTGAGCGGTCACAATGCACGCAATATTTAAAAAATCGACAGAAATTTGTTAAAACCGTAAAAAATTTAATTTTCCAGGAAATTATTGATCTGTCGCTTTCACCTTCATCGTACATAATTTTTCTTTAGAATCCAATTTCTGTTTAAAAAAATGTTTTTAGACAAATTTTAAGAAAACACAATTATTCAATCCAGACAGACACCAATCAATAAAATACTTTAAAAATGTCTTGCAAAAATTAGCTTCATTTGTTATTTTTTCTTCAATTGATTCTGTCCGCCCACTTCCATTAAAGAGCGATGACCATTTCATTTTGAACTTAAATTGTTGGTACATAAACAACCATTTTTTTCATGTTCTTATGATAATTTTTTTTATCAATATTCCAATTTCAATTGTATTTAACAATACAATGAAATAAAATAAGAATATAAATTCGAAAACATCTTTGACAGTAAACAGAAAAAAATTGTATATTAAAAAAGTTGCTGGATTAAAATATAAAGCAAATCCTCCTTTTCTATGTATACATTTATTATAAGTCTCTGTTCTGTTCAAAAAAAGGAGATCTAAGTAAAAAAATCTTTTAAAGAAAAAAAATAACAATAAAAAGAATGAAAGAAAAATAAAAAAAAGTTTCTAATCAATTCAAATCAGAGCGAGTCAAAAAAAAAAAAATAAAGAACTTTTGTGAGGAAGAAAAAATATTTATTGTCCTACTTTATACTATTTCATGGTACAATTATACGCAGAAGACACAATTGAGGTTCAGATTTAGACAGTTTTTATGTTAGTTTTGTACTCGGATATAGGAAAAAACCATTTCCACTTATATGTGAAAATGGAGAAAATTAAAATGAACGATAAACGCGAGCGCATTATCATGGAACTGAATTCAGTTACAATTCAAAAATTTCAGTTAGATTTTAAAAATTTGATTCATTTTTTTTCAATGCAATGTGATCTGGTTATTGAAAAGATGAAACAGACACATGAGTGCCTTCAATAATCGCATTTCTTTCAAATTGACATGAAATTGCGCTAAAAATCATAGCAAAAAGTACAAGTTTTGCAAACCAATTTTCTATTTTTTCTTGTACTCCCAGTTTTTCTGTATTTTTGTTCTTTGCTTATTTTGATTCTAAAAATACATTTCATAGGTTATAGATATTCTTCATTTTGAATGGGTAATAAATTTATTTCTTCCATAATGAATAAATGTGTTTGGTGATCTTGCTTTTACCGTTAAAAAGAATACTCCATAAAAAAAAGGTATAAAATAGGAAAATTTCTTATAGATTTCAAATTTATGGTTCATTTTTATTTATTTTCAATAATAGATTTACTCTTTCTTATGCTTTTTTCTTCAAATTATGTTCGGATTTCAATCAAATATTGATTTTCAATACAACAATAAGGCATGACTCGTATTTTGTCTTTATTGTGGATGATCATTGAAATTTTTAGTCGTTTTATTTTCATGATGTTCCATAATGACCAGAATTTTTATTTAATTTTCAATGAAACAAAACATTTATCT
This sequence comes from Culicoides sonorensis, assembly GCA_900002565.1. NCBI lineage: Eukaryota > Metazoa > Arthropoda > Insecta > Diptera > Ceratopogonidae > Culicoides > Culicoides sonorensis. Next base: position 161,214 of record LN483351.1, read on the forward strand.
CGAAGACAAAAATCATGTACATTGCACATTTTATGGAAAGTCTCATAATCACGTAAAATAAGATTTTATTGCATTACTGATAATAACAATGACCTTCCATAACACCAAGCACGTTTAACTTTAAAATGTATTTTATGGGTTTCTTTTAATAATATCTTAGTTTTAATTTTTTTTTATTTTTAGCTTAATTATTATTATTTTAAAACCCAGGACTCGCTGAAACGACACCAAAGGAAGTTAAGGTTCTTTTTGAAAAAACTCTTAAATTCATCTGCAATGAATAGAAAAAAAACTCCTAAAGATTGAGCCAAGTGTGTCTTTTTTTGCAATTCGCTAGACTTTAAACATTTTCCTTTCAATAAATTTGCATTGCAACTGATAAATTGATGTCAAATTTGGGTCACAGCTTCATCGATTCCAGGTATTTTTAAGTATAATTTCATGGCACGACAAGGATGATTATAAATTATTTGAAATTGAAGCAAATTTTCAGTTATGCACTTGTATTACTTTAATAAAAAAATATGGTACAGCCGATTCCAACCAAGCAACGTACAAGGCAAAAATAATATATAAAAATTTTAAGTTTTTTGAAATTTATACGCAGAAATGGTAATAAAATTAAGTGGTTGATGTTTGTAAGTGAAAATGTTTGTTCAAAGATATAAAGCAAACAAAGTGAGGTACTTGGAATGAGATATGGACGTATATTTTAAAATTTGTTTATAAAATGTGGATAATATTTTAACTTTTTCCCGTAAAAATAGTTTTTCAAGTTGTTTCATTGTACACATGAAACTAGGATACGATTTGTATTATAATTGAATAAATAATTTTTATCGCTGCTCGAGTTTCGAGTGAGTCCACCTGGTTAAAAGTAGTGAAAAATTTGTGTTCTTTTCAAAAATAATAGGGTTTTTTGTTGTGAAATATGTAGGAAATGTGCTGAAGACTTCACTTACGGGCCGTTGAAAGTAAATTTCTGGTGGATTTGAAAAATTCAAGCATTTTCGGCAAGAAATGTCTATGTCAAATAAAGATCATTTTAGATTTGTAAGGCTGCTGTTAAGCCTGCACCCAGGCCATCAGTTGGGCTCATTGTGTATATTCTTTATCATCATCAGAAGGCTTGAGCTTTCATCCTGTCATCCCAAGCAGTCGCCACCTTTATCAAGCCTTTAACTCAGATTGAGTTCCCAGAAAAAGTGACATTTGAGATCGTAAAGTTTCATGGCCACAGCGAGAATCGAAATGCCAACCTTTAGATTTATATCCAACATGCTAATCGTAGAATCCCAAAATGAACCATCCATGCATGATTAAGCTTGTTCACCTCATTCTCGCATATCAACAAGCTTTAATTAAATTTTCTTCTAAATGCACCTGAGCAACTTGCTATTTCCTTTTTCTTTAATTTAACTGCTTTTTGTTCTTCAAACTCCTTATTAAACGCACACTAATTTAACCGCACATTTATTTATTATCATTTACGCTTGAAACGTTTTGAAATAATTAAATTAAATTGCATTTATACCGCGATTAGATTATATGGTAAATATAATAAGAATAACAAACACATTCAAAGTACATCCCTAATAACACAGGTAAATACAAATAATTTACATTTATTATTTGTTCCCATGTGCGTTTGAAAATTTTATATAAAACACACAAGCTTATGAAATGAAACAAGGAAAAAACATTTATAGCAACAAATATAATTCATACCTTATTCATTTTAACTCCCCCATTTTCTTTTTAACATGCAGACACATTTCTAACTAGCTACTAACCAAATATAATCAGAATAATGAGCATGTTGTTATTCTTATGGATGGAAAATCACTGTGTTTTGTTCTAATTCACGTGATACATGTGCAACATTATCTTCAATTATTATGTTTTACATTTTATATTTTAATAACACTCACATCTGATGGTGGCAAGAAAACACCTGTATTTTAGTTTTATAAGAGGATGTTCTATGAAAATAAATTCAAATATGTAGAATAAGTTGTAACAATAGAAAGAGAACAAAAAACGAGGCATAAAGTAAAACAACATAAGAAGAGGTAGCTTAATTCTCAGGAAATACAAAGATAAAACAAACTGTATGTATCTGTTTATTTATAAAGCATTATTTTTAATGTGTACCATGCACACACATTGCCCTCTTTTTTGCATCCTAGCATATAAAACAATAACCATAATAATTTCTTGCAACACATATCACAAGACAACACTGGCAAACAATTGTATGAAAATTTCATTTTTATTTTTTTCATATTTAACATAAAATGATGATAACAATTGTTGTATGTAAAACAAAAGATTGTTATAAAATGAAAATGATGGTGAAATGAAAAAAGGGAAACAAAATATTTTGTTTAAATCATTACCATGCAAGAAGTCACCTGTGTGAGCAGGTCTGTGCATGTACAAAAACACAATTGAATTTATTAGATAATATAAAAGAAAACAATACACCATAAATTATCACCTGGAACATGTTCGGGCATTTGTGTAGTCATTCAGTATTGTTAAATATCAAAAAACTTGACTTTTTAATCCCTTTATGCAAAAATTTTAAATGATGATCATTTTCTTCCCAGTTTAGTTGGAAAGGAATACAATTGATGTTTTAATGACCAGTAATTAAGAACTTAAAAATATTTTGCTTTGTTATTTCCAGAGAAATTTGAATTGAATACAATTTCATTGAATTCTTAAATTAATAAGCTTATTTCGTTTACTGGGAGGAATTATTTATAAGTAATTTAATTCATTTTTGAATTATTTATTGCCTTTTTGTTAAAGATTATTGGGTGGAATTCAATTTGAATGTTCATTTGAATGATTGAATTTAAATGACTTGAAAAATTCCGAAGTTTTATGAAATTTCGAGGTTTTGCAAAATTCCGTGGTTCGAAAAATGGCGCTGCATGGGGAATTTTTGATGTCCCAGCCGGATGTGTGGTAATAACAAGCTCAGGTCCGTTAACCTAAAAAGAGCTTCCAGTGTGATTTTGGCGCTTATGAAGCGAAGGAAAATTCTCCCTGAAGTAGTAAATCCTCACTCTAGCCAATGCTTCACACTGACAGAGGATGTGTGCTTTGCTGTTTCATTTTCTTCTAGGCAGAGCCTGCAAGTGCTTGAATCACTCCTTCCTATCCTTTTAAGATAGTTGCGTAAAAGGCAGTGTCCTGTTAGGAGCCCCGTCAGTTTCCTGATGTCTTTTTTGTCCAATTGTAAGATCAGTTCACAAACTCTTTGAAGTGTGAAGATGCTGGTATACGTTAATGGTATAATTTCATCTGTTTTTCCACACATTTCAAGATGAATTTTTTGAAATAGCTCATGCTCACTCCGCAAAAGGCTCAGGGCCGATAAATTTCCCTTCAGCTCCATTCTTGGCAGTTCATCCGTCATTTCATCACCTTCGATCCCTTCATGGCCTTCATTATTATTATGTCGAAAGGTTTTTCGAAGTCAAATTCCGTTGGAATGCTGTCAAAAATTAGGTTAAGATCACAAAGTGTTGAAATTTCGTTAAGAATTCCCAAATGACCTTAAAACTCTCCTGGTTTAAAGTTTTTGAAACGTTGTGTTCTCAATGCCACTGCCATGATGCATTATTTTTGACAATAACGTCCAATGGTGAAAGGTCTATTGCTGTTTGGCTAATAGCTTACAGTGTAAGTTGAAATCGTCTCGCAGTTGAAGCTAAAATTTGAATTTTTGATATGGCGCTAAAAAAGCGTTTATAAGGCGTTTTAAAGCGATTTTTTTATGGATTTACTCAATTAAAGTAATTTATCTCATTTTTTCAGAGAAAATACGGAATTTTTGCTTTATTTTTGTGCAGACCCATTGAAAAAAAATATTAAACTTATAAAATCTGATAACCCTTACATACAAATAATCAAATCATCACAGTTTGAAATACTTGACAATAAACTTTTTTTTTCCCAGATTTCATTTTAGCAGATAACCAACTTTAACCACTTATTATTTTTGATACAGTTGAATTTCATTTCATTTTATTTTATATAAAAAATTTTTTTATCCAAAACAATTCACATGAAACTGAATTTTATCAAAAATTGTGATAATTACTTTTTATTATTATTATCATATGTACTGGAATTGTGCCAAATGTTCGGTTCATTTTCCACATTCTGTGTGTTAAAATTATTTTGCAAGTTGTTGTTATTTTTCAACTCTGCATCAATGGTCAAAAGTGGTATTTCATGTTTTGCTGTCTGTCTGACTGGCATTTTTTTTTTACTTAAACATACAAAAATAAACTGTTTTCATTTCAAATGAATGCTCGTTAAATGTGTGTGTGTGTGCAGATACAACTATTTCCTGACATAAACATAATAAAATATAAATTTTTATTTTTTTAAACAAAAAAAAAAATAATAGGGAAAAATTAAACTGAAGCATCATCATTTAAAAATAAAAATTTGAATCAAGTGCTTTTGATAAACTTCAAACTATGATTTTTTTAAGCTTAATCTTACATGTAAGATAATGAAAATTAAATGAAATGAAATTTTCCTTGTACAAATAATTAGATAGAAAAATAAAACATTTTACAATGCATTGACATAAATGCCAAAAATTTATTTTCCTGTTTTGTAATAGAAATAATTTGCACAATTAATTTTAAATGAAAAAAAATAGAGACAAAAGTCATTCAAATATTCAATGAATAAACCATGGAATTTTGTTTCAACAATTTTTGAGGTTAAAGATCAAATTTATGAACTAGATCTAATTTGGACAGAAAAATACTGAAATAAAACAGAAAATAAAATAGTCAGTTCAAAATAAATTTCCTGTGTATGTTTCCGCTTGAATGCCTCATGAAAATCCTATACAGCATTTATTTTGTCAATTGTTTCGTATTTATATTTAATGTGGTAAAAGCCAAAGAAATTTTATATTATTTTTTTTCTATTGAAAACCACACACACACATACACACAATAATAATAAAAATAAAAATACAAAGTCTTTGGTCATGCAAGCAAATAAAAGTAAACATTTTCAGTAAACATATGTATGTGAATGTAAGTGAATGAGCAGAAAAAGAAAAAATGTGTGGGTAACGATGGAGCAAAAATTTCTTTTTGATTTTCTTTTATGCTTTTTGTTTTTTTTCATTCTCAAATATAACAGTGACATGAGAAAAAAAATTTCATGTGCTGTATACGTGGATGAAATTCGGTGGAAACGTCTACTTTGTTAAATAAAGAAAAAAATAACGTTTTTATCTTCATTGAAACGGAACAATATCAATAGAAATTTATGAAGTTCCTTTTTTTGTTTTCTCAATACGTTTTTTTACAATTTTTTAACACTCAAATTACAATTCATTTTTTTTGAAGAAATGTAAAGGGGATCGTAAATAAAAACAGTCTTGATTTTTCAAAGGGTGAGACTTGATATTTTTTGGCCTTAAATTATCAATTGTAAAGTAAAATTTGAACTGGAATTCAATAGAACCGAGGTTAAATTTGTTAAAAGTGGCCACGAAATTCCCAAATGGTCAAAAGGTCAACAAACCGTGTAAATTTCCGAGATTTTCATAAACTACGAAATATTTATAAGGTCAGGCCACTAGACTGAAGTTATCAACGACCTCATCAATCACTTTGTCACCCTCGAGGAGGTGTTTTTCTGACCCCCAGGACCCTCCCAGACACCCTCCAAGTGTCATTAACGACTTTTCTCTTGGAGAATTTTTCAGGAAAGTCTAAAAACTGATCAAATTTTCATAAAAAGCCTCATCAGCGTCCTCTGGAGGCTCTGACACGTCAGAATGATCCCAAAAGTGCATTTTCATGTGAAATTTCAATTTAAAATGTTTACGACCAAATAACATTTTAATGTCCTTGATTTTTACTTTTCTATTGTTAAAGAATTGCCCCAAAAAAAATCCAAGTCAAATTAATGAAAAGGCAATAAAAGTAATTCTTTTATTATTGTTCTTAGACCACTCTTTATTTAATTTTTGCTTTTTAAGAAAAGAAAGAAAGTTCTCGTGCTTAAGAGAACAATAACAATAATAAATTTGAAACTAAAAAATATAAGTTTATGTTTTTACTGACAATGGAAAGAGAAGTATTTTATTTTTCATAAAAAGAGTACAAAGGACCATGAAGCTTAACTGTAAATTTTTTCACAATGATATTTTTGATTGAAGTGACCACGATTTTACTCTTAAATGATTTTATTTTACCAATCCTTGCGCCTAAAAGTATGCAATTCAAAATGAATAAGTGCGATTTTTACCTTTCAAATACTTTTCAAAGGCACTTTCAATTTTCCAATTAATTTCAATGAAACAATTAATTTTACATGCACTATTAAATTAAAATTAAATTTTGCCTCGCACATGTTTTTACTTATGCTCTTAGAATGCAAATAAATTCCAATTAATTGTATATGAAAAAAAAAAAAAAAATCATGTAATAGGCTTTTCTCGCTAAGTAATGACTTGATTTCATTATTATTTTTTTGCTGTAACGTTTCGCTGATTTATTTTGTGCTCTTTTTATTGACTGATGGAAATTCATTTCAGAAAATAGCGTGTATGTATTTTGAGCTATACAAAAAACTTTTTTTTGGCTTATAACTGTTTACTTTGATATACTTTTAGTACTTTATTTTTTCCTCTTGTTCCTGTCTATTTTGGATTTTTTTTGTTGTATTTAATGTATAAAACAACCTGCAATATTTATCTTCATAAAAACTTTTTCTGATGTTTTTTCCTTGACAAATTTCTCTCGTTTTCATCTTTCTTATACGCTTAATGTTATATCAGATCACTTTAAGATACAGTCACGACATACTCTGATTAGACTCGTTTCTTAAAATGGATCAACATGAATTTCATGATATTTTATTATTATTCGTTGTATATCAGTAGCAACAAATTTCATTTCACTTCATATTGATGTGAGATGAAAAATAATAATAATAATAATAAAAATAAATAAATAAATATATGAAAAGCTCGGAAGGAAAAAGTTTTGTCTTTATTTCAAAGTTTGTCATTTTCATATCACAATAAATGATTCTTTTCATAGAACTGTGTTTTCGATTTAAAGAGTTTAAGCAACAAGATTATAGGAAAAAATTATTATTATTTAAAACTATTGACATTAAAAAGTTTATTTTTTTTTCTAACGTTAAAAAAAGTTGTTGTATGAAAACTTGATTGTTTCATTTCAACTGTGTTTCAAATGGAAGAGAGAGAAAAAAAAACTTAAAGTGATAAAATTTTAGTTTTAAATTGAATAACAAAGTTATTGCAAGAAATTGTGATGTCAATTACCTTAAAGTACGATATCAAAAAGGAGATAAAATGAAACTGAAATCCTTTGATTTCTTTTTCAATTGTTTTATTGAATATATTGAAGCAAAATATCAATTTCAAAAATCAGACGTTTTAGAAATACTTTCAAAAACTCGGCCATTTTGCAAAATCATATCAAAAAATTGCCCATTGTGCAATTTTTGAAAAATTTTGCTATTTTAGAATATTCTGAAAAAATCACGATTTTAAAAACCCTGAGCCTAATCTCAAAACAAATGAGTAACGGTATGTTCTAATAAATTTTTCTGTCTTACAAAAAATCACCATTTTTCAGGTTTTTACCAATTTTGGACTCTGAAAACTCTGGAGCTCAAACCTAGACATTTTAAAAAAAATTTGAAAATCGTTCATTTTAAAAAAATTTGAAAACTCCACCAAAAACTTTTGAAATTAGAAAATCAAGAAAAAATCCGGAGTGACGGCGGACAAACGTCTGCCATATTGCAGGTTTTCTCACGAAAAGCACAAAAAAAAAAGAGATTAAAAAACGCTAAAATTTATTTTCAAAATGGCAAATTTTAAAAATGGCAGCTTTTTTAAAAAGGCAGATTTTTTAAAATGGCAAATTTTCAAATCGGCAGATTTTTTAAAACGGCAGAGTTTTTAAAATGGCAGTTTTTTCAAAAAGGACGATTTTTTTTAAATCTACGAAAACCGTGTACGAAAACAGCTACGAAAAATTTAAAAATGCGGAAAACATTAAATCATGGTTCACTTATTTTTTAAATTGATACAAAAGAATTTCTCGAACTATTTATTGAAAAATTGCAAAAAATGAATACAAGTTTTCAATTTCAATGACATAAATTAATGAATCATGAGATTTAAAAACTTTGAAAGAGATAAATCGATTTTATTTATAAAAAAAAGAAAAGTAATGAAAAACTACTTAAACTCCATCCAAGTGATACATACTTGAATAACTTTTTAATTATCAATAAATTCCTTTTTTTAATAGGTTAATTAATAGGTTAGTTTCATGTATGTTCCAATAAATTTTCCAATTTATTTTCCCACTGCAAAATTGTTTCATATTAATTATCATTTATTGCTGCATTTTTAGTATCAAAATTTTCATGATCAATAAATTTTAATAATATTCTGTGAATATGTCGAGTCATTTATATGAATATAATCGATATTAAATTTTAATCACCCTCAAAATATTATTATCAGTGATTGCATTAATCACTAGGTAAATGTGCAAACACACACAGGTTTCAATGTATTTGTGTGGGCAGGATTTAGTAAAATGAAATTTAATGAAGTTTTTAGCGCATTTCTTGAAAATGTCGGTATTGAGGGCGGTCATGCCGTCCGTCTGTTTGTGCCAATCATTGAAAAATGTCGCTTATCATTGAAAAATGTTGCTAATCATTGAAAAATGTCGCTAATCATTAAAAACGTCACCTGACCAAAAAAATCGGCATACTCCAAATGGCTGACTAACTCGATAACGATATAAAATCTTAAAAGACGATAAAAAACGATATTTTAACCTAAATAACGATAAAACTCAAATTTGTAGATTTTTTTTCTGTCAGTCATTTTAGGAAATGCGCTCGTGCATATCATTCACGATTACGTTTTAATTTTTTTTATTGTATAAATGAAACATTAATTTTAGCGTATCTTAACTGTCATCATAAACGATGTGTTTTCGCTGTGTTGAAATGAAATTTTTTAATTGCCACCTACATAACGAGTCTTCTGATAGTTGTGAATTGATGTCATCATTATTGTGCGTTTTATTAATAATAATTTTAGCATAGATTTTACCAATTATCATGATTTTGCATACAATTTCCTTTAATATAAATTTTATATTTTTCATTAACGATAATAAATTTAATTAAAATCGCTCTGCATGAAGTTTTTGGGAGAGAGAAAAAAAAACACATTTTGCGAATTGGCACATTAATTTGTGCTGTGATGTGTGCAATGCAAAGATAATAATAATTAATAGCGTGTGATTTATTGAACTGTATTGCAATGAATTTGAACCACATTCAAATACCCAATGAATTTTATTATCATTACCGATAAGTGATTTGATTTTTGAAGTGTGAAGTGAAATTGAGTGCTCAAGTTGAAATGGATTTAATTTGATGTGATATTTAATTAAAAGTAAAAAAATTATTTGACCTAATTTCTCTGCACTGATCATCAACACAATCGAAAATGAATTAAAAAAACACTTTTCCACATTTTCATGTCAGAAATTCCAATTCATGTTAAATTAAAATGTGGAGACGTCTGGTATTTTACTTTAATTTAATTTAATAGCACTTCATAGAAATTAAGTTCACATTAAAATCAGTAACCCGTGAAATATTTGCCACAAAAATTTTGCAATCGTCTTCTATTCATTTTCAAAGTCCCTTAAAATGACGAAAATGATTAAAATTTTGATTTTTTGTACTTTAATTGCCATTTTAATGGTTGCAACGGATTCGAGAGCCTTTAAATTGAATCATAAAATGGTCAAAAGACAAGGTGAACAAAACGACAGTTTTAATGATTGGATTCGCAAAGACTCAAGAAACATAATTGGAAATGAAATGGAAACAACCACAATGGAATCGGATATCAAAAGATTATCTCCTGAGCTTATTCCAGGTTTTGGAACGAATTTTGACCAACCGAATGATGGTGAGGAAATTAAATTGAAATAAAATAAATTTGAAAATTAAATTATTAATTAAATTTCTTTTACAGTGGATGTGCCAAATGATCCAGTTGATTTTATTGAAAAGAAAAATGTTGATAAGGAAGAGAAGGATGTTAAAACAAAAGGTCATAAATCGAAATGTGGTGCAAGTTGGTTTAAAATTAATCGAATCATGACTGTTTTTGGAATTATTTTGACTCTTTTAATTGGATTTTGAAATTTTAAATTGATATGAAATGTAATTAACACTATTTTTTGTAAATTTAATGAAACATTTCTTCTGATTCAGCAAAATAATCAAGTGATTTTTTTTTACGCCCTACATGATTTAGCGTCGTTCCGTAAATCGCACAGCAGAAATTTATAAAATCGCGAAAAATTGTGGTTAGTGCAAAGCGTCACATCAAATTGATCGGAAACGTTACATTTTTCACGCTCATTTTATGCACTTAGGCGTACATGGGCTTGGTGAGGTTTTCCATGGTACCTCAATTTAGCGTGATTTTGAAATTTTAACGAATTTACACGGATATGGAAATCTTCGCCAGACGAGAAGTGTACTGAAAATACCCCAAAATAACCCAGCAATCACCCGCAGTCCTCCCCCTCCAAGTAAGTGCCAAGTAAATCATCTCGAATGCGGGCCGTTCTCAGCTTAGTGTAGCTAAAGATGGTAGAACAGACGCAATTCGGTCTTCATACACTCTCAACCTAAAACCAGTGTAAGTGTCCAGAAAAAGTGTTCCCAATGGTACCCCACTGGTTATGGGTGTGTAATTTGTGCGAAATTCGACACATCCCAAATCTTTGAGCTCCGTACTAACGTTAAGCTTTAATGACCGAGTTTCATCACAATTTTTATCCGAGATAATCAACTTACATTGTCGAGTAATCACATTAGGATCTTTTATTTTCACTCATTATAAAAATTTTTATTCCTGTTCCAATTCTAAAGCTTTCAGAATACAATTCTTTTCATCAAATACATCATAAAAGCAAATCATGACACAATTTTTATATTTTTTTTTCATCTCTCCTATTATGACTTTTATTAAATCATATTATTTTTCATCCTCATACTTTTTTTTTTCTATTAAATTTCCTGCCACATATCACTAATTCTTTTATGTATCTTAGTATTCAGGTTGAAATGTAATGTAAAAAAAAAGATATATATCTAATTATGATTATTATTATTTTTATTACACATCAACTTATAAGTTGAATTGTATGAAATGTGATACGGGAAATAAAATTACGTGTGATGGTGGTTTCAATGGATTCATATCATAAAGTTTTTTTTTTCATTATAAATTTTCTATTGAAATGAAATGTGAGTGAAAAAATAACTCATAGAATTTGTGTCAATTAGTTTACATGTCGCTTTATATTCAAAGTTAAAAGGATTGTAATTTTATATGGCAATTTTTTTTTTATTTTGCACTGGTGCTCAAAAGGTTCATAGTTTATTAAAACAAATTAATTAAATATATTAAAAAATCACACATGAAATGAAATTTTAAATGAATTTTTACCTTCAAAGTATTCACATTTCATATAACAAAAATTTTTCAACAAAATATGTGGTGAAGGGAATTTTCAAGTCACACAAATCTTCATAAATATTTATTTCCGTATATTTCTGTTACAATAAGAATAATAATTTGACTTCTTCTTTTTTATTTTATTTTGAATATAAGAAAAAAAGCCATATAAGAAATGTATGAATTTCACTTCAAATATGGTATGAAAAGTTAAATTTCTCATACTTTTTACTACACACACACACTTGAAACGACTTTGAAAAATGACTCTCAGGAGAAAATTACATCACGCACGCATTTACTTTACAATATTATTCAAACATTATACGAATATTTCATATATCATCATGCAAAAAAATACTTTTTTTCTGTTACTCATATTAAACATTCATTCAGAAACGCAATAATGTCTATTTTGTACTCATTAATCTGAATATTTTTTTTTGGATGTGAATTTTCAGTGGGTGTTTGTGTCTTTTTCTGTTTTATTTAAATTTAATTTGACTTGACATTGTGAAATAATATGGGGATTTAAATTACACGCGAATTTCTTGTCAATTTTGAAAAAAATCGGTATTGTGGGTCCTTGTGAAGCCTAGGCTCGAAGTTGAAAATGCCTTGAAAAACCCCGCAATAAATCGAAAGATTTCTGACCAGCAAAGACTATAGACATTAAGCCTTAAATTCTTTTTAGACCATGCTGACATCCAACATATTGCATTAATAATTATAAACCATAACAGAATTTGAAAATCGATATTAACTCATTCGCGTCATCCGTTGCGTCAACGCAACACCTACTTTGAGGTCACTTTTCTCGTTCATATCAAAAAATTTCTTTGTCAATCTTTTTTAGAATCTTAATTAAAGATGTATTGTATCAAACAGTTGCATGGTTTTTGAATTTAAACCAAAAACTAAAAAATTATGAGCGAAACTTTTAAGAAAAATCGCGTTTTTTTCATTCTCGTACAAGATTTCTGTGTGTATTTGTGTAGCACTTATACGTATTTTATTTTGGCTCTCCTGTAAAATTTTTATATGAAACCTGAAATTTTCATCGAAGAGAAAGTTGTTCACTTTTATCTAAAGAATAGATCGTAGAAGAACTTTTTGTTCAAAACTCAATATTTCTAGGAGCGGCGTCGAATGAGTTAAAAATTCTTTTTGAATCAAAAAACACGAAATAAGCGATAAAAGTCACCTGCAGCAGTGAATAAGATTAAGAATATTCACATAAACTTTTTGATATCTGTTCACCGAAAACTAAAATATCACATATGACTTAAAATATGTCTCATTTCACCCTTTGTTCATTTTTTGTCACAATTCCATATTTTTATGTCTGTATATTCTCACTATTTTTCCTCATTTTCTTGCTTCATTTCACATATTTTGAATGATAAAACGTGTCAAAATGCAACCGAAAATATTACATGGTTTAGTTGTGTTGTTGTTGTTGTTTTTTTTTTTTGAAAGTACCAGGAAAAAAGACAAAAAAGGAAATATGCATATGAAAAAGATGTCAGTTTCATATGATGATGATGATAATGAAATTTGGATGAGTGAGAAAACAGACACGGAAGTTTTGATACTTTAAAAATGGGGAATGGTCCATTGCATGAATTTGATTCTACTGCTACCGTTAAATGGGGTAATTTAATTTTATCTAAATTGAAAATTTAAAATTGTCACATAAGTTTTTTTAATCCAATATATTCATCAATTTGGTTCTGGCATAGCAGCCATTGGACTTTAAAGTCAGTTTTCATTTCATTTCACCCCAAATTACGCTAAAAAAAATATAAAAAATTAAATTTCACATAAAATATTCTGTCATATTAGTTCAGACATGTAAAATTTTAAGCGTGAAACCTGAGATAGACAAGGCTATTAAATGGATAACTGACTTGCAAGTTGACAGCATGAAAAAAATGAGAGAATGTGTTACCGGTGTTATGTGTGTGCAAAAGTAATAAAAACATTTTCAGAATAAACGTGTGTATTTTTTTTTTTACTTTAAATCATGCGATGCTGAAAATTTTTTCATATAAACCTCTGTAACACACATTTTTGCTTCTAATGATGATATCACAGTAAAATAAGTGAAGGAAAAAATATAAACTTAAAAAAAAAATAAAAATGATGAGATCATTTTTGTACAACATGAAATGTGCTAGTGACATTTTTTTTATATCTTACTTTTACTCATTGAAACCTTGACTAAAGAAAAAAGTGAATACATATAAAAAGTGGAGGATATCTATGAAAAAAAAATAAGTTTGATTTATATCACTTATGAAAAAAGGGCTTTAGTAAGATAAAATGTTGAAAGGAAAGAAATTTGATATATTATACTTACACTTAAATTTAATGTGCTTCTTATTTCTCAAAAACAGGACGATTTCTGGGCTGAATCGATTAAAACTGAATTGAAATTTAAAATTCCATTAAAATTATAATGAGAACGCCTGGTACTTTTCAATTCAATGGGCAAAGAAACCAATTATTTTAATTTTAATAACCCACAACCCTGGCTTTGTTGAATAAAATTAATAATTATATGAACCTTTTATATGTATGCCAATAATCCATATATAATGCATTTTAATTCAAATTATGTATGCATGTCAAAACTTAGAACTAATTTTAATTCATTACATGATAATTGTGAGTCATTCATGCATTAAAATCACTTTATTGATGCAATTTTGTCATATACAAGCCATAAAATATGGTGTTTAATGGTCGTTTGAGCATAAGACCACAATCTAATTGAAATTGTGTTCATCAAAGTGTTGATTAATGGTGTGAAGTTCAGTTAACATTTGAGCAGTAAATGTTTCCTAAAATTAAATTTGAAATGAGCCAATTACTGGGGATAAGTCGAATTTCAAATGAAAATTGTTTTTTTTTGGTACCCATCGTGCTCTGGAAAAATGATCCTTGTATGACTTTGGACCTCGATAAATTGAATGCTCGTGGAAAATGAATGCAAATTAAATTACACAAATCATTTTATTAATGTTATACTATAATAAATTTTCTACAAGTAATTATTATTAGTGTTATTACAAGAAATTCTTAAATTATTAATTTATATTGATTTCATGGTTTTATTTATAATTACTATTGTTCAAGAATTTTAATCCTATTCTATTATTTATTTATACATTTAATGTGAGAATCATGACGCGCATAAATACAGTAAAGTCTCCATATAGTGAAAAATAATCTGTACGTAATGATTCTATCTAATGACAAGTCTGTTTCTGTGGATCTATCATAGTGATCTATGGGATCTACAGTTTCTATAGATACTGACTTTCCATTAAATAGAATCATTGCGTACAGCTTATTTTTCACTATATGGAGCTTTGACTGTATTTTATCCCAAATTTGGATTAAACTGCTTTAAGATAATTTTGTAATGAACGTTTTTTGTTATTTTATTGATTTTTACAGAATAATTCTAACTAAATATTCTTTTTATTTTAAATCTATACAAATATTTAACGTTCTATTTATTTCTTGGAATTTTTTTAAAGAACCTACAAAAATATTTCTTAGATTCTATTTGTATTTTAAAGTCTCATATAATTTATTTTCTTTTTTTTGTTTTATTGGAATCACGATTCGTATTTCTATTCTTTAATTGTACAATCTATTTTGGTGAGTTCAGTATAGCCATGCTCCCATAAAACGCACAGATAGTGAAACAGTTTTGTGACGATTTACACTCGCAACACAAAACCAGTGGTACATCGGTGTCAACTAGGTTTTCCAATGGTTCTGTGTTGAGAGTGTAAATCGTTTAAAAAAATTCTCCTTATCAGTGCGATTTATGGAAGCATGGCTGTAGTGATTAAAATACAATTAAACATTAACTTAAAATAAAAATTTAATTTAATTAATAAAATTCTAGTTTTCCTCAGAATTAGTTGAATTTCGATGTGAAATAAAATACTTCATAAATAATAATATTTTGCATTGTAGATGTACTTAGATAGATTTAAAAATATGTAAATTTTTACCCTAATCAAGTTCATTCAAATATATCATAAGGAGGTGTGTGAAGCTTTTGTCACCATAATTCAATTGGGGAATTTGGTACCGTATTCATACTCGTGGTACTGAATGATGTCAAATTTGTTGTCATATGATGACACTTATTATTTAGTATATCCATTGGAAGTAGGTCATCTTGATGATGTTGTTGTTCTCGCTGATGATAATTGTGATGACGACAATAATAATTTCGAGTTGGTGTATTGATTGTACTAATATCACTAATACTGTCCATGCCAACATCATCATGATGACTACTATGACTATGTTGCCAAAGACGATATTTTTGGCAACGATACAAATGTACAAATCCAAATGCAATTGTGATGCCAATTGTCGCTCCAATTACCATAAAAAGCCCAGGATGGCCAAGATATGATGTTGCCTGACCTGAAGGATTAATTTTATCATCTCGAATGTCAGACCATTCTTGTTTTTGCGGTGAATCAACTTGATTATTGTTCAAAATTGAATTGAGCGTACTTGATTTTGAATTGTGGGTGTTGAAATCAGCATCATATTGTGGTAGTACTTGTGGATATTTCATATGATCACCCACTAAATGAATATCTTGCTGTAAAACATTAACTTTTTCATTCAATTGTGAATGTTTAGCCAGATTTATTTTATTGTTTTGTGACGTTGTTGTTGTGAGAATTACTGTATCTGTCTGATAAGAGTAAGGCTTTGCGGTTATTGTACTAGACAGTGATTGTTGTTTATGTAATACCTTCTTATTATTATTATTATCATCATCAGTATTTGTCTTTGGGCGAGATACAGGATGAGTTGTTGTGAAATTGAAATTTGTCAGTTGTAGTGATAATTGTTTGGCTTCAAGTGATTTTTCTTTTTCTTTAATTTTCATTTCTTCTTTTACATTTTCAGTGGAGACAGTAGCAAAGTTGTCAACAACTGCTTTATTATCGTCATTTAAATAATCATCATCATTTGTTATTGCCACTGCTTTTGTCTTGCTTTTCATCACTTTATTGTATGATTGTGACATGTTAATTATATGGTCAGACATTAGTCGTTGTTGTTTCAATTGTTTTTCCGTCCAATTCTTCGTCGTCTTCTTATGTTTGGATAATTTAATTGGGTGATTAACGTCATTTGTTTGAACCTTCTCGTTTATCTGATTTTTATTAATAATATTGTCGCCAGTTGTTGTTTTCATTGTTGAAGTTGTGATAATATTTGGGATTAAATTTTTGTCAACAATTTGATTGTCTACAACATTTTTCTTATCCACTTTCTGTTCAAATGTTGCCATTTTATTTGTTTTTATGTTATTATTATTGTTATATGATCGTGTAATATTTGCACTACTTGTTAGTGTTTGTTCTGTTGATTTTTCCTCTTTTGTCTCGTTTATATTTATTACATTATTATTTTTCATGGCCATTGTCACTGTTTCATCATCATTTCTATTGTTTTTCTCGATTATTATGTCACTGCTTTCAAATTTGTCATTGACATTTTTATCTGATTTTGTCTGATTTTTTTGCTGTCGATTTAACGAAGATTGACGTTCGTTCAATTTATTATTAGCCACAACATCATCAGTCCCATGATGGGATCCCTTGTTGCCACTTGAATAATTATTATCATTAATTTTCGGTACTGTTGCTGTCGTACTCGCTCTTATTACATTATCATTATTATTACTTTTTGGCATCGCATCTCTAATTACTTCCTTACAAACTTTATTTTTCATTCTTTTTCCTTTTTGTTCCATTTTCTTTCGCCCATTACATTCGTGCTCAATACTGGCATGTTGCCATTTAACGAGGTAATCATTTGCAGTACCAACATCAATCGATTCAGCTGTTTCACCATTTTCACGACAAGGCGTTGCCCATTCCGCAATTCCCAATAAATCAGCACATTTAATGGGATTCCCTTCCAAATACAAATCACGTAAATATGGTGACATTTTAACCAACTCTTGATTTACACTTTCCAATTCACAAAATCGCATGTTAAGTCTACTTAATCGTGGAAGAGGTAATCCGGGCAAGTAGATTATTTTGTTGTGCGATAAATTGAGGAGTGCCAGTGTTTTTAATCCTGCTAATGCTTGAGGTTGAATATCCGTTATCAGATTATTTTCTAAATGTAAATCGATCAATGACGATGGAAGACTCAATGGAATGCGTTTTAATTTATTGTTATCCAAATACAGGGTTTCAATTATCTCCAAGCGACCCAATGCATCGTCCTCGATCTCACTGATATCGTTAAATGAAAGAATGAGGTGCTGTAGCAAGGGGTAACTATCTAAATCACCACAGCGAATGACCTTCAATGTTATGAATAGAAAAAAAATTAAGGTTTCAATTAACAATTCAATTTCAATATGCTTACCTCTAAATAGTTATCAGCTAATTTTAAAATCCTCACACTCTGTGTTAATGCAGCTGGTACATGACACAAACCCGTTCCACTTCCATCCAGCTCCTTCAAACTCCAGGTCGCAACAAAGCCTTGCAGTGAGTCACTCAATTCCTCGTTGTTAGCAATTGAGAGTGCGACCAAATCCGGAATTCCTTGTAGCGCATGAATGGACTCAACACGAATAAAATTATTTGACACATCCAAATATTCCAACATCACCAGTGTCATAAAGGTATCATTTTGTATAAATGATATGTTATTATTAGATAAATTTAGTATTTGCAATTGTGACAAGTAGATAAATGTATCGGATTCCAGTAAGCTAAGTTGATTATATGACAAATCCAAATTTTGCAATTGTGATAAATTAAAAAATAAATTTCGATCAATTGTTGCCAACTGGTTACATGATAAGTCTAGCAATTGTAATTTATTTAAATTGTACAGCACAATATTACGTGATGAATTAAATTTATTACACGATAAATCTAATATTTGTATCGTACTGCTGCTGCTGCTGCTGCTTGTATGATTATTGTGGTTATTGGCACCCATTGTAGCAAATTTGTACAAATTATTGTGTGACACATTCAAAGTGGTCAATTTCATTAATTCTACTGCATCATCAATTGTGGATAATTGATTTTTTGACACATCTAATGCTCTTAAATGTGGCAACTGTGCAAATGCATTTCTGTTTACCCGTGTCAAATGGTTACTTGACAAATTCAAACCAGTGACTTGATTAGGACTGGTTATCTCAGTTAAAAATTCACTTAAACTAGTATCACTAATGTTGTGTTGCGAAAGATTTATTGTATGGTTGCCATCACTACCCACCGCACGTTTATCTCTCAATTTATCATCAAAATTATTCAAAAATATTTTATCAAACGTCAGTAAATTATCATCTGACGTTATCCTACTATAACGTTTATTGTCTTTTCGTGATACTTCCATTGATCTCAATGACAGCGGTGACCGGACATACCTTTCATGATTTAGGCCACCACTTATATTTACAAAGCACAATACCCACATTAATGTGGTAACCACAGACGAAATTGTGCTAGAAGTCATTTTTATACCTTTTTTACTTCCTTTTATTAAATTGCTAATGTGTCCCCTCAATTTTTATCTTAATTAAATACTAACAGAACACAATTCTCTTGCATATTGAATTGTTTCCGTTAATTTTCATCCCATGTGTATTGAATATGTATTTTCTGGAATTTGCACAACCTCCAACAATTACTTCCATTTCAATAAATAAAGTTCGTTACTTTCGTTTTGTGGTATGCTTAGCTTTAATGTAACTCGAACACACTTGTTACTGTTAAATTAATTCAATACTGTCCTTGTGAAGTTAGATTCTGAAATTTCTCTCCATTTATAAATGTCATTTCTGGTCATAGCCAATGTTTTATCAATATTCACAATTTCCTAATTTGATTATTTACACTTCGTTTCATGTTTTTTTTTCTCATTTTCATCTTCTCTTTATGATCTTCGTAAGATATGAGATGTTACAATTATTTATTTTTTTGTATTCCCAGGACACTTTTTTTTCATTTATTCATTCATTTAATTTATTTTTGTCTTTATTACTTAACAAAGTATTTATTACACACACAATGTTCGCCATCGTTATTTTTCAAAATAACTTCCCTTAATTGAGGTTAATTATTAACATTTTAATGATTCGTCTTTGTGTTTTTTTCGTTTTTTAATTTTCTTTTCTTTTATTTCCCTTCATTAAAGATTTTTCATAAGAATCAGTGATTATTATAAAATCATTTCACTTTAATTTGTTTCTTCTCATTTTTTGTAAGCATATTATTTGATTCCAATTCGGTGTTGGAAATTTCTGAGTAATTGAAATTTGACACAAAACGGTAATTTACACGTGCAAGGTGATCTGAAATGAAAAAAAATTGGAAAATAATATTAAAATTTTGTTATTGTTTGGACTTTGGAAAATATATTTCAGCACGTTTTGATGGATATTGATTTTGTAAAATAAATTAATGGCAATTGAAAAACCTTTTAAATGAGAGTAAATTAATTTGCATGCCCATTAATTATCAGACTGATCTTAAGAAGGATAGAATTTAAGGATAGAAGCTGAAAAGAGGCAAGTGCCGGATTTCACGGCAACTCACCAGCTGCCTAAATTGTGACTAAGAAAAATGAGTGAATAGACGTTAATAAAAGCAGAGCGCCGGCTTTCATTGACAACCCACCAACAAACATAGTGATAGAATAGAAAAAGTAATAGTAGATATAGATGGTTAAGATAATAAAGTTAGAGGTAAGTCAAGCATGTACAATGTATATAAAGGTCAAATAAGTTAGATTTGCGAATAAATTCTGAAGTCTCAAACGAAAATTTTTTATATTGATTGCATTTTTACAATTCGGTGGAGGGGAATTTAAAATAGTAGGACCAGCAATCAGCACATGGTTCTTTGTGAGCTCGTTGTGACACCTTTGTAACCATAACCAGTATCTATTTCTCGATAGGTATGAGTAAGAGCCTGATTAAAATTTTAGGTCAGTGAGGATCAATCCATTCAAGCACTTATACATAAATTTCGCAGTAAGATAAAATATAATTTAGTTTTTAATTCGTGGTGAACCCTTTTTATTATACTAGTTAAAACACAAACATTTTAAAAATAAAATTCCCCTCCTTTAACTCCTTAACTAAATGAAAGCTTTTAATATTCAGCGTTGCATTTTTTTCATACCAAGTACTACATTAAGTACAATTTAAATATTATATACGAAGTGCTGCTGAGACCTCGTTTAAAATTGAAGCTCAAAGCTCATTATTTGTAAATGACTGATATTTTTTTATTTTAACAACATTTCTCTCATATTCATTGGATAAATGGATTTTTATTTTTTATTGAAAGTGTTTTTGAATGTAAAAATGTTCTCTTCAACAAAAAAAAAAATATGCTAATACATTTAAAACAATTTGTTTCCATTTAACTTTTTCCATCATTCAAAGTTATTTTGTTTAAAAACTGCTTTTAATATTCTACACTTAAAATGAAATACTTAAAAAGTGAATTTAAACAAGCAGCACTTTCCCATGTATGATACTTCAAGATTTTTCCTTACATGCATGAGATGAAAATAAAAGAAATATAAAACAAAAATGAATAATTTTCTTACTTAACTCTCATGATGAAGTAGCTCATTTTATTTTTAATATATACATTCATTTCCATGAAAAGTGACTGCAATTTTTTTAAATTGCATGTGTAAAAGAACAATAATGACCTTTTTCATTCTAATTCATGGGTGAAATCTACTTCCATTAAAATGCTTCGATGAAGCTAATTGTCATCTAATAGTCTCAATTTTTAATGTAATTTCAAGAGGTTAATGCCTGAGAAAAATAAACTCCATAAACTTTTTTTTTTTAAATAATGATACATTTTTACAGTTCTATGTTTTCTTTTACGCTGTTTTTATTTTTACAATTTTCTTTTCAATACAGTGAAACCTAAATTTAAAAAAATTTACAGTATCTCACATAACATTATTCATCAAATCCTGTATAATCTAAATTTAGAAAATATTTTTCCGTCTCTTTTCACTTTTTTTTATAAGATTTTCTTTTAATTTAACTTTCTATTGTTTCCTTGATTTAATATTTGAAACGCACATAGATGCGAACTAATGTCTAGGAAAAGAATTACTCTTTTGATGCTTCATATCACACAATTTACGTGTCTTTCTTCCCATGTGAATGTGTGTGTGTGTGTGTACGTAGTATATAATTTTGCTGCTTCAGAGATTACATTTTTTATATACACACACACACATAATATGTATTTTAATGAAATCTGTGCATGAGTACACAAATAATTGAATGAATTTTCAGATTTTGTTTAACTTTTATATTTTGAACGCGTTTTTCTTCGGTTTGAAGAGAAAATGCGATTTTCGTGGGCGCTGGTGCCGTTCATCTGTCCAAATTCAAATTCATCAAATAACGAAATTTTAAGGCAAAAATTTCCAGAACCATAAAATGCGGAATTTTCCCCAAGGTCAAATTTTTTTTCAACATGGCTGATTCCAGGAAATGATGTTTTCTATTCAATGAAATGCGCTTGTGTTGTATATCATTCACGATTCCGTTCTCTATTTTTTTTTTGATTGAAAGTATTTAATCAACATTTTTTGATTGATGTGTGCTCAAGAGTTTTTTGAACTTTTTTTTTATCAATATTTCATTAAATGTATCAATTTAAATGTAAAATTCAAAAAGGATATTTTTTCCTTTATTTTTCTTGCTGCTTCATTAAATAGCTTCACATGAACCGTTTAAATACATTCCTATATACTTGAAATCCATTTACATAATTGTCGATTGAAGAATTTTTCCTTCTTATCACTTTCGCATTTTCCCTCATCACACAAACACTTGAACACACAAACAAATCCTCTTTAGAAATTAGAATAGAAAAGGAATAAAAGAGAAAAAGAAAGCTCTTAATGTAAATTGTGTGTCTTATTTGTTGTTTTGTATATCAGCTTTAAAAAGGATAGACAGACAACAACCGGATTTAACATTTTCAGGGATTTTTACTTTAATCTGTGTTTTTTTTTTTGTGTACTTTTATTATTTTGGTAGTCAGCAAGTATTCGAGAGATGGATAAAAGACGGTGGATGTTTCAAGAGTGACTGAATAAATTTTTTTTTGATTGTTCATTCTCTTTTTATTCATATTCTTGTTTAATATAACTTTTTTTTTTCATTTTCCATGAATATTTCTAGTAGTAGAGCACCAGAACCAGGTCTTTTTATTCATTCAAGTGTTATTAATATTAAAGACGTTATGAAACGTAAATTTAATATCATAGTGTTTGCTCTTCAAATAAATCAGTGCCAAGAAAACAAGACAGACAGACACCATTCAAGCATTTGAGGCATCATTTCATTGTAATTTCATATGAAAATTCACTTAAAACATGAAACAACCATCCGTATTATGTTAAATACACTAAATACAGCACAAGTCTAACCGAAACGAGTATAATAAATTTTTAAGTATGCATTATAGCTCAATGTAATGCATGTTTTTTTTTTCTCCTCGCATATTATGATTATTTGAAGTGGATTTAAGAACGAGTAGCACAAAAAAATGGTTATGAATTTATATTATTTTATTACGTTTTACTGCAGAATTCATTTCAAGCTGTTAAAAAAATTCTTACAAGGCAAAAAAAAAACAAAAATTATGATGAATGAAAATTTTTGGGCCTTATTAAAAAGGGATAGGATTAAACTTCACTGTTATCAGTTATTAAAATCGTCTGACCTGGGTCTCATTCACAAAAAAAAATAAAATATCTCTATCATTTTTGAGGTGTGCCATGTTTAGACTAATTTTCATTGATAAAAACACACAGACTAACACACAGACAAACAAAAGAACCGCATCATATAAAATTACACACACACACACATTGTCTGATATGGTTAGACTCTGTGATAACTGTAAAATTCAAAAAGAATTGAATAGAATACATATATTTAAAATGAATGCAGGTATAGTAAAATGTATAAAGTGACATCAACACAAAAGTTGTATTATATTTTCTACAAAGTCTAAATAAGCTCCATTTATTATTCAATTCACTTTATATTAAAACCAACTTGAACTATGCGTACATGCAATCGCGTTCATATGATGGCATAACAACAAAAGAAAGGATAAACTTTTCAATTTAATGCATTGCATATCAGTTTCGAGTCCAGACAACAACAAGCGACAACTGCCTCCGAAAAAGTTGCATTAAATTTCACATTTATTATGTATGAGCATTATTTTTGTTATTATGCATGTACCTTTTTTTGTTTGTATATAAGTAAATTGAAATTTGTTTGGCCACATGTGCTTTTGTGCTGCACCGGCTTTGATTACAATAATACAGTGCTAATAATCTCATTGTTTTGTGAGAGAACTTCATGGAAGGGTTGATACATTTTTTGGCGTTAAATTTGAATGAATTATATTTAAATTGAAAATGAGCTTCATGAGCTTATTTTTTTAAGGCTACGATTCGCTAGTTGTAAAATTTCGCAAAATGGTAAATTTATTCAAAATTTGACGTTTTTTCAATATGGTAAAATTTTTAAAAATGATCGATATTTTCTAATTAGTCGAATTTTTTTAAAACATTTTGGTCGCATTTGGTCGAAATTTTCAAAATGGTTGAAAATTCTTGTCGAAATTTTCAAAATGCTTAAGGTCGAAATTTTTAAAAACTTGTCGAAAATTTCACAATGATCGAAATTTTTTAAAACTTGTCGAAATTGTCAAAATGGTCGAAATTTCACAATGGTCCAAATTTTTTAAAACTTGTTGAAATTTTCAAAATGGTCATGTTTTGTAAATGGTTGAAATTTTCACAATGGACG
Source organism: Culicoides sonorensis (assembly GCA_900002565.1). Lineage (NCBI taxonomy): Eukaryota > Metazoa > Arthropoda > Insecta > Diptera > Ceratopogonidae > Culicoides > Culicoides sonorensis. Next base: position 185,729 of record LN483351.1, read on the forward strand.
CATGTTGTCGAAATTTTCGAAATTTTTTAAAAATCTTATCGAAATTTTCGAAACAGTCGCATTTTGTTGAAATTTTCAAATAGTCAAATTTCGATAACTGTTGAAATTTTTTAAACTTGTCGAAATTTTCACAATGGACGCACGTTGTCGAAATTTTCGAAATTTTTTAAAAATTTTATCGAAATTTTCGAAATGGTCGCATTTTGTCGAAATTTTTAAAATGGTCAAATTTCGATAACTGTCGAAATATTTTAAAATTTGTTGAAATTTTTTAAATATTTAGAATTTTTTTAAAAATTGTAATTTATTTTCAAAATTTCAGTTTATTTTTCAAAATGGGTAATTTGTCTACATAGTGGATTATTTTTAAAAGTGGTCGAAATTTTTAAAATATTTGATTTAAAATGTTAATAAAAGGACTTTTTCAAAAATATTTGAAATTTAAAAAATTTTCGAGTTTTTATATTTTACAAAATATGTTTCGAATTTCCTAAATTTAAAAAATTTGTAAAGATTTTTCATTTTTCTAGCAATTTTTAAAATTTTTTGTGTTTCTTTTTCTTTTTTCAGTTCTATGGAATTTTCCAATCAAAACAATGTAACCATAAAAAATTGTAAACACTTAAACTTTAAAAAGTAAAAAAAAACATTCTCGTTATAAAATTGAAGCCTTAAACTCAATAAGCACGAACTCAGTGGCGTAACTAACTCTATTTTGATGTGTCGCAAGAATAAAATTGTCGCCCCCCCCCAATCAAGCAACAATGACAATTTTTTTTCAAAAAAAAATTTAAATTTAGAATTCGATTATGAACCAGATTCTGATGACTTTTTTTGTTCTCATTTGATATCAAAATTTTTAAAGTTTAATGAACAGGGATACAGGTAGTGTTCTCAATATGTGACATGTAAAATTCCATGCATGTACATGCATGCTTTATGTCACCATACATGTTAACATGTACTGCATGGAAAAAAACACAAGAATTTCTAAAACCTAAGTCAAAAGAACTTATCATTTGGCAATCAGAATGTTTGTATCTCTCTATCGTTTTATACCTAAATGCGGAGCTTCGAAGCAGCGGAGCATTTGTAATCAGAATAATTTTTTATCTCTCTATGTTTTTTATACAGAAATGCGGAGCTGCGAAGCAGCGGAGCATTTGTAATCAGAATGATTTTTTATCTCTCTATGTTTTTCATACAGAAATGCGGAGCTGCGAAGCAGCGGAGCATTTGTAATCAGAATGATTTTTTATCTCTCTATGTTTTTCATACAGAAATGCGGAGCT